>VUYV01000062.1:718224-834205 GCA_008711295.1 Anarhynchus alexandrinus | reverse complement strand
GCCCCATAGATTTGTGCACCTCCAGGTGCTGAAGCAGGTCCCTCACCATTTCCCTTTGGATTACAGGGGCTTCATTCTGCTCCCCATCCCTGTATTCCAGCTCAGGGGTCAGGGAACTCAAGGAACAACTGGTCCTACTGCTGAAGACTGAGGCAAAGACAGCATTAAGTACCTCAGCCTTTTCCTCATCCTTGGTTACTACGTACCAGTTTCAGACAACTTAATTTAAAAAAAAAACCACAAACAAAACCTTTCTGTGCCATATATTTATAAAGACACTACTTTGCATTGTCTTCCCAGCTACCCACATGAAATAGATTCTTTCCTGGGATCCACAGGTAGAGGGAAACTCAATAATTTTCAACATCAACAGGTGATTCAGAAATACAGGATATTTTAACTTTGCGCAGTTTATAAATTTCAGCAGTTTGCAATATTTCAGAGCAAGACTTCAAAGAGCTATGGAAGGAATGATGATGCCACCTTTTCATTATTTTTATGATCAAGCTTTAGTGTGTTGTAAGATACATTGCTGAATTTATTTCATAATCAATTTCAAAAGGAGCACATTATTGCAAAGGCAGCAGTTTATCTTACTAATCCTTTATTCGGTGACTGAAAGATTTGGATCACTAATGAAAGTACATGTGCCTGGGAAGACTATTCAAAAACCATGCACATCGTTTGTAAAAATGTGACTTTATTTTCAGATTATATTGACAGTGCTCACTTTTTGAAAAGCCTAAATAAGATCAATTAGCCTTGAATTAATATGGTCCCTTTTAGACATACACCAAGTTAAAAAGATCATCATAGCCAGAGAGATGAAAGGAAACAAATCTGTGTCTTTGGCATCTGAAGTAAAAAAGATTGGCACCACTACAATTAAAGGCCTATTATTGTCTGTCCTGCTAGCCAGCAGCCAGGCACAAAAGCTCCAAACCCAGGATCCACATTTAGACTCAAAATTCAGGAATAAGTTTACCTTTCAGGACCGGGATTTTGCATCCAGTCCGTTACAGAGACTGGGCTAGATGCAAACTTGGATTCCTCACAGAACAGTGGTACTTATGCAAGAGCCATTGGTCTTAGCCTGTTTGCTCGCTGCACTTGAACAACTTCTGGGCAAGAGGTTAAGCTTCAAGCCACAGTTAAAATTTAAATTAATACTGCAGAAGAAGCCCTGACACAAGCAGCATTCAGTGCACTAAATACACAAGATGGCAATCATTACATCTGACCCAAAGAAAGAATTCTGAGCAGGTACAAAGATGTAGGTACGGTTCCCTGTAGCAAGAGAAGAGTAGTGTACTAGGTCTACGTGCTGGGGTCTGCAACAGTCAGTAAACCTGATTAACCTGCCCTGCCCCCCCAAAAAACCCAACAATAAAATAATTCTTTTCAAAACCATCTTCTGCAAAGAGATTCTTTAAAAAAAAAAATAGATAGGATGAAACTCTAAACACTGACACATAAGAAGGAACACATCATAAAATATATGCTGTAAGTTGTTAAGATACTAAAGTATTCTGTAGCATATACAGCATTGCAGTTGGAAAAAGAGAAGCCTTTTATTTCCAGTGACTTCATCAAAATCTTTATCTGCCTTAATGGGAAAGGCTCTTTGAAATATCTGCTACCTGTAGTGAATCGGCATATGATGAATATAGATGGGAAAACTGTATGATCTCATTCAACATCATGCAGACAGTTGAACAAGTTCTCCTACCTGCTTAGAACAGTAGCAGGGCACTGATCCATTGCATATAACTTACCTCCCCACAGAATATAATTTCTTTCCAATTGCTTCCTGTAAACCCTAAGAAAAAACAGGTTCAGTATCTATCCTTCTGGCCTACTTTCCATTTAACATGAATGTGCTTTAAAAACAGTAGGAAGAAATCTTAAGTTGCTTTAGATGTTAAGATTAAAAGGAATACTACCTATTTCTTACATGCCTCTATCTCCAGTTTGATTCAAGAAATGAATGATACTTTTAAAAATAGCCTCTCTATGCGGAACTAAACTACTGTGTAAATATTCAATTTTGTGCAATTGACTAACTGAGAAATATGCTAAAACCTGCAGTTTATCTTAGGCAAGTACAGGTTTCATACAATCCTTGTCCATGTGGTTTTCTAAAGGCAAAGTTTAATCCAAGCTATGCATTTGCTAAGTTTTAATTTAGAGGATTTGTTTCTGAATTCCAAGTACTGGGGATTAATACTAACTTGTCCTTTGCCACACTGTGCTTCCAAATTTGAAACGAATAACAAAATGGCAAGGTGTCTCTATTAAAAACATGCACATTTCCAGCTCCACAGGTAGAATTCAAAAGCTGTTTGATGCCTGCAAGATGTCCTTTCGAAATGAAAACTATAAAATTATTCGTAGAAGACAGCAAAACAGGAAATATTATCCTAGAGCTCTACAATTAAAGGAAAAGCAACAGTCCATCAGACTGTTAAATGACCAGCTAACAGACTTTTCTTGGAGTTATCCAATTACCTAAGGATAGCAAGAAGATCAGAACACTTAATTATTCACAAATTCTTTTCTAATTTCAGAATAAGATTTAACAATACTCTTTTACCAATAAGCAGCCTAATGTCTTACAAACCTCACTGATTAACAAAAGCAAGACTTGCTAAAGGAGATCTGACCTCCCACTTGCTTATTTGATGGACAGTTCTGTGACACCTGAATAAAAGGCAGTCTCCTTTTCTTTAGTTCCAAGAACAGTTCTCAATGCACATAAAAGGACTCAACCGTAGCCTTTGGCAGTTTAAGTATACTCTGCTTGTCAGCACCATTGGCAAGGTTTAACAGTGATCAGAAAGTGAGATGCCAATGTCAGTACACTCTACTGAGTCTAATAGAGCAAAATTCAGAAATTGCTGTGCAAAAGGGCATCTCTAAATGTATGATTGCTCTTTTTTTTAATGAGCTATTCAGCATAAAACTAAAAAGGACTGCAGAAAATGAATATAGAAAAAGAGTCTGTTCATGAGCTGTTACACGTACAGCTTGGGAAATAAAGGGAAAGACCCATGGCCTCCAGGATCACTCCTTGCTCAGCCAGTCAAGATGACTTATTACACCTGCACATAGCAGAAGAGCGAAACAGAAAGTAGAATTACTTCATTGATTTTATTCTAGTGTATGTAAATAATCTTATTGTCAGATCTGCCCTTTCCGAGACAAAAAAAAGTTTTGTTCAATTTGCCAGTCAATTTTTTTTTAAATCTGATTTTCATATTTTGCTACTCCTCCACTGAGGACTCAGCAAACAGTAGCAAGATTAACAGAAATTAAATTTACTTTGTAATCTAGAATATAGATTATTTCAAATAGCTTTTAAATTTTCTTAATAAATTTTCTTGTTTCACTCCAAAAGATATTCTGTTGAGAGATTTCAAGCATTTCAAGTATTTCTATTTTACTCTTCTACTTCTCAGAACTGTTACTAAAGACTTAATTTTTCCAAGTATATTTTAAGTAAACAAAGCTCTAACCTCTTATACATGTCATACATATCTGGATTATAAAACAAATATTGTTTTGATAGTAAAATAGTCTATACACCACTAATTTGAGGGAAGGAACCATAATCTATAAACCTATGGATCAGTCTCAAGGCAGTTCATTTTTAAGCCAAAATCAGTCAGTGTTTGTGAATGGCTGGGAATATACATGTGGACAGTCACTTGAGGGCAGAAGCAATAACCAGCCTGCCAGTCATCTTAACAAGCTTAAACAAATATTGATTTTGTGTGTAGAAGCATACAGTATAATATGCACACATTTAGAAATGTTAATAAAAATGTGATCTATTGCACTTTTCTCACTAAATACAAAATGCCAAAAATAATCTAAATAATTCTGAGAAAATTGTTTGCTTGGCAAATCCATCTGCAAGAGATCTGGAAATAAATCAAGGGTTCCTTGATGCGACATGGCATATTTGAACTAACAGATCAAATAGAAACACCAGCTACAATCCAAATAGTTACAACTCAGTCTCATTAGAGATGAGAAAAGCAAATTAGATAAAAATAAAATCTTACTTGGGTCATCTTTCAAAAGGAACTGAAGACTTAAAAAAGGAGTATATTCTCAGTGCTCATGAGTCTAAGTGATGGACTTAATATGAAATATATAATTTTGCTATATTCTTCATATCTACAGCTAGTCAAAGTAGAGTTTAATTTTTTCTGAGTTTCAAAATGATCTTCTGAAAGCATTCCAGGCTCCCCTAATAATCAGTTTATCTTTGTATCCTAAATAAACACCCTAGAAAAAATTCCACTTGGAATGCTGAGCCTCTGCATATTATAAATAATGACAACATTCAAAGACTATGCATCGCTAGTTCCGCTCTTAAAACTTAAATATATTTTAAACATTACACAAGATTTATATCTCATATCTTGTCACAATCCCAGTTTAATCAATGTGCTACTGTTGTCTTTGCAAATTTTTTTTTGTTTTAAAACCAAGTTTGATTTTGTAGATTTTTATTCCCAGAAGTGAAATCAGCTTTTGTAAATGCTAATACTAAATCAACTGATACCGATACAATTATGCTTATCGTTTGAACAGCTATCTTCAAGATTGGGCTGTAAATATGCTGTAAACTTTACCAAAATTAACAGAGATTAACTTGAAATACAGACAAAGGGCCAACTTCTGTTTGGAATTGAACTCAAAATATTCTACAGGCTTCAGAAAAATTAGGTGGGTAAATAACAGAAATTGAAATATACTGCAAAGCAAACCCAACAAAAAATGAACTACTGCATACAAGCATGATTATATTGTCATGCCATTGTAAAATAACCCATTAATCTCTTGTGAAAGAGAATGAGCAAGTATGTATCAATACTTCTGACTTTTTCAGACCACCAACTTTTATAGATGCATTCATGAATTTTACATTTTACTGCTTGTATTTCAAATGTTTCAGTGCCTCCAACAGTGTGGAAGATCATTTTTAAAATGAAAGTACAAGAAAAATATACATAGATTAAAAATTATGCTGGATAAATAAAATGCAATGGTGTGTTCTGCAACCCAACAAAACTAAAACCAAAGCAGCGAAACCTTACAATAATGCAAAGCCTTTTCCACAGAGAAGCAGAATTCAGAAAACTGAATTACAAGTAACATTCAAAATCATTATCTAAAAATTCATAACCAAATCCGTCACTAAGAGTAGTCTGTGTCTCTCGTCCCTACTGCTATGAAGGCAAGGTCTTTTTTCATGCAGCATGATGGACGTACTTTTTCCTTAAATAACATTTTCCATATTGCCGCTCTCCAGGCAACACAGTAGCTAATGTAACCAGATGAAAATCATATTTACAGCAGACAAGCAAGGACTTAGAAGCAGAAGTCTGTCACTCATAGAAACGTACTAAATGAGTATCTAAGTACCTAATGAGTACCTATATTTAGGAAGTTCCTAAATATACCTAAATGGTCATGAAATGAATAACCCTCACATGAGAACTAAATTACTGAACCAAACTAGTGAGGACAACAAAAGTACAAGTATCTAAAGGCTGTTCTGAGGTCACTGAACAGGACAAGCATGTGCTCTTCACTTACACTTCAAAATAGTGTTGTCATTTTCTTGGAATCTCTCATACAAGGTGACAATTTCAAGCACAGTAGTCTGAGAATTAAACTCAGGTCAGAAAAACCTGACCAGTTAATAACAACCCAAAAGCACTCTGTTCTTTGTGGGGCAGCAGTTTCAGATAAATGAGATATATAAATATTTAATGCCAATCCTTAGTTTTGCATAAATAAATGTAGCTCTTGGCCACGTACAGAAGCCTGTTCTTCCATTGCTGAGACTAGAGTATTTTTACTGTTGTTTAAAATGGGAGTAAGGCGTCGGCTTTTGGAGTATTCTGCAGCCATGATGGTAAACAACTGCCGTTACTGCTAATATTTGTACCACCACCAATCTGAATTTAGTACAAACAACTATGCCCTTCAATGCTTTCTAAAAGTTATTTTGCATCCAACAACAGAAAGGTTTGTCACCATGGAAAAAAGGCAGACAGCAAATGATGCAGAATGATGCTCATTAAATGGAAAGTCATCACATGAAAACCCAAGCCCTTTTTCTTGTGTTGCTGGGCAAGTACAGTAACAAGGAATTTTCTAAGAGACGTCCATTCTCACCTCTCTCTTTCTCTCCAACACTAAATTTGCCAACTTTTCAATAGTGCTAACTCAGAGAAGTCTATGTGGCAATCAATTTTTTATTCCCTTTCTTCTTTCTACTTTTTCCTCTGTTGAAGATATGCAGCATGAAAACAGAAACATGGAAGAGATGAGGAAAGGCACTCTAAATTCTAAATACTCTCCATATTCTTGAGAAAGAAAAGAAAAAAAGGAAGAAGGAAGAAGGAAGAAGGAAGAAGGAAGAAGGAAGAAGGAAGAAGAAAGAAGGAAGAAAGAAGAAGGAAGAAGGAAGAAGGAAGAGATAAATTAAAACCAAGTGCACTTTTTCATGGAAATGAAAAATATTTTCAATCAATGAAAATCAAAAAAGTCAATTCAAAATTTTCCAGTTCAAAATAAAAACTAAAAAGTTTTTTCAGAATTTTGACCACCTCAATACTGTCTAGTTCCTGAAGTCAGAAGCAGCTGTAAGTGTTTATTCTGGCTTAATTATAGTACTCTTGATTTCTGATTTAATTATATTTTAGGTAACAAGCTGGAAGTACAAACCTCTTATACAATAATCTAGTCTGCTCGCTCCTTACAGTGTCAGAAGAAGGAATTTCAGAGAAACAAAGTCATAACAGTAAAACATTCCAATGTAAGCTTTTGCAATTACCACAAGAGCTAGAATAATCTTCTCTATGCATGCATTCCAGCATGAAGAATAACACAGAACAACAGTATAAAATGACATTATGTTTTCAGAAAAAAGTATCCTGACACAATTTAAATAATCCCAATGTTAAGAAACCAGAGATACACTCACAAATAAGAGAAAAATCACAAAAGCACATTTAATTCTGTATTTATTATATAGTTTGCATTTTATGCTATGTACTCTAAAATTGCCTTATGGTCTTTGATAGAACCATTTTCAAAACATCCATGTAAAGACATAAGAAATCATGTTCAAGCTTACAAAAAAAACCCCAAAAATATTGCTGCAAGAAGGTCTATAAGACATTACATTCACACACACAAAATAACCCCGATTTGCTGTCCTTAAAACATGTTTCTTCTGTCAGATATGACATTTGCATGTGAAAAAGGAACATATTAAAGAACTGTATAATAAAAACATTTTCCATTTTATGTGTAAAAATGCTAAGTAGTAAAGGAATTTATACATTAAGTATAATTCACAAAATATGTAGAGTTATTTTGAAAGCACATTAGAGTTAGCTCAGCTATATATTGTTCTCCCAGAGATGTTACGTTTGACTCACATGAAGTACGGGCCAAGATTAAAAGTTGGGAATAAAATAAAATAAAATAAAATAAAATAAAATAAAATAAAATAAAATAAAATAATCTATCAAACAGAGGGGTTATTATGACAAGTATCACATCACCAAATTCTGAAAACAGAACTCTCAAAGTCATGAGAATTTCACATTGAAAACCAAAGCCCAGAATGACTAACACAGAGCACAGACATCTATGTGATGAAGGCTCTTCCCATAAGAGACTACACTGATCCTTCTGTCATAAGCAGAAAGATTCCCATTCCTTGTGCATTAGGTAGTGCAAGCTGTCTGGCCAGTACCTCCCGTATTTCAGTAGCAGATGAAGTGAAAAAATATTGTACAAAGATATAAATGTATCTTTAAGGATAAAAATAACTATATAAATGCATTATACATAGAGGAGTATGTCTCTCTCACACCAAAGGCAATAGAGTTAAGTACATTTCATAAATAGTAGATCCTGGTTTAAATATTCAGAAATAAATACTTCTGCTAAAAAGTATAAATAATTTTTATTTCCTTGGTTGAATTCTAGCAGAATAGAAGGTTTCTAGCACACATTATTAAGGTAGTCAAAATCATTGTTAAATCATAGTGGTAAGCTTATTGTATAAAACAGGGTATGTTACAGTAACATTCAGAGGCAGCTATTTCACCTAAGAGATACCTCTTGAAAAAAAGTACTGAGACTCTGACAAAATCAGACTATATTTACTGTGACAACCTTCAGTTTCTTTGTTTCTTTGAATACTGTTACTGATACTGTTTGTAAGAGTCCCTAAATCTCAGTTTAACTGCTGTTACTGATTCTTAAAATCTGAAATACAGGTCTAACAGAGTTTTTGCCAGCTCTTTAAGTGTCTTTTATAAAAAAACCACTAAGGACAATGATATATTTGTTTTCTCTTTTGGAGAAGTACAGATAACTCTATCATTCTATACATCACCTTCATTGATTGGTTTATTTCTAAAGATATGTGACAATTTACCTGCAGGACACTTGTTCCTAACTCATTAAGAGCGATCAGTAAACCCTGTGGTGTTCATTAAAAAGAATTTTCTGTACACAGCAGCAAAAAAATATTTCCTTCAACAATGGTTCAGCCACTGTAAGGTGGCTGTAAGGTCAAAGAAATAGATAACAAATACATTGAATGTAATCTCTATTGTATCTTCTTATTCTGAGTGCATCCCGGAGGCGTAAAGGTTTGATTCATGCATGTTGTTTAGATTCCCTCTGATCCTCTTGCCTAGTTTTTAATAATATTTATTTTGTGGGAGCTCATAAGTTCTAAAATTTAGAAGAGAAGATTTCTGGTGAAGTAATGAGCCAAAATATGACAAAACATCAATCAAAGAAGCTTGTGACTTCTGACCCTTTCTGGGCTTGGTTTTATGACTTTCATATCTTTGAAGTTATGAAAAGGAGACAAGATATGACAGGTGCTGTGCTTGGAGAAACCACTTAGTCAATTTAATTCCAGCCACCTGTGAGTAACACCGCAGAACTACTTCAGCAAATTTGAAAATATTCAGCTCCCGATCTTTCTTTCACAGTAGTAACACGTCAACAACGCAAGTGCTTGGGGGTGCCTTTGGCCAACTTTCTTCAGCCCATTGATGAAGTAAAGGATTTAAGTAAAAACACAACAATGTTACATTTCAACAGTGCTATCTATCAAACAAAGTCAGAGACAGCATTCAGGAAAGATCAGGAAATCTATAAACTCAATGCAAAATGTAGTTGTGTGAAGTCTTAAAATAGCACTATGGCTAGTTACTTCTGTAGAATAAGTGAACTGAAAGAAAATGAATCCTCGTATACATCATAGGTCAGATCCTCCAGTAGGGCATTTTGGCAAAATAAGCACGGTTTATTCCCTGTTAGTTGTTCTAGAAGAGGATGGAAAGTGATCATTATTTTCAGCTTTTGAGCTGGTGAGGCTTAGGTGCCAAGAAATTACGCCTTCTCAGGGCTTTTTATGTAAGTCTTTTTCCCAAAGGAAAGAGCAAATTTCTCATTTTAATCATATTACTTTAGTTTTATCAAACAGGAGATTTTGGATTTGTCTTTGAACAGACCATGTTGGATCTTTCTGAAGTCAGTGAAGATGCTTCAATTTTCAGCAGAAACTGAATCAGTGCCTTAGGGAAATAAGACTGTCATATTGTTCTTTTGGGGGAGGTTGGGGCAAGGGGGTAGGGGCGAAGGTTTGGAGGAGAAAGTTACTTGAGTTACAAATAAGTTGTAAGAAAAGAGGAAAAGGGAACTGAGGCTGCCTGCTTGAAGGTTAAACTGTTGCTGTAGGAGTGGCATCCTGCCTCAATTTCATGTAAAAATTGATAGATTGAATTACAGAGAAATGTAAGTGTTGACAATGATGTTTTCAAACTTTTTTCACATTTAAAATACTCATACTTAATACAGCAAAGACAAAATGAAAAGTCTACCTATTTCAGAAACCAGAGTTCTGAAAGTTTGTGGTACATTAGGTGAGGGTAAAGCCAGGAGGCAGGAAAAAGGAGGAAGAAAGTAAGCATGTGTCTTTTTGTGCCAATTTTCTCTCCTGCCTGAGGCTGCCACTGTGGTAATAACCTGAGTTGCTAACACCTTATATTACACAGGAGGCTCAAGACTCTGGAAAGTTATGTACAATAAAAATCTGAGAAATGTGGAGAGTAACAGTATCTGTTAAATCTTTAGGCACAGCTTTGTTAAATCTAGGCTTTCTGGTAGGAGTAAGTTAGTTGGGATGCTATCATTCAGAGGCAGACAAATGACATTGGATTTTTAATAGGGAGGGATGTGTTTGTGGAGGAAACAAGTCCCAGCCTGTGAGCAGACCAACATTTGGAGCATTGACCCACATTTTAACTCTCTCAACAGATGAGAGGCTTTCAACACTTCTTGAAAGATTTGCTCAGCTTTGTTAAAATCACATATAGAATGGAGAGAAATAGGCAGCATCTTAGGAATTCGGGTCTTACAACAACATCAAATATATTTCTTCTTCTAAATAATTATCACAGGACCAGTTTCCCATAAAAATCAGTAAAATATAAAATATTCTCAGGAGCTTCAGTCATGTCACTACTGTTGGGGTTTTTTGTGGTTTGTTTGGTTTTTTTTTCTTTTGGGGTTGTTTTTTGTTGGGTTTTTTATTTTTTTAGGCACTGTACAAACCCAGAACAAAAGACAGTACCTCTGCACTTACTTAGCTCACTGACAAATCTATTAACATGGTGGATGCTCTCCTTGCATCAAACATCAGAAGTCTTTTACGCTTAATGGGTAGAATCTTTTCTCTTTCTGATACTGAGATTCCTGGACGAAGCAGAGAGAAGATCAAAGCACAATAAGAATGAAATGGGGAGCAAGACCCAGGGGTTCTAATCCATTTATATCATCCAGTCTTTCAATATTGTGAGCAAATCCCCCTAAAATGAATGCAGCCCATAGTGGAAGTTAATTCTGAACTGTGAGATTTCAAAGTTGGAACATGGGAACTTCATATACAGGATAACAAGAGGATGGGTGTCAGGTCTGCTCCTTACTGAACAACAGACCAAAGGAAAAAAAAAAAACCAACAACATTTGGGACAGGAAACCTCGCTCTTGGTGCTACTGTAAGTGTATACTCTGGGAAAATATAATTCTCCTGAGAACTTCGCAAAATATTTCACAAAGCAGTCATATGGATAATAGAAAAAAAAGGAATAAAAGAATGCAATTAGTCACTTTCCAGTAAGATAAGATACATCTATGTAACGTATATGGCAAATTATGCCATATTTGTCATTACCACACTGCATTTCAGCTTGTTTCATTTCCATCTTTAACCCTGATTTTCTATATGGATATTTTATGCGTTTATTTACTTGTAGCCAGAATAATATACAGGCTATTTGTTGCTAGTGATTATGCATCTTTTAACACAGAAAATAGTGGTGGTTAACATAGGATATTATTATTGCCTTATGAAAGCCACAGTGCAGCTATATGAGAGCCCATGAAGAACAGAGTAAAATTTCAAATGTTGATTTCTTGAGTCATGATTATGTAGTAAATAACTTTCTCTTTCACACGGTAAGCAACTTGAAAGGTCAATATGTTTTTCTGCAGTGCCTCAAATGTTCATCTCCAATGTCTTGGTAGTACCTCAGCCCACAAACACTGTTCGCCAACAGCTCTCAGAGCACTTATCTGCAAAAGCTAACAGTGTTTATAGTAAACCCATTTATACACCGATGGTAATGCCTGTTTCCTGTAGTAATTTCATAGTTGTAGGCAGATGAAGATAGTTAACTAGAAAATAGTCCTCTACCCATCCCCGCCATTTATTAATGAAAAAAGACACAAGATATTTGCGCTTAAATAAAAATTTCCCTCAAATGTGCTAGCAAAATTAAAATGGATTTACTAAAACTATGCAACTCCTTCATTTTGCAACTCAGAATAAGCATTCTGTTTGTGTCCAATACAACTTCATTAAGGGCAACAGAAAAACTCCTTTTGACTTCAAATGCACTTGAACCTGGCCATAAGGACCAGATCACTCTCAGCCTTATTAAAAACGTGGAGATTGAAGATTCACAGGAAGGATTTACCTTTCCTTGTTGATGATCCTGCAAGCAGCAACAAAGACAAATATGCAGTATTTTCTTATCATCTAAGTTGTTAGAGAAATCATGTCCCCAAAATGCTGGGATGTGATTAATCTAATCAGAACAATGCAAAACCATACTGCATTCCAATGCTTAATCTCACTAGGAGAACTGCTGTCAATACCCCATTCAAACCTATCTATTTAAAAACTCTATTTTATTCTACGTTACTTGGAGAATAACAACAGTCCCAAGTTAGGAATGCTATAGCACACAGTTAGATTATTCTTGCAGAAAGTGCTAACAGTTGAACTACATCAAGATGTCTCCTGAAAACCAAGTTAAGAACTAATACGTCACCTCAGCAAATCAGAAACTACTTAGTGGCATATATTGCAAGTTTACACTTGATTTTGCAACAACATTAACATGTGGGTGTCATAATCATGCGTTATTTATGAGGCATTTTCAGAAACACAGGTTCTAAACCTGCATGTGGAATACAGCAGGAAAATGATAGGCAAGAGGCAGTATTATGGGTTTTAATAATTCCAGACACAAGCATAGAATCAGTATGGGCTCCGCAGTGCCTTCATACACAACTGTGTGTGAAATATATAGTTAGGAAGAGATAAAATTTTGGCCTTGTAGGCAGAAGTTCAGTGGGGAGCATTCTATTCAGTGATGCTATGAGACTGAGTAAGTCTAGCTAAATCACAGAACCTTCACATTGCAGCCTGATGCATATGAGTCAGCCAGGGTAAAAACTGTGATTCCTGTTCTCAGTGCACAGTCATAGGTAAAGTTGAAAGCAACTTCCCATACATAATCCAAAAAATAATATGTGGCCATTTTTTCCCAGTTGAAATGCAAAAGAAGGCTGAGATGAATTGAGGCAGGGAGAGAACACAAATACTGTAGAGGTCAAGCACTAAAACAGCAAGGAAGAATTTACAATGATTATTTTTAAACATTCCAATGCCAACTTTTTTCCCCTTCTCAAGGTATTTGAGGTGAGTACACAAGGATGCAGACATTGTGCTTAGGCATCTATATTTTCTTCTAGGTCAAATTAGGCTAATGTAATAAAGTAATGGAAAACCACTGATGGATCTTGGCTGAAGACATGGATGTCAAACTTTCTTTAGCTAACAGAAACACTGCTTGACAGAGAAAGGTATTTGTTAGTGACTTTCCGTCTACTACAAAGCACCTTGAGTTGTCTTGGCACAGTCACTTGCCATATGGAGTGATGTGTGACCTGTGTTAATTTTGTTCCTATCAAGACATTTTGTTCAATTTCCACAGAGATGCTGTGATGGAAATTATTGGCTACATATGGCAGAAGGAATACATGAAAATTTGCAGCCTTTTTAGGACATTTAGAACTGATCATAATTCCACATCAAAATCCCAAGAATTCTTTACCATTATTAGTCTCTGATATCAGAAAAAAGAAGCCTTGTGGTAGCAGCAGTAATATCGCTTAATTTCCCAGTAATGAGGCAATTAACTAAGATTTTAATGGAAAATATTTGAACATTCAGTTGCAACTGTTATATTAAGCCTTAGCAGCAGTACATTTCTTTGAAGATGACTGTTCCCCTACACTTGAGGCAACAACAACTATTCTAAAGGAAAGCTTTGATCAGCCCTTGTTTGTATCTCTGTAATGGACAAAGTTGTTTTGCTCATTGTTTTGAGTGTCTTCTTCTAGACTATAACCATCTTTCCCCTGCACGCAAATCCATCTGTTTATACTGAATAGCATAGGTCATTCTTTGCAGCCCTTTAACTAGTTTCCTTCTTTTTCCTCCATTTTCTTAATGTCTTTTCTGCAAAACTGTAATCTTCTGTTTATACCCGTTATTATTCTAGCTACCCTCTCATATGATCTGAAGTGGTACAGCCACCAATCTTGTTGCAGCAGCCTTCTCATCTGCAGCTCCTAGATGCCTTGAGCTTTTCTACATCATTCTGTCTAATTGTCTGCTTCTATTGCAGGGATTACCAAAGTGTGAATTGGAACACTAGCAAATGGTGCGTGAAAAGCAGAAATGCTGCTTTTTCTTTAGAGGAAACAACAGTAGCTTTTCAGGCAATGATTATTGTTCAAGCAACTGAATGCCAGTTTTTTGAAAACATGCACTTCCCACCACAGGACTGGAAGATGCACTTGGCACCACCAAGAAAACACAATGCTGTCTTCTTTCTGAAATGGCAGTAGCCAAAGAAGCTCATAACTACACAAACCTTATTTCATTAAGATTGTTTGTCCTTTCACTAAGATAAGTGAAATTTGATATATTGCTTGCACAAGCAACACAATGGCAAAAATTGTACCATCCTTTGTTTTGCAGATCAAAAAGCACAGGGAGATATTCTATCAAGTTATCAACATACCAGTTGACAGCTGGTGAATTTCAGATAATCACAGATCATTTCATATAAACAACTATATCAGTTCCCCAACAGATCAAAAATTCTAGTTTATTTGATTCAGTACCTACCCATTTCAACGACCAATGTTACTTTAATTACTTTATTTGAAATATACTGTGTACTTTCACTAGTCTCTCCTTTCCAGTTAGTCCAAAGACCTCTTGTTGTCAAGAATATCCTTATGAAATAAGTTAACAGTACTACTAACATGAATCTTATTATTCAACAAGTTATTTTTAAAGGCTAATATATATAGCTAAATCAAGTAAATAAATAATAAAAAAAAAAAGATATGCATATATTACAGCAGTTTCTAAAGAAACAAAGTATTTGGGCTACATCCTGCTCTGTTATTTGCCTCCATGCAAGTCCAGGGTCAAAATCTGACCAAGCAGAAAGCTAACTGAAGTGAGATTCTTGAATATGACTATAAAAAAATTCTTTTTGACAGGCTTCCTATTAATTCTTTTTCTATTCCATTGGGGTGACTATGGGAATACTAAGGGAATTATTAGAAGATGAGTTTCATCTGGTCTGAAGCATCCTCATTAGCACTGATGTGCAAATTGTAGAGAACTAATTTTGACTTTAAAAACCTCAACTAAAATATTCAAGGCTGAGAGGCAGAAAAAGTTGACATAAAGTTTTGTTCACCTAACTTGTAATAGCAGTGAAGTCAGCATTGTTTCCAACCATTTTTATACATTAGCTAATCCCATTTGATTTGAAAGTATGTCCCACATGACACTCTCATCTGTCACTGAGTGGGTATATGTTCATATATACAGTGATATAAGGAATATGCCCAATTGCAAGGTAAAGAGGAAGCTGGAGAAGAAGTGAAGGAATATGGCTTGAAGCTCTCCACACACAATAATAACCTGCATCTAGCATGTTTAAGCATCTAACAGGAAAATTCTAGTAAATCCAGAATATTAGAAAATATTCTGTTTACCTAGGCAACCTGTGAGGAAACTATCCCACACATTCAAACAATTTTAAAGCAGTAGGTCAAACACCATTCCCTTCCCCACCCTCTCCCAAGTATTTTCATTTATAGAAATACTCATAAAAACACCGTTTGTTTTTTTTTTCCTAGAGCAATGTAACTTTATCCAACACCCCAGGTTGCTATCAGAAGTCTACTTTAGCAATACTCCTGTGTACAGTGTTTATTACTTTTAAGAAAGAAACAGAACTAAGGCTACAGAAACGGAAACATTTTCAACATTTTGATTATATAAACTAATAAAGATTCTCCTCCCAGACCAAGGATCCTTGAAGTCAATATTTTCTGAAAATAAATTGTTTCTCACTTTCCATATTAAAAGAAAATTAACAATCAATAGAGAGGTCAAAAGTTTTTCTTTACTAAATGCTTTTAATGCACTTTATCTTTTTATCCCCCCTTGTCTTCTTCTGCATGACTCCTAACATCAGAAAGCTATAATAATCATAGCTTCATGTGTCTTTACAATTTCACTTGAATTTAAAACATGGAATCATGCACAGAGGTGATATACATGATTAGATGTATTTGTACACAGATAACCGCATTTCCTTTTCCTCCTAAGGCCTACTACTTGGCATTTTGGCACCCAATTTTAAATAAGGCTCGGATCCAGCAAAGCAGTCCTAGCCTTATCCTATATCCAGGATTTAAAGTGCAGTAGTGGTTATATTTAAAACATACTGCCTTTATGTGATTTATATTTGTGCACGTCACTGAATCATAAGGGCTATTAAGTATTCAGGGCAGGAATCATCTCTGATGATACATCTGGTGAATGTATCACATTTATTCAGTAGATACACAGCCCTAAATGAGGTTTCAGTTAAACTGAAAAACCAATATCAATCAATAACAACAATTCTTTTCTAGCTTTGTATTTATGTAATAAATAACATCTGCAGCAGTTGCTGAACATAAGTTCATTTTCTGCAATCTTTCAAGTTTTGTACTACCAAAATTAAGAAGAGGAAGCCCTTTATGTTATAATAACAGTACAGGAACTCTACTTAGCTTGATAATTACTATCCTTTAAGGTTTCTTCAGGACCGAAGAAAAAGGAATTGGAAGGAAGAATAGCCTGACTTTATCTTTTCATCTCCTTCTACTTCCACCCAAACTTTTTGAAGAAATCTCATGTTTTCCTGTGATAAAAGTGTAATAAATTCTATTCTATCCTTTACCACCTTCTCTGCAGTTCTGTACAGTTAGATTAATACTGTTATGAATGGAGTAGAACTGTTTTGTAGCTCCCTCTGGAATTTAAAAAGCAAAATTGGATGACTTAGCAAAGCTCATTTACGCTCAGCAGCTTGACTAAAATCTATCTCAGGATAAACAAGAAAACAATGTGAAACAAGTACTAGGAGAACAGACCGCCTTGCATTGGACTGGGCTGTCCTCTGCATCCACTGCTTACTTGAATATACTTCAAAAGAATATTATCCACTAACCAAATTGCCAATGCTATTTATTCAATGCAGCAAGTTAACCCACTGTAGTTTTTTCACTTTTAGAATGATGACGATTTCAAATCCAAAAAAAAAAACCCCAACCCTAAAAAAACCCAACCAACCAACAAAAAAAAACCTGCAAGAAAACCACCAAACAAAAAACCCCCACAGATACAGCTATTAAAAATTAGACTTTTAGCAAAATTTACAAGACTACTCCTAACTGCATAGTTAGTGCCAGTACTTCCTGAACAGTGGAGAGAAAGCAATGGTTGCCACAGCTCCCACCACGTAGTAACTATTAGGAAACAGAAAGCTTTTCTTCCTGCAGTATGTTGCCATCCATAAACTTTGGTAAGAAGCTGTGGGGAATATTTGACAGGGAGACATCCAATTGTTTATTGGCCACATCAATATTATTTTCTATTCCCCAAAAAGTAAGAATATGTTGAAAAAGCACCATATGAAATCTTGAGTGGCTATTGAACCTGCTTAAAGATGGATTTCAAGGTATGTTACAAACATAGTGTCTACATTTCACAGATAACAGAGAAACTCAAACATCACATGGTTTCCTGAACTCATGCATGAAGCCCATAGCTGAACAGAAATTGTATTGACTAATTCTCCCATCTAGGCATAAGAAAAAGCATATATAAGGTTTTGAAACTTTTGTTACTACAATTCCTACAAATGAATGATTTCTAAAATTGGTCATTACATCTATAAGACAAAATATAGCTACTAAAATAATAGTTTACTATTGGACAGTTTGCCTTCTGGATTTGTTCAGAGAACTTTTGTTAAAGATGCCACTAGCATTTAAAGTGTTTATTTCAATAAGTAAGTAAATCTAACCACAACTACAAAACATCACTATTAGATGGANAAAAAAAAAAAAAAAAAAAAGAAAGAGCTGCAATTAGTTTTTCAGCTTAAGATTACTAATAAAAAGGCAGCTGCCAACTGGCCTTTTATGCTGAGAGTTAAGTAGTCACCCAGCTTGTAGTTTTATTCTATTTGTCACACGACTAAGTTATTACTTCAGGATTCAAATTTTACTTCAAAAAAACTGACTTAAGAATTTGAACTGTATGTTGCAGATATTGGACTACTCTGTTCACTCCATTTTTTTGGTAATTTGATCAATAAGTCACTAGCTCCCTGGCTTCTTGACTTGTTGCACTAACTGGCAATAATTGCAATAAGAAAACTACAAAACAGCTTAGGAACATATGTGCTAATTTCTTTCTTCATTTCTTTCTTACACACAATTATGGACAGAGAATATATAGCATATTTATGTGAATAAGAATCCAGAGGGTTCTTATTTAGTATATACAAGAATAACATGTACAAAATAATATACATGGATATAAAATTACCGGTAAACATTCAATAAGAGAGAGATGGCCAGACTGCTCATCTGCTGCCAACAGACAGTGGCTAACTTAACTGATTACAGCTTTCTCTAAGCCACATTTTTACTGCTTAATTTTTTGGTCACAAATTGAGTAACAAAGGCAAGTTAATTTGTGGCAATATACATAGAAATTAGGATTGGCTCTGATATTTGAAAAACACTGGAGGAAAAAAGCGTAATACGAAAAATCAAATATTCACAGAAATACTTAGAAGGATTAATGATGTTATTCCTTTTTTCTATGTGCTCCATAACACCAAACATAAACACTAAGGCTTTCTTCAGTTTTCACCTCATAGCTCAGCCTTTTTTAACAGCTACTTTTTCCAGTTTGTGTCCATTCCAGTTTGTTACACCCTTCCTGTTTACTCCTTGGGCATTTTTCCCTGTAGGAAACTGGGTGTAAGCAGCAGACAAAACACTATGTCCTTACATTCAACACATTAAATTACACTGAACTTTCACTACCAATTACCTTCAGTGAACACGTTCCAACCACTGCATGAAACAAGATCCCATGCTTATCAGCTTTTGCTAATATGCATGTAATGCTGTATTACATAACAAGGTAGTTCCATCCGATTTAGTTCTCGCTTTCTCAGGTAGGAAAAAAAGTTACCAGATAAGAGAGCAATGCAGCAAGCAGCAACTACTTCTTAAATGGCTGCTTTAAAACTGCAGCCCTCTTACTCTGGCAAATTTCAATGGCCACATTCAGAAAGCTATTTTGGAGAAAATATCCCTATCAAAGCAAAATCGTACCTAAACAAGCGATGATAAACCACAATGGAAGGTACACCAGTGGAGAAGCTGCATATATTTACATTAGAGGACTGGTCAGTCAGCCACATAAGAAAAAATCCTCTTATTTTTCTTTCCAGGAGAGAAGGGTGTGCTTTGTCACATGTGTACAGTCAATCTCAATGGTATGCAGAATTCACTGGACACGCAGTGTGTCATGTCTGCATGCCTGGGGTTGGATTGACATTTATTGACATGCAGTACAATTTATCCAAAATTTTAGCTGAACTGCCAAACAAATGGCCAAAATAATGAAACTCTGTTCTGGCAACATTTCTAGGCAGAAACAAAAAAAAAAAAATATAGAAATGAAAAATTTTAAAGCAGAAAAAAAAAAAAAAAAAAAAAAAAAAGAAGAGGTTCAAACATATTAAAAAACCCCCTTCCATTACATGCTAAGATGTAACGTCATTTACTTCAGTATTTTCTGATGTGTTCAGTTCACCTTGATGTTTTCTAGACAACACACACGTATGAGATGTATGAAACAAGTTTTAAATACTGTTGATCTCTTACTATTCTCCAATTTCTATGCAATAGGCACAATGAAATAAAATTATTTTTTAAATATATCTCTTGACAGGGTTAAATCAAGCCATAACACCTTATAACCTTGATCCTAGCTTAAAATATCTCTAATTATTAATACATTACATATAAGATAATTACACGATCATTATCAAAAGCAGATTTCAGGATTCTGAAACTGGAATAGAGCTTCTTTATAATACACACTGACATACTTCTATACAGATGTACCTGCAAACATATATACATAATGAAAGTACTAACACAACTTGCTCATTTGAATTAGATTGTAACCACTGGAAAGTTCTTAGAAGAAAAAAATACTTAGCAAATTAGAAAATAAAATAAAAAAATATCTCAGGCAATAAGAAAATTACTTGCCATTCTATTAAAAGGTCAAGCCTAAAAGGAATTCATGAATACTTACTCCTTCAGGTATCTGAAGTATATTAGTTACAACCCCTCCTCTTTCTTTACTTTTCTTATATTAGTCACCAAATCAGTCAGTAGTAAAGCTGTCAGAGAAGTCCAGAAACTGAAGATGACTGAAAAGAAAAGCTTGATTAATTTTATTTTTATTAATTGAACATTTTGGATAAAAGTGAATTTGTCAAAAAAACCTGGAAAGAAGTCTTTTTATAAAGTCTGCCCCTAAGGCAAGCTACAATAGTCTAGTACTATATTTGTAAATGCTCCCAAACAGTTTGAACAGTCCAGAGACCCTTTCTAATACTGCAATTTATGGCTCTTCAATGTCATGAAGACTAACTAGTTTCAGCTGTGTTTATTGTAGTCTTTATACTGACTGAAATTCATGGCAGCTGAAACTGTTCCTTATTTTTCTTTATTCTGCCAAGCAATGTTGCTCAAAAAATCTTCAGATGAATCTCAAGACAAGGTAGAGTAAGTCAATTCTAGAATCTCACTGTTCTTATGTCTGTCTAGCTATTATACTGTAAGTATAGACAGGAACCTCATAGTAATATTTAACACTGCATGATCTTAGTGACATCCTTTATTCTGCAAACATAAAAGAGGTTTGAATCTGGTAATTGTTGCATTAGCCTAAACATACGTGTGAATTAAGCGGACACAGGACAAACAAGAAATAAGCCTTCTTATAACTCACTGGATGCATGTGGATGTAGCAGTCACTTCAATACTCAGGTTTACAGGTCCCCAAAACTAAAGCATTTTCTTATTGTCAAAAAGCTCCAACTTTCTTCTCTAGAGCAATATGGAAGATTGGGTATAACCTCCATATTGGTTACTAGGATATGGCTTATAACTATGGGAGGTGGCAAGCACAGCAATTACTGGAATAAGAAGATAACACATATCAATACATTCTGAAATAGCTAAAGAGTAGACTGTTGTGGCTGCAGACACACTAGTATAGAGCTGTATAACTTGGAGTAACTAGTTCTGATGAGTGTCATTCATTTTTGCTGAATGTGGAAGAATTAATAAATCCTCATATAAAGGTATGTGTCTGAACGTATTATGGCTATTAAATCTGATTATCACTGTTAAGAAGCTAGTTTTTAAATTATGTTAACTGCTTATGTCTTAATGTCTTAACAAAAAGAAAACCCCAAACAAACAAAAAATCAGAGATTATAAATTACAGTAGAGTTTTATGAGATTTCCCTTCTTTAAAATCATGGGGCAGATTCTATGTTACTTTGCACCATGCAATACAATTTGCTCTTCTGCAAAATGACTGCAATGACCATTGTTATGACTGGCATCAATTCAAGCCCTTTAAGCTCTAGAGTAAGTAAATAAAAAGAGTAAAAGAAAATTTAGCACAGTGTGGGTTATTGACAAGCCACAATAATTTCCTAGCAAAGCTCAAGCTTCTTAAACAAAAGAAAAAATCTGGTATCTCCTGAGGCCAGTGCAATCTCTCAATTTACACTATGTTGTACTGGAACAGACTCCAAGTAAGCCACAGAGATAAGCATTAAATCTACTGCTTTAAAACACTGCGTTCTCTCATTCAAAGAGGTTCATTAAGTAAATCTGACAGATAGCACTGAAAACTCTTTACATGCTGCAAACATTTCCTTACAAATCAACAATAATAAAGAAACCCAAGCCTGATCTTAAAGCTTTTATTTTGAAACTTCAGTGAGGAATCGAGATTTAATCTCATCCAAATTGAATTAAGCGCCTTAAATTAGCAATACAAATTCAGTATTCCTGAGCTCTCATGAATCTAAGTGACAGGTGAAGAAAGACCTCCAGCTCAGACACATAGAGTACTTGATCAAGACAGAAGTGAACACAGCTCACTCATATTTAAAACATTCTTTCATATATTTTTAATAAAACAACTGATACAAATTCAAAACCAACTTCATAAATCAAACATTATTCAATGTATGAGGCTTCAAGGTTTCCCCTGTTATGGCTGTGAGCGTGCCTGTCTCCGAGACAAGGGTTTTGCACTTGAATGCTTGAGGTTTTATGAAAGGTTTATTGGATTTCATAGTCCCTTAAGGGGAAACCCTTTAAATGTCTTTGCAATTATAAGTCTAATAACAATTTCAGCTCTTGGACAGAGCCTTGACTTGACAAAGATAAGGAACTGGAAGTTGCTCAGTCAATACAAAGCTATTAATCTCTGTCACCCCGCTGTCATTGTGGCTCAGGGAAACAATGTAGTTTCTTGACCTACGTGAAGTCATGTAGTGATTTTATTCAGGATGTCAGCATTCATCAGTACAGATTTTGTCACACCCCGACTCACTTGAAGAGCTTCCAGTTCTTTATCTTGACTGCGTTGACACCCTTCAGATACCAGTAGTTTGTTTCAGTCTCTGCTTATTATTATTATTTAGCACTTACTCATGTGTAAAAGCCTCTAAGAATGAAGTTTTAAGTTGGAATATAGGCAGTTTCATCACTGCCTCCTGTGTCCTCGGAGAAGGACAGTTTTAAGTTGCCAAATGCTATACGTGCTTGCATATGCAAATGAAGGTTAATTTTGTTCATCTCCAGTAAAATTAGATTATTATTTTTCCTTAGTGGTGTGCTTTTTAATGTCATCCTTCTCTGATCTTGAAACAGAGTGTGAGAAAGTTGATCAAACTCTTAGCAAATTATCCAGCCAATGTTACTGTTCATGAGCTAGAAATGCACAATTAGTGTGGATTTGTCTTAAATAAGCCAAATTTTGCTTTCTTTATTGGTTTGTGTACCTGTGCTACATGAGAAACTACAATACAGATTAGTTAATGAACCTGTTCTGAAGTCTTTGTGAGCAATGTAAAGACCCCTTATTTTCTTCCAGAAGACTTTGGAGCAAGCTACAGTGTCGTCATTTAATGGATGTATATAAATAATGTGCTTATATAGATATTAAGACTTCATTAAATACCACACACAAATAGCAAACTGTTGTAAAACAAGTAATATAACCAGTTCATACAGCATGATAACTGCACTTAAACCTTTAATAAATATTTGCTAAAGGAATTACTGAGTAATGAAAGTGTACCACAGCAAAAGCTAATTAAATTATGAGTAAAATAATGTATGAATGATGATTAGATGGGTTATTAACTGCTAAACACCAATTTACAGTATTATACTAAACAATATATATAAAAATATTAGCAAAACCTAGCAAATATTAGTAATCCCCTTAACAAGAGTTAACAAAACAGTATTCTTGTACTACACTAAAGGTAGAATAACTTCACTGACTTTAGCAAAACTATTCTAGAATTTCTCTGGATAAATAAGATTTTCAAAGTGAAACAACATTCTACAAAATCTGCAATGTTGATCATTTTATATTGTATAATGAACACGGATGATATTGTAAAATTGCAAGGGTTTGTGGTTTTGCCTGTTTGGTTGTGGGTTTTTTTCCTTGTTTTTTTTTTCGTGGGTTGTTTTTTGTTTGGGTTTTTTTTTTTCCCCAGTCAGAAATTTGAATGCAAGGAACTACAAGACAAAACTAACTTGATCTTGAAATAAGCCACTATTGTAAGCTAACACTTAGGACAGGTAAAATTTATCAGCAGCAATAAACACCAACTATTAAAGGCCTGTTTACAAATGTTAGGACAAATACTTGCACAAAAAATGAGTATACATCTATGCATTCACACCCGAATCTTTGTGTTGTTTAGGTAAATATGAAGTTCCTATTAAAGTCTAAGAAAAAAAATTACAGCGATCAATTATATTTCTTTCAGATAGTCTAGGAGTTTTCTACCAACTCTTTTTTTTTTAATCTCTTCTCCCTCACTCTTCTATTTGTCCCTTTATGATGTTCCCCTCTTTGTCCTACTACCCTTGCGTTCTTATTCCTTTTTGCCCTTGCATCTATCGCTGCTCCCCATCTGTTTTGCTGAACAGGTTGCAGAGCAAGTTAACATATAACTTTCAAATCCTCCTGCTGAAATTGGCTGCAGCCAGCCTGCTGGTCTTACACTTGCTGAGTCAACCTGCTCTTCTAGACATAGTCCTTCCAGTGTACAAGACTGACAGAGGCAGTGCTGGTTCAGCAAAGTCAACGTGAATAAAGGTGAGAGTAGGCAGATGCAAAAATAAGCTAAGAATTAGCTTCAAATGAAACTTTTGGCTTTTTGTTCTCTGTAGGCTTCAAAGCATGAAAGTTTTAAAGGTGTTTTAGAATGTAGGTTCAACTGGTTGAGGAAAGTAGTTCCATTATTTAATTATTTTTTTTTTAAATACTGGACAAGCCTAAAAATCAACCGCTCCGAAGACATTCATTAAAGCGTCTTCTAGTGACTACAGAAATTGAAGTGAATGAGGAAACTGAATTAAGGTATTATTTTTCGTCTTCTAGATTTAGTCCTGTCAAGGCAAGAATCTATGCGCATTGAAGTCTATAAAGCTGTTGCCAGTAACAGCGGATTAGCACCTACAGGTATAATTGGAATTGCTATTTTTCCTCCTACTTCCTCTGATATATTCTATATCAAACCAATTGCCAGTATCTTTCAGTGTATTTTCTTCCTCAACTATCACTCTTTCTCCTTTCAATCTGTCTGTTGTCTTTATCTTTTCCTCTTCAGTTCCACTAATAATTTTTTTCTGGTATCACAGCCATTACTAAGAAGAATTACCACTCCTTACCTCATGACACATCTTACACATCCCATAGTTGCTTCAAATTTTCATAAGTCCTTAAGCCAAAGACCTTCTTACTATTGTCTGCATGTATATATGTGCACATAAGAATTTATGCACGCACATGTGCAGCATATGTCATAATAAGCCCTTAGGTACCCAGGGCTGTTTATACACAATAACAAAAGCAACAACAACACAGAGGCTATTACCAGTTATAGAACCAATGATTGTATCATTCATTCTGTTCTCTTTTACTATTTAATTAATACTATCTTATCAAAACAAGCCAGTACTTTTTTTCCTTCTAGACCAGCGCCAGCAGTACATTGCAGTTTGACCAAGTATACTGCAAAATGTACACTCTCTCATGCCCTGATATGCTGTGCACACCTGCCATCTTCTTTTAACCTCTCTCAGTGCAAATAAGATGGGATTGGCAGGAGAGCGCAAACTGATTTTAGGTGGTAACATTTTGGTACATTAGGTGATCTCATTATTACAAATTTAGCATTTTCTTTTTCTTTCAGTTTCCCCATTCTTGAGGTTCCACTTGACAGTTTCTTTTGAATGCCTCACAAAATCATATTCTTGGATATGTTAAAACCTTATTTCTCACTCTAACAACAAAACACTTAAGGTTTTGGGTCTGGTTGTTTTGGTTTGTTGGGTTTTGTTGGGTTTTGGTTGGTTGCTTGGTTGTTTTTTTTAATATCTTTGTTCATCCTGTTAATCGGTATTTATCTGCATTCCATCTCACATGGCCAAAGCAGATTTGGCCACAGTCCTCTAGGTTTGCTGAGAAAGTCATGGATAATATCACATACAGTCCGTCAGGAACAATGTATGCATTTATGGCTACTTATCCTGCTAGAAGAGACTTAAGTTCATGGTAAGGACACAATTCACTATGTAATATAGAAGTGCCTGTTACCAACTTCACGTCCCATTTTCTGGGCAGCCAGATGATGCATGAAATATTTCCTCCTGCCTTGCTTCTCCTCTTTCCCATCACTATTATAACAATGAAAGAGTTCATCCCACACCCTAAATATAAATGCTTTTACCTCATTTGAGCCAGTCTAGACCCATAGGATCCAAAGATTCTGAAGCAGTTTATTCTTCCTGTGGTTTCACACCTCTTTCCAGTCCCAATTATTCTTAAAATTTCACTTGCAAGTTTTTGCCTCATTATATAAAAATTTGAAATAACAATACCTCAAGTTTCATATATGGCAATTCTTGAATTCTGACACTTCTTCTTTCACTGCCTTATCTTAAAACAGAGGGCTTAATCCTTCTGCCTCAATTTTATCTTTGCTAGATGATAATGGGTTTGTAGTGAGCAAGTAATTAGTGATTGTGAAACACTTAGTACTTAGAATCAGTGTTCTGAATATCTAAAATACTATATAAAAGCTGTATATTATCAGTACTCTTGTTTAGCTGTGGCAGTTTGAAAAACTCAACGGTATGTGACAACTTAAGTAAACATAGGCCTGTACAATAATCTACAAATTACCCAGCTCAGAAGCTATTCAAATATTCATATGATTAAAAGATTTTGTAAAAGAGTTGTTTGGGTTTTTATTTTTCATTTGGCACAAGGAAATTATCTTTGTTTAAATGAATATTGAATCTCTCATTCTCTCTGTCTAGATCATATTTAAAAATTAAGTGAAAAATGCTTTAAGAGCGTAGTGTCTGTAAAACTGCAATCTCTGATCATTTAAATTTGAGTACATGTTAATGGCCCTGGCACTATAATGTTTCCCTGTGTAATTTTTTCATTTATAAGTTATGTCATAAACGTGAGATTGCACTGAAAACCCTTCCCCCTTGCACTGAATAGAACAGAGGCATATCCAGAGATGCTTCCCGAGCTGCAGAAGCTGTAAATCAGCAGAGTTGCAGCATGTAGAACAACGTATTTCTCTCAAACTGCTTTCAGAAAAAATTGCTCCATCTGCTTGCTACTTGGTAATAATAAACAGGATCAGAATAAAATGGATTTTAAAATAATTGAGAATATATTATACAGAAAGATTTTGTAAGTCAATGTATTTCCACGTTGTTTTGGCATGACTGTTAAAAATCAGCATTTCCAGTAATGTTTTCTTTTGCACGTGCACTCTGATGCAACACTGCTTTCCATTACAATTTAAATTTGCTTTAAGAGAGTTCAATAAGTTATTAGTGATTTATAGTGAAGTAAAGAAGAATCAAGCCAAATATTTGTCATTATATCTACAGTTTACTTTGGCTGTGCCTCACTTTGTCATTTTGAGTAAGATTTCTCATGAGAATTTCCAAATCGGTATTTGTGCTAATTCTTTTCAAGATTTTTAGAAAAACTTGCTGTCAGTGCAACTGAGTAATGAAAGAAGAGTTCAAATATGCAATGCTTCATCTACAAGATGGCCCAGTAAGATAGTATCGTAGTAAACCTTTGTTTGACACAGGGACTGGAGTAGTTCCAGTGCTCACTGGATGTTAGAAGCATGGGGAAGATGACAGTTTTGTTTCGTGAAATCAGAATTAAAACTGTAAATAACTGAGTTCCCCACCTCAACATATATCTAAGGGAAAAAAAAAAATCACTATAAAAAACAAAAGTTTTTTCATTCTAATATAATGCAAACTAGTAAAAAAATTAAAAGTAAGTTTAAAACAAAATTGGAAAGTCCATGTCAACAATTTCAAAACTTTATTTATTCTTTCTTTGAAACTAAATTCTGGAACAGGAGAGACATTCGTTTTGTGAAGCATTTCAAACGCAACAGAACTATGTAACCTACAATAGTATAATTTTAATATGTTTGTGGTTTTGATTTTGGTGGCAAATTGTTGGTTTTTTTTTTAAAGCTTACATAGCAGTTATACTAAGCACTGCACATATGTATTTACAAGGAAAAAATGCTCTAAGACTGACTTTTACAGATGAGGTAATAACTTTGTCATGTAAGTGGTTCAGAGCATACCAGAAAATAATCTCAGGTGAGCAACTTGGCGCTCCAGTGTCTTAAATAAGTCTTATTCCCTAGCTCAATAAAATCACAAGTGCAAAATTAAATTGTATTTCTTAATAGCTATCAGAATTTTGGGAAATAATAGTCATCTAATAAATTCTGAAAAGCATTCTGTCTCACTGAAAGCAAATTTAAACATGTAGATTTGGTAGGATTTCCATTTATTGTGTAGTGAAAACTAAACAGAAGACTCAACCTAGTGATTTTTTTTCCAGTATTTCTGGTAGGTTAGAATCTAAAAACTTCAGTTTAAAGGTAATTATGACTACTGTGGTAGGCAGCCTACTTAAACACAGTGCTTTGTTCCTTTCCCCAGTGAGACTGTAATTATTGCTCCTTACAAACTGCAGCAGCTACAGGGAGAGTAATGAAGTAATGTGGGGTTTTACACAAATCAGGGTCAGAGCTAGAGATCTGTCCTGCCAGAACAGACAGAAGACCGATTTCTTGTTTCCATCAGGTCAAGAGATGTCTTTACAACAATCTTGGTGGGAAAAAAACGTCAACATAAAATCCCCCCTCTCATTTCTAAACATAGCTACTGGTGAGTGCTTTAGAGGAAACTGTCAGCCCCTGAAAAAGACGTAAGCTTGCAGTATCAGAATGTTCTTGCTTTCCACAGCAAGTTATTTACACTTGTAGTTTATTTCACCCAAGTCTTACAGCCAGTGGGAAGTTAACTGCATTTGGATTAGACCAATAGTAATTTCTAATCAGTATTTACTACTTCGCTGATGAAATTGTATTAGATATTGCTATTACAAAGAGGGATTTACACAGTAGAAAAGAGGTCTTAAGGGAAGCAGTAACTTGGCAAGGTATAGTTGAAGCAGGAATAAGTAGACTTCTACCATGTTCAAGTTTAGAGCTTCTAGAGTTTCACAGCTCTCAAATAGAACTGTATTTGGCTTGGTTTATTCACAAATCATAGTAGTTACAACATAGATTTGATGTCATTCAGGGATAAACCATTCCAGAGTGAAAGATTATTATGCATTAACCACCCTTATATAGCCGCTGAAAGCGTTTGCTTTCCATCTCATGTCTCATTATTCACCTTACTGCGGATCTGTGGATGTAATAACCATAAAATGATCCTAATGTCCTATTGTACATTATGGAATATATATATTCCAATATANCATTATTACTGAAATGTAACATGACTGTTTAGATTCAGTTTACTACTTGACCATTGTGGATCTGGAAGTTGTTGCTATGAACCGCAATGCATTTTTGCACGGGAAATTCCAATGCTCCCGAGTCCTGCAGCATATGAATTAAAAACAAGGTCTTAAAAATTAGTAAAGGGGGACAGGCATGAAAATAGAGTTCCTTCTTTCAAACAGAAGTTGTCTGCACAACACCCCTACATCAGGGACATGANGTCTTAATATCCCTTGCCAGATCCAGTTCCATCTGGGCTTTGGCTTGTCTAACCCGATCCCTGGCTGCTCGGACCATTCCCCTGTATTCCTCCCAGGCTACCCGCCCCTGTTTCCACTCCCTGTAGGCCTCCTAATGTGTCATTAAAGTTCAGAACAGAAAAATACTGTGCCCTGATTATACATGGACAATGAAAAATGAGAACAGCTTTTGAAATCTTTCAAGCAGACACGGCATTGATACTCTGTAAAAAGAAAGGAGGGAAGGTCACATTATGTTAACTCAAGAAATGAGACAAGAGTTCAAAAACTACATTCTAACTTTGGCAGTGGACTACAGTGTTTGGAATTATTTTGCCTGTTTTGAAGGCTAGTGAATACCTCATACTGTTCTCTCAAAGTCTTTTTGTTTGTTTTTAACCCCTAGAGTTTACACACTTTATGAAGAACTTCAGTCAGGAAGTACGATGGATTAATCTCTTTTCTCCTCTATCTGATCTCTTCACTACTGCCTTTAACCTCTGGGTAAATTGGATTTGATTTTAAGTTGCACATCTATTACATCTTCATATGGACTCCTACAGTGCACCTATTTTGAAATCAGATGTTTATACAACAAAGAAATTTTACTCTTCAAAAAGACAAAGAAAGCATCTCACATTAAATACAAAGCTGTGATAAAAGTCTACATTTTGAAGAACAGTAAAAGGGAGAAAAGAAAATTAGCAATATTTTAAACTCGAAAACCAGTCATAGGTATCACCCAAAAAGTCTCTCTGACATTAACACAGAATTCAACAAAAAGACTTGCTTGAAAGAAGACTGCAGGTTTCACCACTAAACCCCTTTCCAGATGGGAAGCCTATCAGTATGATGTTAGGCTGTCTGCATTTTACTGTGTTATTCATAAATTACAAAGGATATTTGAAATTAGTCTAGTGGTAATTGACTAGAACTAGGCAACTAAGCTTACAGCAGCTCTATATCAGGTCCTGTTTTAAGACAGACACCCAGAAGTTATAATGAAGTATTTAGGTTTGCTTTACAAACACACACAGAAAGCAAGGAAATAACAGCATGAGCCACTACATACTTTACTCCAAGAAGCACACACTTAAACCACACACATTACTACAAATTCTGCTAAAGACAAACTACAATTCTCAATGAGATCTGTTTCCCTTAAAGAAATGGGTCTGTTCTACAAGATAACTTAGGTCTCATTTTAATCAATTTGTAGTGCGTTACAGTTTTTGTTTCCTCCTCCCATGTATTTTTTTTCCTAGGGTTAATTTAGAATTATTAATTGGGATAAAGTATAGATAAGAATAGGAAGAAGTGGCAAAAGTTTACAGGAGAACGTCAGTGTAAATGCTGAATGTAAATGAGAACAAAGGTATGCCAGCTAAGGCAGATAGTGAGGGAAAACCAATTCTCCCTGGTGGATACAGACAATTTTATCTATCAGTTATTTTGTTATTTGTCAGTTGTTTGCAGACATGTTTTCAGCTATTAGAGTAATTATAAGTTACCCAACTCTCTTTGATTTTCTTCCGGAACACTCCCACACATTGTGCCTTACCTAAGACACGCTTATTTAAGAAGTGTAGCATATATATCCAATACCTTTCAAAAATATCTGTCAATAATGAAAAACCAAAGTGCCAATGACAAATTTCAGCTAGAGGCAAAGTTACAGTAATTCCCATGAAAAATATATAAACAAAAAAACCCCACAACCCTACATAAAGAAATTAAAGAACTAGCACCGTAGACGTTTCCTGCTGACAGGCTGAATCTGTTCAGAGGAAAAACAAAGCTTTCCCACATATATTATTGAATCTATTAAGAAAGTTCCAATAATTCCAGTCTCTGGAACCATTACAATCATTAAGAATTACACTGAATTTCTGTAAGAATAAAGAGTCCTCATGTCTTTTCTCTACATTAAGGAAATAACTGAATTTAGCTGATTCACAAAAGGTCTTTTGTTATGGTAATTCCCATGTTTGCTGTTCTGTCAACATAGATGAGTCTTTCACTGAAGGTTCAAAGATAGTAATGGGAGTAATATAAATAACAAGTATGAAAATGACAATCAGGAGGGACAGTACAAGCAGTAAAGGGACTGTCAAAGACAAATAAGGAAAGTAAAAACAGGTTCTAAAAGGAGTAATGTCTGTAACATTAGTGAACATGTTCTAACTAGTTCTAATTCAGATAGCTCAGCTGGGACCACAGCTATAAGGGAGGAAGGCAGAGTCATTTAAAGATGGAAGCAGCCCAGACAGAATCCTACATTTCATAGATTCATTCATTTCAGTATTGTAATCAGCTAGCTTTAAGTTAGCTTAGTTATGGTTATGGTCACACATCTCAACTGCCTGAAAGAATGCCTCTAAATTTTAGCGTAACTATTGCTGATCACAATGTCATAAGAGATCATAGCTGCCACAGGGTAGTAATGACCTCAGAGTCCTAAAGCCAGCCAAGATCTAGATAAGGACCAAGCACCAATGCCTGACTAATAGAAAAAAAAAAAAAATAACCATAACCCTAAACTATGGTAATTACATCCTCTAAGATGTAAGGATCTAAAACTCAGACTCTGAAATTAACCCTCCTTTGCATTTACAAGTAGCTGTAGTCACATCATGCCTGTGTTTGGAGTCTGTACTATTTTGGATATACAGATGGATGTTTTCTAAGTACATGTAGCCACATATACACATGTATTATGTATAAATGTAAACAGGGTGCAATGACTTAGCTTGATAAACAATTGTCTTTAACTTCTGAAATCAATCTTAGGTCTAAAAGGACATTTTCTTATAGCATAGAGAATATATTAGTGTTGATGGGTTAAATTCACAAACAGTGTAGGCAGGATCAACTTTACTGATGTCAATATACTCAGCTACTCAACATTGCTCATCTTTCTTAATTTAAAAAAAAAAAAAAAAAAGGCAGTCGAGCTCAAAGATGTCTTAAACGTTAAGCAGAGGGACAGTATTTTGCCCTGGAAAAACTCATTAAAGCCACACCAGCAGATAGTCTGGTAGTCCATACTCAGTTTACCCCCTGCAAAGTCAGTAGTACAAAGTTCTAGCCTCCTGCCTGGCCAACGCTTCTAAGAAAGTGAGTGCTTATTAATGATATTATGGCACCTCCCTGGTTTAATGTTTGTTCAAATTACTTACGCGGAATAATCTCTTCAAGGTTTATCTTACAATCAACAAAAGTTAAACAGAAAACACTCAGAGAAATATTGAAATGTAACTTCCTTTCTCCTACATCTTGGTAAAGATGTGCGGCCCCGAATCTTGCAGAGTAGCCTAAAAGACATTCTCTGACCTAGAACCTGAACTATTCAGTTAGTCAATTATCTACTTAATTTTGGGAGCAATGTGACCTTCCATGGGAATTTTGATGTGAATAATATACAAACAGATGCCACAGGGTAGCCAGAGTACCGCCAGCGCTAAGAAGCTCAGTTCATTGTAGCACTGAGCTAGTGAGCTATAATTTAAAGGGTCAAAAGCCTTCTGTTATTTTCTTATGGGGCTTTTCTCTTTTGATGACTGTGCTAACAGACCCTGTTCTATTTATTCATTGAAATTTATGTTTATATTCCATGGGAGATGCTCGTCTATCTGCCAACCTGTGTCAGCAGAATTATAAACCTGTCAGTGACACAGTATTTTAGTAGTAACCTACGTTGGCTGTAAAAAACAAATGCAAATGTTCAGACAATTACTTATATGCAATGAAAATAGCACTTTCTAACAAATAATACTGTCAAATAAAATAGTGACACTACTCATCTTTAAAACAATGAATTTATATAATCTACTTTGAATCATGTTAAGTTTTTTGAAAGGCTTTATTTCATCTACTACCTTAAGAAAATTGGAGGCAATTTCAGATATGTCTAGAACGTGGTTAAACATGCAAGTGCCAAACAACCTTCCTGAGGCATTTTGCAAGACTATGCTGAAATTAAATACAGTTGACTGAATTTAACCATAGAAAAGTTATCTCCCCTAGCCCACAGATGTCAACATACTGGAAGCTTCCATGTCAATATGTAGGTAGGTATTTGCATATTCAACTACACATGGTAAAAATGCTTGATTATATCCAAGCAGTGTATTTGCCATAAAGCACTTGTTCCATTGCTTTTCATCTTCATGGGTGAGGATATTTACTTCAGATAATTAATTCAACTCAGTAACAATGTCATACTAGGTGGGGGCGGGGGGAAGCTGCGGGACACCACAGGTTCCTTACACAGCCACAGTGAAGAAAATTATCTCAGTATCTAATGTCTTGACTTTAACCTTGTATTTACAGCTGGAAGTGTACTAAAATTTATGACCTAATGCAACCAAAAGGTATGCAGCACACTTATTTGGACAGTATATTTACCAATGCGTTTTACTGTTTATTAAAACTTTACAATGCAAATTGCTCATATTATCATTAAATAAGGAGTAGAAGAGATTGCAAGAGGTTATTTGGTGTCTTTTCTTGCCCCAAGGTCTTATGGAAGTATCCTTTTTGCCAGTCTATTGTGTGTTTGCATGTGCAATAAGCAATTAGTCTCCAAGTCTTTAACTTAGTTATAAAATTAATCACAGCATATTAAAACTATAAAACAGCACTTGTAATATGTGCTCATTTTATAGATAAGCTAAATTAGCGTAGCCATTGCAAATTAGCTCTATTTCAGGAGTTACAAAGACAAACAGATCCCATCCTTCAGTCTCTGTATGTATGAGGATTATGAAGGATTTGATTCATAATAGCCAGACTAATTATATTTACACACCGAGGGCATTCTTTCATACAAGTTCTAGTTTCCATTGAAGAACCATATAAAATGTTTAAATGTATAAAGTCATACCTCTTGTCTGCTAAATATTATAAAGGAAATATAAAAATCATATTGGGTTTAAAAAATAAGATTAATGTTAAATCCATTTATTTATTTTTTAATTAGCGTGCAATTGAAAATGAAGATTTAACATCTTTTCTTCCACTTCAGATACTTCACATTCTCCTAGTTAAGGTGTACTTTATAACTGAAAAAATAAAGAAAAGTTTTTCCAGTTGGAAGTTTCTTCTCAACTTCCTGCCCCTCATGCTTAAAAGTAAATAATTTTTGAATCCTTTTATTTTATATTTCCTATGGGAAGGAGGATGTTATCAATAAGTCAGCTGTTTCCTGGTTTCAAGTTTTTATTTAAAAACATAAAAAGGCTGTAGCCTCTATTGCAGTGAAACTTTTAAAAAACACCCCAACTTTCCAATAAATAGTATTTGTGTTGTCAACTAGCAGCTTCGGAAATGCATGTTTTTAAATTTAACCATGAATAAATCAATATGTTTTTCCAGTAGAACTTCTACTGATAGTATCCTTGCCTCACTAATGGCAAAGGAAGAGTATCTGAAAGTAATAAAAACAACACCAAAAAAATGAGTAGAAACTAGAGAAGGAGGGCCATAGTCTCCCTACTCTACCTGAAAATAGACAAATTCTTACATAATTTCCTTGATTCTTATTTATCCTGGTTCTCATGAAAGTTTCTCTGTAGTTTCAGGCATCCCCATGTGAGGGAAAGAATACCAGAAGAATGGGAGAATGAATTTCACTCACCCAAAAAAAAAAAAATCTGAGAAGGGTGCTCTATGCGCTTTCCCTCATTCTTTGGTTTATATATTTATACTTCAGTAAAAGAAATTCTGTTACATCTACACAATTGCAGACAAATTTTCAGAAGAACTAAGCATGTTGAGGGCAAAGTCTTTTAAAACTCTGGGGTCACAATGGGAACTGTGCTGGTGAGTGCATTTGAATATCTGGTCCCAATATACATGCCCTAATTGGAGTTAAGATCTTTTAAAATTCCGTCTCCAGCTACAAATGCTTGAAAATTAGGCTTTGGAGTTTCTAGGTTTATTTTTATTTAATAGATCCATTTGAGAGGTTCTGAGCATCCACAGTTCACGTTCAAATTCACATGATCACTGGATACTCAGCATGTATGAATTAGCGGCCAATACTAATTCCTAGATATTTTGGTTACTCATTACTCAAAAATTATGAACTCTGCTTTTTATACTCCTTTCTCATTCATGTTCTTCGACAATGTAGCTTCAAACTAATTTCTGTTCCTTGTGGTCCCTTTAGCAGTTAAATGTTGGCCAAATTAATTCAGCTTACTCATTATAAAAATGTTTTAAAAGACATAATATGCTCCAGAAGAGCTTTGGACAAGACAGACAGCCAAAGGACTGAAAGGTGATAGTCTTTTGCCATTTCTGAGTGATGTGGCTGCCAAAACTCATGGACTTAAGGAGGTTTGACCTTGCGCAGATAGTGATCCGTCTTCATGAAAACGGACTGTCACATGCACATGCCTCAATTTCACAGAGGAAGAACTGGAACTGTAAAACAAGAGAACCTTGGGCATCCCTAAAGAGAAAAAATGTGTAAAGCTTTCAGGGCCTCACCAACAGCTAAAATTAACTCTGAATCACCCATGTGGATATATGCTGATGCAAAAAAAAGAAAATTGCCACAAGCCATAGTCATTACTATCTTCCACGGCCACCACAACTGCAAATGAAAGTCTCTTTCTCTTGCCAGACATAAAAAGCTACTAAGTCTTCATTAGCACAGAACCATTTTTAGTCTGCAAGGACAAAAAAGTTGCCATGCCAAAGGCTGTTTAAAAGGATAAGAAAGTATTCAGCATAACAAAACACGCATTTTTAAAGAAGGTCAGTATCATTTAATGCCACTGTTCTATGTTGAGCAAGTCTGTTCATTTTTCCATCACCCTCACAGAAAATATAAACAGCCATTAGGAGCCAGAAGGCCTAAGGGAAATGCAACGTTTTAATTGCTTTGCCTTGGGAATGTTGCAGAAGCTGGTCTTGTACAATGCATATGCTGACAGCTCAAACAGAGATTTATCTATGGAATTTGAAAGTGCTTTAAAAAGAACACACATGAACCTGACAGAAAGTACTGACTTAAGACCCAGTATTAGCTTATTAAACAATATAAATGAAGGAAGGATGCATTCATAGCCGATTTGCTGTCCATCTGGGATCTTTTTAGGCTGACAGGAGTAGCATATTATCAAGTGACAGAATTCAGGAGGAATTTGAAGGCATGCTAAGAGAATTGTTACTGGTCTGTACAGAAAATGTATTTATTGCCAGAGTCTTTAACTTTCTAACATTTTGAGAGTGAACAACAAGCACCATGTTGGAAATTTAGGTATTTTTATTTTGAGGAAATGCAAATCTGATAATTTTTGTCCTGCTACAAGCGGTAATCTTAATACTAGAGTCAGAGCAAGGATGGCAGACTTTTAATACTGTATGAACAGTACGTAACACAATGGGGGATCGCTGCTTGGACCTTAAGCAATTAATACAAATCAGTATTAACTACCTGGTTTCTATTTTACCAGTTTTGAAATATAGGGATGACTGCTACTTGTACAACAGTGTATAAAACACTAAGTTATAACCAGCTATATAAAAAAATATACATAAGCGAAGAAAAAAAAATATTTTCCCACTCTCTAAACAGCTCTGTAATCCTCATAAACATGTAAACAGCTAACAGATAAAATTAAAATAAATTATATTATATAGAATGAAAACAGTGGGCTTCATAGTCCAAGTTAAAACAGCAACTCTTTTAATCACACCTCAGTTTTGCCAAGCTTCAGTATTTTATGGCAACTCACAGGTTATTTTAAAAGACATTCTTATTGAAATAAACTGTGTGCATGAAATATTCTGATTTTAGTTTGAATTCAATAAAAAGTAAAATGATATAATCCTCAAGACTCTCAGTGAGAAAGCTAGGAGAAATTTTTTTACAGGTTGTTGGTTTGTGTTTGTTTTTTTTTTTTTATTTTTAATATATTCATTATTTCAAACCAAGCTTGTGATATTTACACATCAGAACTGCGTGATACTGCTTCTCAAGGGCTTCTTTTAGATCATACCTTAGTAATGGGAGAATATGACCTAGCTAACAATAAAATAAAGGAAAAATCTTTCACCCTAAATGAAGTTTAAAATCTATTGGGGGGGGATCTATCATTCTCTTTTGTTGCACATTTGCTATCAGCTATCATTCCTTTGATTTTAGGAAAATTATGTGTCAATACTGTAAACATACAGGTTTCTCATACAATTACAGCTAGGCACATCAGAAAAGTTAAGTTTTTAAACTTAAAGAAACCTTCTGAAGTAAGAAGGAATTACCCCTATTTTGTAAAAGGAGAACTAAATAATAGAACTGAAGCTGTAGCAAGAACACGGCTAAAGGAACTCACTTTTATGAGGTGATAGGAGTAGGCAGAGGAACCCTGAGTATCACAAGCGTTCAGCTCCAAAATATTGCACACGCAACCTGCATGAAGTAAGTGAATTATTTACTTGACATTAGAAACCAAATTGGGCATAGCACTCGGATTATCCAAATCCCCTGACTAGGTCTTAATCACAGATCATTCTCCCTTTGATAAATGCTGATGTCTGTTTAATGAAGGTGGTTACAGGAGATAAGTCATTATTATAAAAACTAAAAATTTGTACGTATCCAAAGCCCATCTCCACAAATATTTGTGTTTATACACTACCCACTCTTCACTAAGCACAACTAATTACCTTACTATGTAACAGCACTAGGTATTCAGTTATACTCCACTCAAATATAATCCAGTGCTCTGCTGCACTAAATACCTACCTGCCTACTTGTTCCACCTCTGCAAATTAGGAAGGAAACTACATGTTACTACAACCAGTTCCTCAGAGAAAGCAGCCATGTTCCCACCACATTTCCAAAACAAGCAAGCGAAGTGTTATTACTAGGATTAAATAAAATTAATTCTAGATTAGGCAGTTTCAAGCCACAGCAGTAAATTCCATCCTTGCCTTTCAGAGATGCCCACTATCTTTATTAATTTTCCATTTATGACCGTGGACTGTTTTAGAAGACGTCATATGATCTAACTGAAAGCACAAAAAAAATGTTTTTGACTGCCTATATTATGTTTACTCTAAAATAACCTTTGTTTTCTACTTGGTTCAAAAAGTTGGAGCTTCATTAGATAGAACACAGTTGCATACATTATATTCATAGATACTACTAGCTCACCACTATTAGGCTAAGGCAACAATGCAACAAATACAGTAACTACTCATGGATGTGAGCAGTCCTAGTGGTTAAACTTGAAAATAAGGACAGTACCAAATTTTTACCACATCTGTTAAGTCTGTCATGTACAAAAGAAGCAACTTCACACCTGGTGAAATTAAATGTATTTCAGACATCCATTGTTTAGTCCTTTGGTCTACCTCATTTGCCTTTATTCATCTCTCATTTTGAAATATTTTTCAAGAGAGACTCAGGATTTATTCTGGCAGCTTTGAATATCTGCAATGAAACTGTCACCACATCTGTTACTCTTACATCCACCAAATAAAGTAGAATCACAGAATAATTTAAATCACACAGTTTCTTAAAAAGCAAGAAAATCATGGAAATAGCTATCTTCAAGACAACCGCTATAAAAATGCCTCGATTTTAGTGGGAAAAATCCAATCCAATAAAAAGTAAGTTCTTATTTGAAGAAAGTGCTGAGGCTATGCTGCTTCTTATGTTTGAGGACAGAAAGACAAACAGAACACATACAACTTTTCTTTCTCATTATTTAATTCTCTTGATTGATGCTATTTTGCCCAAGTCTTTAACTTTGACGTTCCCACACATAAGTAAGCTGCAGCCCTATGGCCTTTAGCACCAGATTAGTGCACTAACAGATTGGGCCTGCTGACACGATAGTATTTCTGTCTCTCTTGCTGGTACACATTATAGAGAGTTTTATGCCTGCTTTACAGAGATCAAAGGAACTAACAGAGAGAAGTTACGGTGGATCAGTGCCTCATGTAGCTACAGCACTTTCAGTCACACAGAAGTCCATGCTGAACCAAGGTCTGAATTTGCAGAATTGGAAACATTTCCAGAGCAACTTTTAAATATTCTTTCCAAAAGAATTCGGCAATAGTGTTTTCAGCCCACGAACACTTAAAGCTAGTATTTTTTTTTGTTTTGGGACCACTCTCTTTTATGCCACTTTCTTGGTTATTGTACCATGAGCCAGATCAGGAAAAGTACCCAGGATAACCAGCTTTTTGGTGGATTCCTTCTTTGCTTGCTTTGTCACAATCCAGATCAGTTTCCCAATCCACATAGGCATGTTCATGCCACCATGAATTATCAGAGGGCAATAGGCAGGTGGGACTAATCAGTAAAGACCAGAGGCACTGCTTTTTTTAAGCAACAGTAACAGTTTATGTAGGCCTACGTGATTTGTAGAACCACCATATTAATCATGCCATTGTTTGAACTCAACTTTTGCCAAAGTTTAAACTCAAAAAGGGTGCAGGAACTGCTCAGATATAGAGGAACACAACTATAAATTTATCCAAATCTAATAATCACTTACACTGGAATCTGGCAGAAAGCTGCCTGTGTTCTTGCTAATAATCTCATGGGACCTTTTAATGGACTCACATATTCAGAAATTTTATTCTGTCTCATCTGAAAAACAAAACAAACAAAAAATATGACACTGTCATAGTTGAGAACCTCTTTGTAACTGTGTTATTAGCTCAGTGACTCAGGAGGAATAGTGCCATCTACTGAATTAACTATACTCTTTAAAACACAGCCTAACAAAATCATCTCTCATCAGCTGGTTATTGTACATGGACAAGTTGTCATCCAGTTAATTTAATAGAAAATTGTTGTAGTACAGACACTTCAAATCATTTGGTGCCTGCTGTTATTCTTTTGCCACTAGTGCATTTCAAAAGCTTATTCACAAAACAAAAGAAATAAGGTTATTCCTTCCAAATATTTGCAACGACACTTTCAAGAACCTTACATAGGCACAGAGTACTTGGAACAGTCCAGAGGGTAACTAACTGTTGGCTGCTAAATGTTACAAGAAAATAGAAGCCTGGAACATGCAAGCAATGAGACAAGTCAGGAAAAAATAAATCTCTGTTTACTGTTTCTGCAAATACCCAAGAAAATCCAAAATCCAGCAGTGCAAGCATATGGCATTAAAAGAAACATGATGAAAGATATTACCGTGGGTTCACACTACCAACAAAACATCTAGCATGCAAAAGGAACGTATCTCAAATAATTTAAAAAACGAGTGGGATGGAATGAAGCTTTGGTGATATTGAAAGAACAGATTGAGGTAAACAAGATGATGTTTAACCACGTGAATCTCTTAAGTAACCACTGAAAAAGCTAAGTCCTTCTAGGCCTTTCACTGAAAATGCAGCCAATTACCTCCAGAGAAAGGAGCAGGGGTTATCACCATCAAAATAGATGCTGTGCTTGGAGATGATGGGTGGATAAAGTGTTTATAAGTTACTATGGACTTTGTAAACCAAAATAATATTGATAGATCAAGTGATACTTATGCATATAAATGAAGTATATACAAATGCTTTATCCTCAGTCGTGTCAGAAGGGAATTATTCAAAGAATTGACTGCCATAAAAATTGCCAAGTGACTAACAAAATATGCACATTACTGTATCTTTTACTTGGTTAAGCAACTAATATGATCAGAGGCTATTGTATGGTTAGTCACTGAAAATAAAACAGTGAAGCAAATTCTTTCTAAATTTATAAACAACTAAGTAAGGCCTAGTAATCATAAAGTCAGATTCAGAAATAGCCTTTAGGTATTTCTTAGATTTGATGGATAGAATCCAAATAAACACATTGTTCTTATAAATCATGAACACTGAAAAAAAAAATCCACACTTTAAGTGTCTCAAAAGATTTTACTTTAGATAAAGTTTTCTGCACATTTTCATCTTCTAGGAAAAGAAATCCGACATTAAAAGGAAATAATACAGAAGTGTATTAGTGTTTTAGTTCTATGAATCATACAATGCAAGGTTGCTCTCCTGTAGTTCTTACTCTGGCACATTTCCCAATAGGGCTTCTGACTATAAGAAATGAAACCTAGACTTTCTGACTGCTAACAACAAAACATATTATTCCTAATTATTAGAAACAATGCTATTTATAACTGTTTTGAAATACTTTATTGCTACGTATTGCAATTAGTAAAAATTATTTCCAGATTAGAATTTTCCTTTTATTTAATGCATAAACTCCTATAAGTATGCTTTAAGCTGATTTTAAATTGGTAAATACTAAAAATATATTTAATGAATTACAAATGTACCATGTAATTGATAAATCATTTTTTCAGACAGTTTTGCAAGTCTACATGTTTCAATTATTTTTATTTTCAGAAAGATAAAATATCATGAAGAAATGCACATCTTTTGAGAGAACAGTGTCATGGTAATCTTTATGAACTCTGTGGATTTTCAAGTCATCTTGTCAAGCAGCAGAAAGCCTGTTATATGAGCTATCAGCCCAGTCATAGAGCTGAGTAGCCAGGTGAGAACACAACTTCATCCCACACTCACTGAAGTCAATGGAAAAAATATCTGTAGGATTTTGTAACTGAAATGCATAAGAGTCTTTCCAATTACTTCAATGAGCATTGAATCGGTACCATCACCAGCAGCAGAAGCTATAGTGACTGTGAGTAATATATGAGCTATCCTTAGGCTGCAATGTATTTGCATAAACTTTTTGTTGAATAACTTGAAGAACAAAATAAATCAAAACTGAAATCTATTCAAAGTTAAATGGCAAGCTGGAAAAGAGATTTAGTGAGTTAAATTATTCACCATGCTCTGCTGAAAGCATATTTCACAAATTCACATTCCCAAGTGAACTCATGCTCTGCCACAGCCTAGCTAAATTTAGCACAAATAAGCATCTCTGGACAAATAACAGCCAAATAAAACAGGTGCCCGAATACATGCACTCAACACCTGTTATTTTGCAGAAAAACACAACCACACATACATGGTTCTCATTTGATTTATTAATACTTCCAGTGTGTACAAAACTCTTCTGTCCTGGACACCCAAACAGGGCCTTAGGCTAATGTACATTTGTGATACTGCACTAAACACAGAATTAAAACATTTTTTTTCCTATGCCTGACTGATTTATAACATTAAAATATCAGCTGGTTTTGTCTACTATAATTTCTGTGAACTACATTTCTTTCCTTTATACTCTTTGTGAGATGAGGTGACCAGAACTGAAAATAGAAATTCACATGATGGCATTATCCTTATATACATACAGAGCTATAAAGGGCTGCTATGGGGAAGTTAACTCCATCCCAGCCAGACTCATTACACATATGTATCCTTTCCTTTCTATATTATAGTCTCTGCATTGTGGTTCTGTAAACATGGAAATTGTATTTCACTAGATTCTGTGGACTCCTCCAGCACAGTGCTAGTTTCTCCACTAAACTATCCTTCCCAAATAATTTATGTCTGGATTTTTATCCAACACTTATTTTGTCATTTTCTTGCCTTTCATTAATGCTTACTCTGTTAGAAGCACTCTACTTCAAAGGAGATGTTAAACACAAGTCTCTCAAAGTTGCTGGTTTCTCTGTGCATGAAATGTAAACACTCCCATGGCACTTTTCAAAAAGACAGGGGAATAACCAGTCTCCTGGAATAACCCGGTCCTGCACAAATGTTCATAGGAATGCACCACGGTAGTCATACCTGTTTGCACAGACACTTTGCTACCAGTTCCTGAGGACACTGTAAACATATCTGGAGAAACAATGCCATATGAAATACAACAGAGAAGCAGAGTTATGCTATCTGCAGCTGTTCAGAGTCTGTCAGAGAACACGGGTTTCAAAGGAGCTCTGACACAGGAGCTTTTCCTGTGGGGAAAGACAAGGTGGGCCAGAACAAGGCCCTGGGTACTGAAGAGTTCTGAAGTGTACAGAAACAAAGGATACTGGCACGTGAATGGAAAATTATACTGCTTGAAGAACAATAAAAATCAGTAACAAACATTGACACTAATAAGCTGAATGACTGGCAGTTTGATCAAACACTATTGTAAGAGTGATGAGCAATTCAGTCACATTTGCCAGGATAAATATTAATTTCACGTTAAAGTATCTCCTATCTTATTGTAGCTGCAGTATAAGACAAATGACTAAAACATAGGCATGTAAATGTGGAAATAAATGTAGATTCTCAAGAATTAAAGCTGCTAATAACAGTGTGTCAAAAGACAATTGGGTGTCCATGCTGAATTCAGATGCTTAAGAAAATTTGTAGCTTTCCACAAGAGAAAAATGAATAAAGAGTCTGGAAACATACTCATTCCAAATTTAATAAATAGAGATGATCTAAGATAAGACACTTCCACCTAATAGAAGAAGTCATAAAAACAGCAAAAATAAATGAAAACCAGTAAGATAGCATGTGGGAGGTAACAACTAAGAAGATTATTTGAAGAGTAGACAGCTCAGAGAAAAAACAACTACAGAGAGAGAAAGTGCCAGATAATCAGAGTTGAAAACTCCAAACTTGGTTTATTTAAATTAGCTGTACTGAAAAAGAAATAGAAAGATCATTGAAGTGAAACTAACAATGGATACAGGCCATAAAATGGAGGAGAGAAGGATCAATCTGCTAATGGTTCTGACCTCCCTACTCATGCTAACATGGTCAGGGCAAAATAAAACATTTATAGTCAGACATGGTAAACAGCAAGGGAGCAGATAATTGCACAGGCACACTTTCTCAAGTCAGTGATATATTTTCCTCATAGTTTATCTATGGTTATATAAAAGCAGAGGTAACGATCTACTTAGCTTATGCATTAATTTACGATCAAGGAAACAAAGCACAGTAAATAATAATTACCATCACTGTTTTGTTTTAAATCTTGCTACAAAATTCTCAGTGGCCAATAAGCACTCATTCATTTAGGACTTTTTTTTCCTCCCCTTTATAAACATTTCTGCATTTCATCCACTTTGCTTTCAGAAGACAATTCCACCACAGAACAGCTAAACAATAAATAATGTCAAAGTCTTCAACAGCATAAAGATATAAGCAGTTTAACTCTATATACATAAATTCACTGACTTCAGTGAGACAAATAAAGCCAAACAAGTGTCTATGTCTTTGCAAAATACAGGAATTAATTATTAAAATACATTTTTCAAAACAAGACTGTCAAACTCTACTTGTAGGAAAGACTTTTAAAATTCTGTAACTGCGGTGCTATATCAAACTTGCTTTGATCTCCTTAAAAAAACACAAGTTCAACTGTCGAAAATAAGCTATTGCTCAAATCTTTTACAGTTCTGATCCAAGCAGGAATGTGCTGGCACCTAGCATTTCTTTTTTTCTAGAAACATACTTCTGAGTATAGCCGTTCATAACAAAGTACCTAAACAGATGACTGTAGTTTAAGTACATTCATATCTTTTGCAAAGGTAACTGCTACCTTTTTGCATTTGTTATAAGCAAATTTTTCAGTCTAGCTGACAAGCACGACTACAATTACTTATTCTGAGCTTCTCCAAAATTCTTATTAATTAGATTTATAGGGAGCTTGTATTAATTCTAAATGTGCTATCAGCTTTTGCTATTCATAATCTGTGCTCACATATATTACTTTATACCACTTAATTAATTCAACTCACCCACAGAAACACCACACATAAAAGGCAAGACATGGAGTTAAGCACTATGCCACTCAGGACAGCCCAGAACTGAAGAAAATAGCACATGTCCTTCCCTAAAAGCTCTGCTCTATTAAAGATGAAGTCTGTTATCACAGGTGATCTGTTGATGACACCTGCAGGAATATCACAAATGGTATCAGGTAGCCTAGTCCCAAGGCATCTAGGACTTTACAGGTTAAAACCAACAATTTGGACTTAGTTTGCAAGTTAATGGGAAACTACTGGCAACTGCCAAGCCTCAACAAAGTATGCTGGTGTGAGGCAATACTTAAAAAGCAGGCAGTTATATTTTGTATTAATTTAGGTAGCCATATTTTCCACCTCCTGAAGACAGACATTGAGGGAATTTTTAATCACAAATTTAGCTCCTAGACCAAAGCCAACTACATTCAACATGGAACATTTCCTTTTGAAACTGTCAACAAAGCAAGCCCGTATATCTAGATTTAGAAGTCACTCTAAGAGAATGTACAAAAAGTACACTAAGATAATTCCATTTTCTCCACATTTTAGTCATTACAAAATGTTAAACATAACATATTGCTAATTATATTGCCAATTCTCTTGAATTGATAGGCTCTGTCCTCAGCAGGTCCCCCACTTAGCTTGAGGATTACACCATAGTGGCACTGCTATTTGCTTCTGGTTCTGGAAACAGGGCAGCTCTGTTCTCTGCTATACTGCATGAGATCAGCATGGCTTTAAACACTTAAATTTTAAAATACAGACCAATATATGTAAGAAACTACAGTGTTAATGTTGAGGAAATTCTCACCCTTAAAATGTATCATTCTATTCCAGAAACTGCCCTTGACATCAGTCATTTGAATATTTTTCCTAATTAGCATGATGACGAAAGTAGAAGAATAAATCTAAAAGTCCATGACAGTGAAGGGATCCTAAACAAGAATAAATTATGTTCCAGTTCACCCCCCCATTTCAAGCTACAGGATCATAAGAACAGGTTGACAATTTTTTAAAAGATCCTATAAGGCAAAGAAAACACAATAGGTACCGGTGCCAACCTGGCACCCACTGGGTCTTCTGCCTTGCCAAAATCTTTCATTGAGCTGCTAGTTGAAAGTGTGAGGAGCATGCTGATGCTGCAGCTGCTGCTGTGTTTGCTGTGTCCTATACTGGTGGAGCTTCTCCAAGGATTTCCTCCAGAACAGCTCATTTTCAGTTCAAATATAATAAACCTCCACTTCAAGTAAGTTCCAAAAAATCCTTCTCAGTAAGAGAGATCCTGACAGAACTAAGATGCAGGTCTAAAACAGGCTTAAGCAGAACATTAAACTACATGCTTGTTTGAAACAAATTAATAACTTGCTATGTGTTACTTGGTCACTTCCCACAACCCAAATTCATTAACAGTTGGGCCAAATTGCTGAATGCAAGACGAAAAGCATTTTTTAAAAAAATCTTTGTCAGCTGCAGGCCCTCTGTCATTAGCTAACATATGCTAAGTGAAGGGATGTTACATGATTTTACACATCTGCACTGCATCATCACAGGAGTACACAACAGTTTAGATTACCAGGTAAATTCCCAAATTGCTTTTTACAATATGAGCAAAACAAATACTGTTACAATACCAAACCTGAGAGAAAGAAGAGTGACAGAAGAATTGTGTCTTGATGGAAGTAGAGAGGAGGAAAGCAATTGGATTTGTTTCCTATTTTTGGCACACAGAACTGACAAAAAAGTAACTGTGTCCATAGGGATTACTAAGGAAACGCTACCGTGATGGATTACCAAGGAAGAAGCACAATGCCTCATGCATGTGGGGAGCAGTATGTGAAAGGGCATTGCCAGGTACCTGACTGTGGTATTGGAAGAAACCTCGGATAAAGAACAGTGTCATTTCAGTGTCCCCAAAGTAAAGTGAAAGCTGAGTTGTGACTCCCTGGGTCACCAGTTTCATGGCAAGTACAGATTGTTTCCCCCTGCATGACAATATATACACTCCCTTCAAAACACTCGTTTTGAGAGAGATGGACTGAAAACCTCGCATGGCTTGCCAAATGTTTACCAAGTGTAAGCTGACAAAAGTCAGCTGTTTAACACAGATCACTCAATTGTACAATCAATGTCTCAAAATGTTTTGGTAGTCTTTTTAAATCTTGATTAACAAAGGAAAGGGAACTCGTGACAGTTTTACTGCTGAGAGCATTACCAAATATTGTCATTAGAGAATAGCTTCCAAGGAAGCTTTTAAATGGTATAAATGAGGATAATGGTAAGTAAACTGAAAGTCAAATATATATTATGCCCACATAAGTTCATATGCTTTCTTGGACTCCTAAGCTGTAGCCTACTCTGTTCAGTCTGCTAACACAATTTTGGTATAAGGACCCATCCAGGGCTACAAAGCCATGGACTGAAAGGGGACTCCAAGCTTGGTGGTTGTGAGGCTGAGCTGTGAGTGCACACATGATAAAATGCATGTTCCACACTTGTCGCTGATCCAACAGTGACCAGGATCAAGGAACAATTGAGAGCAAGGAGAATACATACTTAAATACTGCCTAACAAGGTAAAACAGAGGAATGACACCTTCAACTTGTAGAAAAAGCACAAACGTCTACAAAAAAAGATACAGAACAATGGCAATCTACCCTATTGCTTATAGGGTTTGCTCTGAAAGTACCATCTTCATACTGCAGCTCAGATTATCATGTGAAACCAGTCTCCAGAGATTCATATTTTAAAGTAGATGTTGGACAATCCTTACTGTACTTGTAACATTTCAATTTACTATGATAGATCTATTTTAATGCAATATCCCCTAGTTTTGGAGAGGTTGAGCACCTTTACCTCCTACTGACTGCACTTGGAGTTATAAGTCCTCGGCAGCCATGACCAATGGGCCCAATATCTTTTTCCACAACAGGACTTGATGAAGATATGCATTGCTTAATAATAGTAACTTGCCTAATGATCTGCATTGCCTCCTTGTAGGTTCCTATAAGACTCTGACATGACTGAAAAAATAAATCTAAAAAATTGAATATCAGTCAAATTTGAAAAAAATACATTCCAAGACCTTTTCAGTTATAGAAATAATCTTTAGATTGTAAGAAGAGAAGAAGAACTTGTAGAAAACAGTAACTACAATGGAAAAAAGTTGCACATGTCTTCTATAGTGACATCTATGAGAAATCTTAAGAATTAGTGTCATTCAGTAACTCAACAAATAGAGCAAAATTAATGGACTCTTAAATGGTGCATGGAATTCATATGTTAGTCATGTTATACTAAATAGCTATCATTATTATCCTTTTGCACTAATTTTGTGGTACTTCTTTCTAAAAGAAACACACTCAAAGCCAGTAGTACAGTATTGTCTGTTACTATAATAATTTAGGTAAAAAACAAGTAATCTAATCAGGACTAGGATCCTTTAAAGGATTCTTGTCAAACTGGAGTTCCATGAAAGGACAGTAATTTTTATTAACCACAGATAGTTTTCTGGAGGATATGTCCCTGGCATCCGGCTGTTTTACACATATTATATATGCATACATTATTCAGTGTAAATGAGTTACACCCCTTTTACCACATGAAACTCCTAACTATTCTGCAGATCAGAGATCAGCTGCATGAATGAATTCAGAAAGAGATGCCCATTTGGCTGATTTAAATTCAAAAGAAAAAACTTTTTGATCTGGGTTTATTGTAGTGAGAAACTGCTGCTTCCACAAAATCAAAGCAAGTAAATGCAGATAAGAATCTTTGTTTATTAGGAATAGTTTTTAAAAAAAAATTAATATGCCATTTTAGGCCACAGTGAAATCAGCAGTTTCAGATAGCACTACTTATATTTTACAGTAGATTTTTTTTAGAATAATACTCTTCATAGCTTCTTCCAGGCATGAAAATAGGTTTCAGTTCATAAACTACCAGAATATGCTGGACATTAAGATTCATGATGTTTCTAGTGTTTTGTGAACAAGACAGGAAGAAAAGAAAGACTACTTTATACTAGTATGCTTCCCTACTGAGTATCAATATATTGTCCTGATATCTAGGGCTCAGAGTCTGTTAAAGTTGCTGGTGCGAAATTTGCAGAGGTGAGTACAGTGAAGAGAGAGCATATGCTCCAGCCTTTCAACCCACACTGCAGCTGCTGGTGCAGTGTATCCTGCTGTGTAGCCCTTTAGGAGAAACCAGAAATGTTTCATCTGTGCCCTAATGTTAGAGCTGACGCAGGGATAGACAGTAGACAGCTTGCTCCCTCTTTGTACCTGATTTGTACCTGCTTTCAGAGCAACCCTTATGGGACATGCATCTCCAAGGTGGCAGAAGTGAATATTGCAGTAATCACATATTCTTGTGATTTTGCACTCCTGCAATTGAGGTATTTCTGGTAAAGATCACATCAGAGTTTTAAATTGTAACATAAGACAGAGGCTGTACAACCCAGCTACAAATTCTGTACAGGAATAGAGAAAAGAACAGAGACAAGGGAGTAGCAGCAGCACATCGAGGCAGCCAGGTCAAAGACCATGTCAAGAACCTAAAAAATCATAGAAAGACTCTAAAAAGGCTGTCAGACATGTTCTCCAACAGCAGCAAAACCACTGAGACTCTATAAGCAAAGACTGGTTTGAAGAGGAGCATGTCAGAAAGAATGTGAGGCATAGCAGGCCCAAATGACTTGGCATGTGGCCCATGTGGTGGGCTACATCATTCTAATGCTACAGAAATAGCACCACAGATTCTTTATGGAAAAAGTTAAATTGTCCAGGGGTGGACATCTCTCGCCTTCCTGCTCTGCTCCATAGAGGAAATCAGCTTCTCAACTAATTTTTACAGGTGCTCAAATAATACATCTCTGAAATGGATAATGCAAGTTCTTTATTACTTGTCTTAGTAATAGCATCAAAAACCTTCCTTCTCCTTAGGCAACTACTACTTTAAAATCTCATTCTTCATCTTGTGGAATAGGGATTGGAAAGGTTGGAGGCAGACTTCATGAAGTGAAGTAAATCAATGAATAATTACTACCCTACATAGCAGAAGCAGCCAGCAGCACTTCTAAAAGACTGAGACAGACAGACACTGCTAATATGCTCTTGTAGTCCTGTCGCAGCAATCCAATCCCTCAACCTGTTTCTTTAAACTGAGAATACGATGCTGTGTCAATGACTTTGAAGATTAAAAGCAAAAAGGAGAAATACACTAGACAAATAAAAAGTCAAATGCAATCATTCAACGAAAATAACTCACAAGCGTACATTTGACAAAAATGAATGATGCTTGATAGCACCATCTCTAATAAAATGGGAAAGTCAGAAGCAAATTAAATAATTAAAGTTTATTCCTTTTTATTCCAAAGTCTTTGTCAATTATTTAATTATCATAACAAAACATTTTCATTTTCCCTAAATGGAAAATTTGTTCAAAGTGCTTCACTGTCTAAAAACTGTGGATTCTCTAATGCTTCTTCACCCACCAACCATTTCTGAAGGTTTGAAAGAACTCAGAAGTCCTTCCCTCCATTGTAGATCAGAGCCCTCACCTGCCTGTAAAATACATAATATGGACACACCTTTGCTAAAAAGTTCATGCAGCTTATGTGACATGAGCCACATGAATTTTACTGCAGCACATAAAGCAGGATAGGTATATTTATAGATATGTTATTGAATTTTATGTTATTTTAGAATTTGGGGAACAAAAACCTCTCATCTTAAAATTACAAATTTCTGTGAGTACCTCTAAACTGAAAGTCAGTGGAACAAAATACATCATCCAGAGGTATAGAAGGTATTAGGACATTCTCCTCTTATTGATCTGTGAACTGCTGGGCTCTTCTAATCAGAACGTCTATCTTACCTTGTTACTTCCAAACCATTAGTGCAGTCTAAAAGAAATATGTAAGTACAGGGGTTTTTAATTGCTTTGTATAAATTTAGAATTAGAAGTTCACAGGAGATGTTTTAATCTGATTTGTACCTTGACCATGCTGCTTTCTTCATTATTGTGCAGCTAGCAACCCAGGAAAGACTAGAACTATTAATAACTGTTCGATCCTGTGCATGCACAGCATATTCAGCCCATAACAAAAGCCTAACTCAGAAAATAAATGTAGTTTACAATCTAGTCCTCTAAAGGGTCACGACATGTTAAATGATTCGCTATTAATAAGAAGAGATGCAAACAAGAACTGTTAAAAAATAGGTACAAATACATTTTAACAAAGCCATACCGTCTTACGTGTCAAAATTGTCACTACCTACAAATAATAGCCATTCAGAAGTTCATGTTCGCCACTAATGTTTGCACTTTTCCACTCCTGTATCTGCTAGTCATTACACTAAACCTCAGTCTCTAACGCTTTGGGAATTCTGATTCTATACAGTTACACAAATTACATTCCATTTTAATGGAATCATATAGGCTGTAGAAACTTGGTGTTCAAAGTAGCAGATGAAGAGCTCAAACTGACAACAATGATGATAAACTTCCTATTCTATTGTCCACGATTATGCAAACATTTTTACATCATAAAATTCCTTTAGGGATGCATTTCCTGGTTTTCAGATTTTAGATCTAAAACAACAATGAGGAATGTAGTGGTTCAAAGTTTGTCATTTGGGGTACTAGGCCAATATGTGGAATATCACTAGAGAATTTGTGAAAATACATAAGGAGTATATGAGCTATAGTATACAAAAAACTAGCATAATGGTACATTACCTTGCTGGTGAGGGGTTGCTTCAGCAAGTGGTTACCTTAAGAAACAGTAATTACATTTTTAGTTATCCTTTTCTTGTGAGTCTATTATACATTACACACCTTAAATCAAATTATTCCGTAAATGAGACGAACAAGATGGAATAATAATGGACCATTATGCAAAGTATTGGACTCTTTACAAATCTACTTAAGAATGATGTCAAAATACTATATTTTATCTGCTTTATTAGTTACTATTCCATTTTCTTTTTTGTTTGTTTATTCTTAGTCTCATCCGCGGAAACTAGAAATTGAAGCCAATTGCATTGAAACCAGGAGAGAAAACTCTTGGTGATTTAGTAGGTATAAGACTATGTTCTAAAGCCCATGGGAGGCAAAAACGAGTGTGTCAGCTGATGGCAATCTAGCAGAATTCAGATGCACTAGAAACCTAATCTAGAATGTTGATGATATGGAGTCCATTGCTCCCTTCTGTCTTCCAAACAACAATTTTACACCTTTTATTCCTTTTAAATATGGTGCAGCACATCAGAAATTGTATACTCACAAGTTTTTTCCCCTTCTTAGCAAAGTCTCTACTATACTTTTTTCCATGCCAAGGGTTTCATCAACAAACAAATTAATTTCCTGGAAGTAACAATCAATTTAGACATTAAGCAATTCTAGGCTTGTGCTTTTCCTTAGCAAAAATCTCACATCTCACAAAACAGAAACATGTGGTGTGTTTAAAAAAAATGTTGTATTTACAGTAGAAATTCAGAGCAGCCAATAATCATATTAAAAATTGAATTCCAATCTTGAGCTAAAATGTTCTCTAAGCTGTTTATCATCTTGATCAATGTTTAGAAATAAATTTAGGAAAAATGTTCTCTAGATTAAAAACAATCAATGATAATTTGATTTACATGATTAATTTTTGCAGAAATAGTGATATTTCTGAGAATTAAGGCCAAAAATAAATAAAGTAATATAATTAAAATATCACTGTTATGAATCTGGAATCTATACTAATTTATTTACCCATATTTATAAATCTAAAATATTTACTATTATAATAATTCCCCAAGTTGCCATCATTCATTACAAAAACAAGAAAATCAAAGATGTTTGTCTTTGAGACATTTTCTTTGTTTGGGTCCATTTCCCTGCATCAAACTTTGAAGGTAGCTAGAGATGCAGAACACAAGTGAAGCACAATTTCCCCTTTGGCCAGAATGTCAGAGACTAGTAATCAGAAGCTCTCATTTGAGATTCAAGATATATGGAGTCACAAAATATAAAAACATGAAGTTTGTGTCTAGCTGGGTTTTTTTTCTCCTCCAGAGTGTAGACCTTTCTGGGAAAGTGAAATCAAGGAACAGACTCCACAGGGAATAATCATTTTGAGCAAGCAGGCATGATTCTGTGCAAATGAGTGACAACAAAAACTAACTTATGCATATGGATTCTTTAACCTTCTGGCCCATAAAGAGTTGTTCTAACTGCAGGTCTCCTTCCTTGTTGAAGCTGGGAGCTGGCCAAGGACACAGTTTGTAAGTCTATCCACCATGCGGTTTCTGCTGGTCCAGGCATTACTATTTCTAGTTAACTGTAAGCAATGTTACCAGGGTGGCTGGAAACTTAACAAAATAGCTGCCCATCAAAAAATACAAGTCTGTCAAACAGTAGAAGTCTGCTGACAATATGCTTAGTCCAATAAAATTTTCAAAGCAAGTTGTCTGTTTTCCTGGGGTTTTTTCCTATCAAGACTTTAAGATGATCTGCCCATCTGCTGTGCTTCCTTAGGTCCCAGCCTTTCACAGTCCTCACATCCTTTGAGTTACATGGCCAACTAATCATCTAGGCAGCTCCTAAAGAAATTCTATGTGAAGAATAGGTTGTTTTGACAGGTATTTTTTTCAGCAGAAAACTCTGTAGACTCCCTAACAATTGTTTTGGACCACCTGGTTTCTTAGTCTGCTCATCTGTCTATGAAATCAGCTGCCTGGGTTGACCTATACTCAGAAGACTCAGGAAGTAAACTATCTCAGAGAACATATAGCACTGTAAGTGTTTTTCAAAAACAAAATTTTACCTTTAAGAAAAATTGTGCATGGTTGCAGATCATCTCGATTCAAGACAAAAGTCTTACAGGACACGGGTGCTTGGATTCGGCTTTGAGCAACCTAGTCTGGTGGAAGGTGTCCCTGGCCATGGCAGGGGGGTTGGAACTAGATGATCTTTAAGGTCCCTTCCAACTCAACTATTCTATGATTCTATGACAAAAGATCAACATCTTTTTCTGAGGAAAAGACTAGCACTAGCACTGCAACTCTAGCATCACTGGTTGTAGTTAATGCTTCCGCCTCTCAGACGCTGGCCTCCTCCAGATAAGCCAGTGTGTTCAAAAAATATTTCAAGAACTTGTCCAAAATATATAACACATTTTTATCAGACAGACAGTATTAAAAAAATAGAGACTTAATATAGTATTTTATGGAAAACAATGTAACCTGATGCAGTGCACCACGTAACTGGATAAGAAGCAATTTATATGACATAAGAAGAAGAGAAGTTATGGTCAATTGTGTCAGATCAATAAGCAATAACAACTGAGGTAGAAAGTATTTCCATTGAGATCAATGGCCATTTATATGAGTGTCCTAGTGCTACATCCAAATCCATTAAATCCACCATGTCATTAGCATTTAAGCAAATGCCCTGTGGTTTAGTCATTATTACAAGCATATGTTTGTTTTTAAAGAGAATATAATTAGGATATTTTGTTTTCACTTCCATTCTTAGTCATGCAAAATGTGGCTTCATGCTGCCGTAAAACAACATGTTATAATTTATATCCAATTATTTTCTTATCAAGATATTTCAATAGTAGTATCAAACTGTGCATAACTCTTCAGAAAGTAATATTTATATGATTGAGTGCCAACCAAATCAAATTTTGACATTTTGAAGCACATTTAGCGTTAACGCTAAATTTATGGAACTAGTTGATCAAGTTCTCCATTTATTGTCCAGACAGATACAATACTGATAAGGGCTTGTAAGCTTTCCATAAATTTCTCTTTGATTTTAAATCAGGACAACCTCTAGATCTTTTATTTCCCAACACAAGCCCTAAAATAGCCTAAAATGGCATCAACTTCCTTTTCAAGTGTTCACACTGCCCAAGATTGCAATTTTTTCCATTTCTTAATTTGGGCACATTGGAATTAGGACAAATTTGGATCAACAGTGAAGAACTATTTGAATGGAAGTAAACCATTTTTTTTTTCCATCACAGGTACTATATGTCCTTTTACTCTCCTATAAGAAACTCTGAAATATCTTTATTTTAGATGGAGGGAACAACAAATCAAGATCCTATTTCGTTCTACAGACAGCACTCCTGCTCTTCCTTTGTGGCTCCTCTTGAGAACTCTTGAGAATACTGGAAAGCCTTAGTGGATGCTGGATCAGCCTCTTTGTTACGGAATAGTGCTCTATTCCATATTACAGCCACTAAGTTTTCTTGCTGAGATTTGTAAGATGAGTACAGAAGAGGTAAAGCACTGGGACAGATAGGCCTAAGCAGAGGAAGAGCAGTAGTAACAGATGGGAAATAGCAGGAAAGAGAACTGAGCATTATGAAAAACAAGGTCAGGTAAGCTGTCAAAAAAATAGCAGGATAGGAAGGCTGACAAGAAGAGGATCACAGGCAGAGAAAGGTGTTAACTAGTATGAAAGACCAGCTTGCTCAGCAATTCTGGGGACAGTCACAAGTCAATCAGGAACAGATACACACAAAGACAGAAATTGTTAAAGGAGCTTCATTGTTTGTGGGGCAGAACTAGTTCTACCACTGAGGCTGGAGGGTTGTTGAACAAGAGTGCTTTCATATTGACAACCCAGTCCTCACCTGCTATTAGCTTGCATTATTCAAACAGAAGGATTATGAGGGTCCATTAACTTTCTTCAAACTACCTATTTATTACAAAAAATATGATGTTTCATTACCTGTTCAGCACACAGCAGCACTGATATACATCAAAATAGAAGGTAAAATTTTAAGCTAGTTACTGTAGTCATTCACTTTTGAATTTTCTATTGGCTATTCATAAAACTGTGACATGATATTCAATTTCCCTAAGCACACACAACTCTCCTAGTGATTACACAAGCAGAATCTCACAGTGGGCAGGACTGGATATAAATAGAGGTAAACAGACAGGTCCTCTGAAACTCAATAGATAATCCTCAAAATTATCTGAAGAGGCAACATTACACCTAGTTTTGTTATGAGACTATGAACAGACTTCACACAGATCACTACACAGCTATGAAATGGAAATAACACAACTGATTCGATGATTTAGGCCACATTTGAACCAGAGCACAAGCTCTTAGTGCTGTCCGGTACACTGCTGGCCTTGTTTCTTATTGTACTAGCAGGCCATTGTAAAAACTAAGATTTCTCTATAATAATTAGAATCAGCTGTGTATTGGCAAGTTGAAAATACCCTCAGGCATGTAACGTTTTCTTTAATAAGCTTAAATTAATCAATAAATACACTGTGCATATGTAAACAAGACAGTTGAAGGAAAGGATCATTGTAACAGTAGTATTATCACTATAATCTCCACAGTACTAAAAATTATGTAGAAGTGCTTTGTATATTTCAAACCCATAGTGCCCTGTGGCAAAATCATTCTGATTTTTAAAACAGAAATGTATTAAATTTGATACATTCTCTTTGAAACAATTAAACTCAGTCTTTGAAAGCATTAAGGCCTACTGTCATTCACTTTTGTTTAAGCTAGATTGGTAACATTTGCCAGTTGCTTAAATTCTAAACAATACTGTCATTGCAGGTATGCTGTGAAGTTATCATATCTTTATCCCATTGGTGTATTCCTTTTTTACTGCTAATGTAGAAACTAATGAAGGACAAAAAGGAAGAATTATAACATAGCCAAAAAGAGAAAAAGTACATTCAAATAGCTTTTTTTTTTTATTTTTTAGTATACTCATTAGATTTAGGATGCATGGTCAGACTAGCAATACCAGCAAACCTTTTTTAATTGCACATTCTATTTGCCCCTATTCCATGCATTCAACCTGCAGAGAAGAAAGACATTTAAAGATTACCAAGGCGAGTTTGTAATGAAGCGGATACCTCTTTGTCTGTCCTTGCGCCAACAGCAGCAGAAGGGATACTAATTAGAGGGTGAATTATTAGCTTCCCATGGTGCACTGCAGGGGCATTAAAAATGAGTGTAGTTTGCTGCTTTCCTTTTAGGTGGTTAGTACTGGTTTAATATATTCTTGTTTCTAGGTGAGCAGCAGGGGACAGTTTTTATTATTATAATTGTTGCATAATTACTGGCCTAAGGTTGCCTATTGTTAAATAAAAATGCTGAGATACTAATGTTTTATTGAACAGTACAAGTAGATAAAATTGTAATATATTTTCCTGAACAATATAAGCTTGTTATCTGGCAGCTTGGTGACAACTCTAAGTTGTCTTGTGGATAAGGACTCTGATTTTTTGCAAAGACTAAAAATAAAATGTGATTTTTTTTAAACTGGAAATACATTCAACTTTAAAAAATAAGTTTTATTTTCATTTATTCCAAAGAGAGGACCAAAGTCTGCACATACAACCTAACCTCCTGTCAGATTTTACTTCATGAGGAATGCGAACTGACCTCAGAATTAAGACTTGTAGGTGCCCCTTTTCTGCAATCAGAAATACACAAATATATCCCAAATTTTCTGCTCCTATTTTGCCTTTGCAATAATCCAAAACTAATTAACAATGTAAGAAATAAAAGACAAAAATAAATAAAATAAAAATAAAGAAAATTAAGAAACATTCACTATAAAGCCAAGCAAGAAATTTATAATGTCTTTGGCTCCACCTTAGGTAGCAGAAGAGCTGTCTGAATTTGTAGGAAAAAGGTTTTCATACTTCATCTCAATTTCCTGTTGTGGTTCCTGTATGTCAGTAGGTAACAGGCTACTTTGATGTCCCATGGTTTATCCAGGTGGAGCTCTATCTGCCAAGCCACCTGCTCTGCATCAAATCTCCCTTTAGAGAAGCATTCTGAACGCAAAGGATCAGCTCCTGTCACTTGTGCCTATGTCACATTTACAGACTTCCTTCCGAATTGTGCAAATTCTAAATGTATGTCTTCAAACAACTATCCTCAGTAAACAAAAAGCTATTTTAACCTCATCTGGCTCTTTCTACAAAGGAGGAGCAAGAGGACATAGGAGAAAGGCAATTGTTTGAAATATTTTTTGAAAAAGAAATTATTTTCATCAAATTTTGCCAACAAGCCATTTAGAAATTTTCTCAGCATTGCACTAAAGCTGATAAATTTCCAGTAAATATTTCTCCTACAAATTGTTTAATGGCAGAACCTCTTCATTTTTCTTACTTTCAGAAAATTAAAACAACTAGTAGTTAAAACTGAAGAATAATTAGAAAATAATTAACTGTCTTAAAGAAGTCCTTAAATGGTCTTTCAATGCTCTTTTTCTTGTTGAGCTTGTTCTTCCTAATGACTTTTTCTTCAGACAACATAGGCCTTACTCCCTTACTCCCTTACTTATACACTTCTAAAGTGAAAGCTAGGGTCAGACCTTTAAAGATCTGGAGACACCATCCTGTTGCCTTAGAAGTCATTCTTCCTCTTGATGCCTTCAGTTTCTTAAGTGGCCTCCCTGAAAACCTCCAGTTCCACCACCTCATTTGAGATATGCTATCGTTATGAGGAACATTCTGGAAAACAAGCAAACGCTTTCAAGCTTTTACTAAACTACTTTTTTTTTTTTCTCTAAGTCATGACAGGCATCTAAAATTCTTTAAGAGAAGTAAGTACTTGTAGCTAGGCTCCTCTTGTGTATCCAAACACACAATATGTTTCAGGGGAAGAAGAGAAATAAAAAAAAACCCAACAACCTCTAAGTAACATCATCACTGTCTGGAGGTTCTCCTTCAAACTAATTCTGCCAGAGAAGAAGATGTTATCAACTCTGTCCACACTGATGCCTACTATTTCAGTCTTATTACAGCTAAGAAAAAAATAAATGGAGATAAGCATATTATTACTTGCAATATGTTAAAATCAGGGTTAGCATTATAGTGCTTGGGTCTTTAAAGACTGTTATACAGTGAAAGAAAAGAGGCCTACACTGTCCATTCACAGCTGGTGGAATACTGCACCCAATAACCACTTTTCCCTACTCAAGGCATCAGTGTCCTTATTTGACTTCTTCCACCTTGACCTAGAAAATACATCAGTCATTTTCTATTTTTGTAATGAAATGCTGATCTATGCAAGCCTGTGCTGGCAGCTCTATACAGTACTTTCACTGCAACATTCTGCTGGCTGCCAATCTCAGAAAACCCCTTGGTGTTGTTGAACAATAAGAGATCACTGACCTTTTCTTCCTCTCCAATGAATGAACTATTTAAAAGCTAAGGCCACTGTAGAGATAACACAAACTAAGGAACTGATGGCAGGTGTCATCACTGGAGTGTTATGCTATTGTGATTACAAGTATATGCCCATTTATATCCCACAAGCATTTCAAAGCAAAGACAAAAGAAACGGCTGTGCAGGTTTGTAAACTTCATCTAAGACAGAAACTTGGTATTTCTATCAAGTCTAGCTTTGCATTTCTGATGTGGAAACTTTAGTATCAGAAAATCTCATAGTTTCCCACAAAAATTTTGGTGCAACTTATTGTTGCTTCTTTATATATTTTAAAAGATTTTTCAGTAAGTGCAGGAAATCTATACAGCTTCTTCCATTTTAGGAATTTTGATTATTTAGCATTCATATTAACAAATTATTTTTTTCTTCCTACTTGTACCTCATTTAATCTCATTTATTTCTTCTGACTTCAAATTTCTTTTTTTCTTCTTTTTTGGTGTCAATAACCCTATGGCAAAACCTAAAAATCTTCAGTCATTATGTTTACGTAGCTCAGTGGAACTTTCTCTAAACAAAACCAATAGGAAAAAATCCATTGGCTTAGCTCCATAAGCTCTGGTATCAAAGCATAAAAATTCCCTAATCACTTAAAAGAATGTGCTATTTCAATCACCTCTTCAGACTCCATTCCAATAAACAGATTTTAAGCACGTGCCTAAACTGAGTCAAAAATAGATACATTTCTGAACTGCAATTATTTTTTTTTTAATTTCAAGCTTTCTGCTTTAAAAGTGCAAAAAAATATATTAAAGCTCTATGAGCATTTTATGTTCAGAAACTGACTACACGAGAGCTAGAGCATGAGTTGGATCATATAGTTGCACAACAAGACAAAGGAATAAAGCATCCTCTCTCAAACACCTGTGGAAAGGACTTGGCATCTTTCATTTACTTGCACACATGGGCAACACTCACCCTCTCCCTGCAACTGAGGTATAGCTAGTGATGAGTGTGCTGGCCAGGCAGACACATCACAGAAGGAGAGCTTTGATGTGAAGCAGTTGAATATTTTGCAACCCCCAGCCCAGGACCAAAGAAGATACTAGAATAAACTGTGACTCTTTATCCCAACTTGTTGCAAAGGTCAGTCTGTCCTGTTCACCCATTTAAATTATTTTTAAAGTCACATAACAGAATACCAAAACAATTAACAATCTGTAATGCACATTTCAGAGGCATTTAGGTTCTTTAATCAACAGCCTCAGAGAGGCACACAACTGCTATTGGCTTTCATTGTGAGCTAGGTGTCAAACCTGTGGGTTTTTTTCCTGTTTCCACCACTAGCTAGTTATAAATCCAGCCTGAAGACCCCAGTCCTGTAACACGGTTCATCCACATGGTTTCAGCTGAGGGACATGAACCAATATGCCAAAGAGAATATTGAAAATCTTGGGGTTTACCAATTTAAGTAAAATCCACTTAAAATTTTAATTTCTTTTTCCTTGTGTCATAACTTCTGCTAAAAATAATCAAAAGAATGTTAAGAGCCAATACAGCGTTTTTTTCAGAAAGACTGCGGTGATCCTCACAATTGAAATGCTTTTATTCCCTGAAACTGACAAACAGTTGTCATAATAGTAAATCAATCAGCATCAGAAAGAGCCATTCCAGTGCCTTGCATTGAGACAGTTAGTAAGTATTTGCATGCATTGGCTGTTTTTTATAAGACTAATAACAACTGCATTTGTGATCACAAATTCTATGAAAGGAAAGACCAATCTTTGTCTTAGCAAGACCAAATAGGATTGAGCGGCACCTTAAAGGTCTCATTATGTAAGCCTCACTGGATTTGCTTTCATCATATTATTTAAAAGAGAAGGGATTGCCCAAAGCAAGGGTAATCAAGACCTAAAGAGTGACTGCTTCAGCAAAATGACAGATGAATACAGCCACTGTAAAAAAGAGAACACAGCACTAAGGAAAAGTCCACTTAAAATACGAAAGCAGAGAAAATGCTTTCTTCTTACAATGCTATGATTACTAGTGAGATTTCTTGACTGGAATATGAGCGTCCATTAACCTGAAGTTTGAGATAGTGAGGAAGGAGAATCAAATCTTAGTATTAGGAGAATAGATTCCATTCCCTGAGCTGGATTTATCTTGTTCTCACCCTCTCTGCAAAATAGGAAAAGCTACTGTACGGTTAGATGCACAGCATATTAGATAAACAGCTTGAACCTCTTTCCCAAACATGCATATGGTGGAAATTTTTCCAATAAAAATATAGCAACTACATAATGATATATAGGTGCTTTAAGTGATAGTAATGGTATTTTTCAAAAAGTAGAATGTAAGATAAGTTGGGAAAAGTTCAAAAGAGATTGAGTTACCATAATGTAAAATGTTGTTGTTTTGCAGCAGGTGAAAGAGAGATGGTGCAGAGTTCTTTATCTCAGTAAGAAAGAACCAACAACAAATGGCTTAATAAAACAGTTGTTTAAATATGATGGAATAAAAAGAGTAATACTGATAGTAAGTCTTACAAGATGGGACCCCATGTTTGTACAGTATCGGACAGACCCTGGATGGATTTTCCCATGGCAGTCAAAATAGTCAAAGAAAGCAAATTTTCAATTAAAAATTGGGAGGTTTTGCATGAGAAAAAGGGTTCTTAATACAATTCCCACCCTAGAAAGTGAAAAGAAAATAACATGACCTCTGCATCCCACCAAAACAACCTGAAATTAAAAATAAGAATATTGAGAATCAGAGCAAAACTTACATGTAGCTTTATGCCAACAAAAAAGAAAAACAAAATACATTCAAAAGAACATTTGGATATATTGATTTGATGATGCACAATGCAAAGAGAAAAAGATTATGTCTGATAAAGACTTGACCACTGAAACAAGTTGATCCAGCTCCACATGCAGCTGTAACTAAAATCAATGACTTGTAAGATGCTGTCTTAAATGTGATTCTGAGTACCCAGCATTACAAAAGAGAAAGTCAGGGAAGGTCAGAGAAAGTCAGGGATGGGAAGGGAATTTCAGGAGAGGAGAGGAGAGGAGAGAAAAGCTGAAAGAACAGAGGAAAATATCAGAGAAGAGAAGGTCTGAGTAGAGGAGATGAGAGAAGAGTTCAGAGAAGAGGAGAGAAGAGGAGAGAAGACAGGACAAGAGAAGATGGTAGAAGAGAAGGTCAGAAAAAAGAAGGTGAGAGAAGAGACAGAAGAATGGAGGGGATGGGAGGGGAAGGCAAGGCAGGTTCACCTAAAAATTATGCTCTTATGTAATGCCATACTTCTTAGTGATGAATGAAAGCAGCATTAAAAATCTTTGGGGTTTATGTTAGGAAGAACTACACTTTCTAATATGCGTTAATCTCCTTTTTCCGTTGTCCATATTTTCATTCAGTACAAAGCAAACCTAAAAAGGAAGAAATTAATGTACTCCAGCCATCAGGAGCTGCACATTTATATTCTGCTATATGTATTACAGCTAGTTCTAGACTTTGATCTAGTGCATGCACCCTCATTTGGATGGAGGGCTACTGTTGTCTGAAAGCTTTCCATCTCACAGTAGATATAGAAATGTAAAATATTAATATACTGATTCCGCTGCACTCGATGGTAGCAAATTCAGATCTCAGCATGAATGGTCAGGATATTGTGTAAAATAAAGGCAACGTCTCGTCAGCTCCTATGGCATACCTAAGGTCCACTATCAAAATGACGATGCACGTCAGTTTCAACAAAGACACTCTCATCCTAAGCTGTTTTGAAGGATATGAATCTGTATTAGAAAAATACCACATAGAAAAATTAATGTATTTAGGTCAAAACATGTGTTACTGCTATGACCCCACTACTGAAATACCATCTGAAGTTTAAACATCATGTGAGTGGTGCCAAATATGCCTGTTACAATGCAGAGAACCTAGGGAGAAATCATCACAGACAAAGATGGTATGTAGTAATAGACATCACTATAGACCAATAGAATTTTAAAGAAAAAAAAAAGAACTCACCCCTCCAAAACAAATAATGCAACAAGTGGTTTGTTGGGTTTTTTAAATTTTCATTGTAATTTACACTTACTGAAACCTCTAAAACAGTGAATAGAAACATTACTCAGTGTAGCCACCTGCCCCCATTTTCATATAGAATAATTAATGTCAGAACATAACCAAGTCATTTCACAACTACACAAGACACGGCTATAAGCCTTGTTGTCATTTACACTATAGGAGTGTATGTTGCTGTAGTAGGATTGAGGGCTTGTAAAGTGGATGAAGAGTAACTCTGAAAGTACTCTTTGGAAGCTTTATTCAGTATAGGAGTTAGAACTCAACAGTGTCTAGCAGCTACCATATACCTAAATCAGAGCAATCGTATAAGCTGTAGTAGAATACAGGGGGTATAATGACAGCCTAAAGCCCTCAGCATGGGAACAAAGAACAAAGCATGGGAACAACTTATCCTCATGTCTGCAGTCTCTGTAGCACTTCACTGACTACTATGGTCTATCTAGCATGACAGCTAGCGTTTTAAGGAGTCCATTCAGATCCTAATTTTAAGTCCGATTAGACTGCCAGAACTGTAAAAAGTGGTCTTAGTATCATTTAAAAGAGACTTTTAAAGTTAATTTTGTGCTAGATCAGAAAAAAAATGTTATTACAGCATGATACACTTATCTAGCTACTGGCTGAACATTGCAACATGTCAAAAGAGGTGCCAAAAGGCAAACTCTTACAGTCAGAACTAAATTGTACATATTGAAGAGATAAGCAAGTAGGAAGTTGTGGTAGGTTGGCACCTGCTAGCAGCCAAGCGCCCACACAGCTGCTAGCTCGCTCCCCTCCCAGCAGCAGGATGGGGAGAGAATAGGAAGAACAGGGGAGCAAGAAAACTCATGGTTCAAAATAAAGACAGGGAAATCACTCACCAGTAACTGTTCCAGGCAAAACAGACTCAACTTGGGGAATTTAACTTAATTTACTGCCAGTTAACATAAATATTTAATTATTGATTGGATTTTGGGAAACAAAGAAGACAAACATTTACTTAGGGAAAATAACAACTTTGTTACTTCACTCCAGACATCTCTCTTCCCGCCCTTGTTATTGCTGCAGGTTACACTCAGACCCTTCATTGAGGCAATGAGTAGTGCAGGTGGCTGAGGACAGTGTACAGTGGTTCCCCTCTGCCATTCCTTGTTTCTCACTCATCCATGAGCCACAGTTGCTTTGGGGGCATGCATCCTCCACCACTGAGCAACTACTCCTCTGATCTTCTTGTTCCCTCTGTTCCCTCCTTCCATGCATTCTTCTGTTCTTTCTTAAATATGTTTTCACAGGGGCACCACAAACTCCTCTGAATGGCCTGGCTTTGGCAAGTGGTGGATCTGTTGCCAAGCTGGCTGGAAACAGCTGTGTTTGGCACAGGGCAGCCCCTGAACTCTTTCCACAGAGGCCACCCTGAAGCCACCTCTGCCACTAGAACCTTGTCATTTACACCCAATACAGAAGGTAGCAATTATTAGCATGCTACTGATCTGTAAAGATCTAGGGAAAATGAGGACTTATCAGGAGGCTTTCCTCTTAATAGAGAGAGAGAACACATTTGAAAAATCAAAAGACGATTTCTTAACCTATTGGTTATGAATAGCAAATCAAAAATAAAAGGAAAGACAATAAAACTCTAAGTCTTTTTCTCCAGTTCATGCCACTAATATCCATCCAGGTGGGTTTCTTTCAGAACCTGGAATAGTACAAAAATGGGGTAGAAGTTTTTAAAAAGAAAAAGAATAGCAGGTAGTCCTGAGGTTAATTTCATTAGTATGAAAATGCTAACACTACCTCATTCACAATCTGCTTTTTGTTATTAGCTGTTTATTGAATCAATGCAGTTGTAATTCCATTTAAAGACAATACTTAAACGTATTTCACTATGTCAAGGAAAGAAAGAAGGCTTTGGAGGGTTCCCTTCAAAACCCCTTTAATAAAAATGGACTTCTTAAAATCATTTGGGGTGTTTATAAGACTGTTAGCCTTCTTTCTTTGCTATTTTTCTCTGCAACTCATGGATCACTAATGATGGCATTTTCACCAAACAGCAATGACATGCTAAATTAGTCTATATCCTTTTGGCAATTTAACAATGAGCATTAACTATTAAACTTTAAAACCAAACAATATTATTGGTACAAAACTAGGAGTTTTTCAAAGGAAGATAATTAGAAAAAGAACAGAGCTTTAATGCTGGATTTTTTAATAAAATGGATGCAAAATTAGACATGTAAAACATGTCAGAAGAAGCCAAAAAGACATACAATTTAGTAAAGTATAAAATGCAAACTGTTCATTCCTATTTATCACTACAACAGGGAAATGTCAAGGAGTTTTAATGCTTAATGAGCCTATCAAGCTTAGAATGCACCAATTGTAACATTTTAGCTAATTGGCTACAACATTTTTGTCTTCAAAGTCCACCCTCTGTGGCCCCTTCCTCCCCTTCTCTGCCTCTAAAATGGCAGTGCAAAAACTCTGAGCATCTTGCCTGGACTCAATAACACCTTTTACAGTGCATGGGATAGTTTGGGGGTTATTTTTGAAGACTGCAGTTCAGACAATATTTCAGAAAGGATTTTTTCCTTTTGGCATGGCTGACATTTGTTTTGATAAATAACAAAGTTAATATAAGCAATGGTGGAACAATAGTCAGTTCAGCTTCATGAGGTGTTTCTTCAGCTTTTATACAACCTCACATTAAACAAAAAAAAATCTGTGCTATCCATATCAGATATACAGTATTGATATCAGACTTATAACACAGAAAAACAAATTCTGGCATATTAACCAATATCCTTAGAGATCTTTAATCTCAATGTAAAGTCTACACTTGGGAGTATGAGGGACAATTAAGCATTTCTGACTTGCTTAAGCCAAAAGTTATTTTAGTCATCCACGTATGTAGCTTTGGTACACATACCCCACATGACCTTGTGCTAGAAACAAGAACAGAGGGGTACAGGGACACAAACCTTTTTTCACTGTCACTCCAGAATGAGTGTTTGCCATAGAATATACAGTTTAGAATATGTGCTAACTGATTAAGAACATGAATTACCACACAGACTTTCTGCGTTTCTTTTTTATGTAGTTGTAATTTAAATGCAATGTAAATGCACCATCATCTTTCCAAGTTTTACATCACCCACTGAAGCCAACTTTATGTAACATTTTACAAACATATCCACAGATGGCTGTGATGCTTCTTTGGAGGTACCTGAAATTGGTATGTTTCTTTTGGAAGCTACCGAAGTAGCTCACGTAGAAGAACATAATTTGCCAGGCAATAGGTAACATAGGCTCATACTTGTGATATCCAGAAAAGTCAGATGTGAGACATAGGCAAATTTCAAAGCTGCACAGAATGATTTTGAAGATATTTGATGCACAGGAATTTTTGTTTTCCATACAGAAAAACAAGGATGCGACCGCAATTGCTAGTAAAAGAAACCATAGACATGTCTTTTGAGATCATTAGGTTTTTAAGATCAGCAATCTGTGTTCAAATCTTGAATCTGCAAGATTTAGATAAAACCATGGCTAGTTACTGCATTTCTGGCTCTATTTTTTTCTCACAGATATTAAATAACTACTCTAGAACTTCTTACTAAGATTACCTAGTTAATTTAACATCTCTCTTCTAAACAAAGTCTTTCCTAAATAAAATAGAGGCAGTCCGCACTTAATGGGTGTCGCACCATTCCATTTGTGGACAGAATAGGTTTGGTTGTGTTTTTTCTATTCAGTTCTGGAATAACTACTGTTAGAAAACAAAGGGTTTGCATACAGTAGTAAGATGAATAAATAGTTCTTTTAGAAACGCACATAAGCATGTGCATAAACCCCATTGAAGTCAAAGGATTCATACTAGGCTTAAACACTTTCTTGTATAGTCATATATTTAAGCACATATGCATGTGATTTTCTGGATCAAGAAATGAAAATTAGATTTGTAAATTGAGTTTCTTTGAAACAAATGTAATGAATTAAATAGTTATTATTCAAAAACAAGCTCCAATAAAAATCTGATGAACTGATAATTCTGAGATAAAATTGATTTTAAAAACCCAACAGATTATTACCTGAAGTTACATTGCTTTAAAAAAATAAAAGCAAAAAATTAAGAAAACCCCTGTCCTTCTATAAACTGTGCATTGGATTCTCTACAGAGATAAAAGTTCTTGCACCAAACCAGAATCTCTTTTTGGTTCCATCAGTTTTCTTTGAATTATCTTCCTGACAGTAGATGTATCAGATGGCAATGCTTACTTTGACTGAAAGATTATCCATTCAGCACAAGCTTAAATTAAGACAGTCAGGAACATTTAATCTTCTCCCTCTAAATACTGCTGCCCCTTTAAATCCCAGTAAATATGTTTTATCGGTATTAGACCTCAAAGATTAAAAATATCACAACAAAAAAAGCCATGCTGAGTGGCTGATATATATTACCATTGTTAAGAGGCAATGACACCAGCTGGCCTCATGCTTCATCCAACTTGCCCATTAAACCTGCCTCACTGCTCTAAATGAGTTTATATAGCAGGGTCTCTGGCAAAACCTTGGAATGCTGTCAAGCCACACAATCATAACTATTCAATATAGTGTGCATAATTGTACCAGCAGGGAGACAAAAGATTATTATTATGACTGATCAACTAAAAGGTACAGAGCTTTACTGAGTAACATTAGCACTTGGATGTTATATAGTAGCAGTGCCTTTCAGACCATCCTGGTTGGGAAACATTGATCCTTTTATCTCCACAGCTGCTAAGCTTTAATAGGTTGCAGAATGACAAGTGTTAAAAAAAAAATTAAAAATAAATAACTAGAAGTTGGAGAGAAAAAGGGGCAGGAGGGGAACAAAACTGCAGAACATGTGCAGTTGATTAAGTGGCTGAAACCACCACTTTTGTGTTATGTATTGATTCACACACTTTTTTTTATTTATTTGATTGATGACAATGGTGTTTCATGTCAGCTCAAGCCACAATAATATTTTACAACCATGTTTGTGAGAGCTGAACTAAATGAGAACAATTGGATCAGAAGGCCCTCAGTCACATTTCTTTGATTTAGTGAAGCAGGAGCCTATCTTTATTGTGCTGTTGCTAAAACTATCAGTAATTAAAGCTGAGTGCTTAAATCTTTGAAGTTCATCAAACAACATGCCCAACATGCTTGTTTATTGCTAGGGATGTGCTAAACCTTGAAGTGAACCAACCCAGCAAAAGCAGTCCTCCAAAGATTTGCAGAACCACAGGAAGCATTTGTTAGTTGGAATAATTTTAGAGGCAAAATATGTCCATTTTCTTTAAAATACTATTCAGCAAATAGTTCCCAAATTGTTTAAGAAATGCAGAAACTATACAGTTTTTAGTGATGCTTCCCATGCTTAATCTTCCGTGAAAATGGAAAAGTATTACATTCAGAAAGTAACACCAATTAAAAGAAAAATGAAGTTCTGATTAGAAAAAACAAACAAAAAACAAAAAAATATTAGCATACTTGTAAGTTCATTCCCATTCAACAACACTTTTGAGGAATTTACTTAAATTTGAACAGGACCTTAAGAATATACTTAAAATAAAGCACATGCTCAAAAGATTCATTGAACCAGGGTTCAAAATATTGCTTTTACAAGACAGTCCAGCACATTTCAAATTTTTACTTTAATAGCTTCATTAACAGAGACATGATGAGCTGTGGTATTATTCTATTGCTAGTTCTAACAATAATGTTTTCCCTTAGAAAGCCATGGCTGCTGTTCCTCTCAAACTGTATAAAAAAATACTAACTCCTTGAATTTTCTCCCACTACCTGGAACAATCTTCAGGACCTAGTCTCTCTTTAACATTGACTTGAATTACAAAAAATTCCACCTGTGTTTGAACAATATGCTACTTTTGAAGGTCTCTGTAACTCACCAGTACCTGTCACTAAAAGGGACGTTGTGTTTTAATATTTTAGATCTCTAAATTTGATTATTTTTTAAAATAACAAACTGTGATACACAAGTGAAAAAAATCTTTTGTCAGGGAAGAAAAGTATGTGTTTGGAGAAAAAAAATATACCTAGAAACTCACACTAAACTTGCCTTATGGAGAAGTTCCTACTGACAACTTACTTCCAAGAGGGAAGACTAAAGTTCAGTTCAGTTTCTTCCTTACTCCAACAGGTTGTAGCACGAAACTTAACGCTCAGAAAAGAGCAAGGTGTCTTTTGGCTTTTGCACCTTCCCTGTGCTACAATAAACCTTTAGTTCACTGTATTTTGGTCAGTATTAGTGGTTTTCAAAGGACACCAACCAGAGAAACTAGTCTGTTCAGCTGTAAGCTTGTCATTTACATCATGTCTCAGTGGTATAGGATACTCCCTTCCCTTGGTGGTCATGATCTACATGAGAATCAGGTCTTAAGATCTACTGTAAGAATAGCTAAAATCACATTAACAACAATATGAATAGCAATTACCTCCAACTATTTGGTCATACTTTTTCAAAAATATCTAGGATCCAGCTGAATCTCAGAATTTTGGTTTCTTACCAAGTTTTAACATTTGACATTTTTCCGTGCCAATTTTTTCTTGCTTCTCGCAAAAGTACATTTTTAACTGCTTTTTTATTTCAGTTATTTTATTCTTAATCAGCTATTATATTGTCATGATGTAGCACTAAGGACATACATTAGCTATTATAAATCACATATAAAATTATGAAAGTATAAAGCAGAAAAACGAAAATATTAATTGAAACATTTTCTTTAAATAAATATTAAATTTTCTGAAGCTACTAAAATATTTTCTTTTCTTCAGGAATTTCCAAAAATCAGTACACTTTCACAAAAATAGTTTGTCAAAATAGCTTTTTTTCAGAAAAAAAAAAGCGCAGTGAGAATTTCCTGACCAACTCCAAGTATTGCAGTTGATGATTTTAATGGCAGAATATCATTAGGATTAACAAATATGATATTTTTGTAAGGAGGCAGCTTTAGCAGAGAAACAGTTCAAGGAGGGCCCAAACCCTCTTCTACTTAGAAGAACCATCTGTTGCTTTCAGCAGCTGTTTTTCAATGGAACTCTGGGGCATAAAGGTTTGAGGTTTCCTTAGAGCTTGTTGAGGGACACCAGTTTAATATTTTTCCTGAAAACAGAACAATAGCAGAAAGGTATCCTGCTTATGCTAACTAATCATTTAAAAACAGACTCTGCAACGCATTAGAAAATACACAACAGAGTGTTGTCACAGTGTGCCTGTGAGCACAGAACAATAGCCACAGGTCCTTTTTTCCACCAACTATGATGACTACATAATAGTCCAAGAATTACTGTTCTTCCAAACAATGAATTTTTCTTTTTTATTTAAGGCAATGTCCTATACATTATAAAAAAAAGCCAACAACGCATGTTCACTTGTGAGTAACATTTACTTCCCGTTTTCGTGACAGGACAACCCACAGACCAAACAGACACCAGAAAGGCAGCCTTAGTGCAGTGTTATAGCACTGTACCTGCTCTCTGTACAAGCAAAGTACTTTGTGCAGCAAAATTATTTTGTCAAACTCAGGGGCAGCTGTGCTAAAGCAAAAACGTTCTTTTAATAAAGTCACTGCTTAAAACATTTAATTGGATTAACATGAATTCAACTGTCTTAAATAACTGAGATGTAATTAACTATGTATCTAACAGCTTGAAACAATAAAACAACCTTTATTGACCACGTTCGTTAACCACTGTTTTTTCACCATACCCGAATTAGTAAAAAGGCAATTGAATACCAGCTGGTATGAGCAAGAGTTAGAACGAGGTAGTCAGATAATGAGAACACTGAGTTGTAGTTAACATTCATTAATTCATATGAAGAAACAAAAAGGAGTGCTTTTTTTTTGCCAGCAGTAGATTCTTTTGATGAGTAACAGACTGTGGAATTTTAATTTTCAGGACACCGCACACATATCTTTCAGTACAAGGACTCTCCAGCAGAGCATCCTGATCTGTTAGAAGTGATTTTTTTTTTTTTAATCTTAATGACCAAAAGCCTTCTCAGTGTAAATGACCCCCAACATGTTCATTCTGAGCTATATCAAGGTCAGTTCTGTAATGTGAAGCATCTTTCTTAGTACAAACTGAAAACATTCAAGGTTTCTCTATCACTCTCAGGGTAGTTGTGATGCTAATTCCCATCCCATTCTCTTTACACAATAAATATATGAAATATGTATTTCCATATATGTGTTGTCAGGCTTATTTCTGTGAAACAACAAAAGGCAGGATTTAACCACCTGTCAGAGACTAAATCCCTAAGATTTCCAAATATTAGCTGGGGATGAGCACAGAAGATGTAATGGAAAGCTCATCTTCTTCTCACATCAAGTGTTTAGTTGGTGGATCTGCAGGGCTGACGGTTACACAGAATATCTAGACACCACAGTAAACATGCTATAGACTTTCAGATATTTCTAGAGAGAAATGACTGATCCAGGCACCAATTTAGATGATGCAGATGCAAATTTTGTTTTGGGTTATGGAGGACTAAGTATGAGTTAGAAGTCACTGTGGACATGTAGTAATTACATACTAAAGAGGGGTCCCTGTGCTGTTGCTGCCCTGAACTGGCATGTAAATACACAAAGAGACTAAGAAGACAGACAGACTTAAACAGTAGTCACTAAAGCCAGTAAATCCTGCCTTTTAGCTGTTGTGTTTATACTGCCCTGTTCTGGCACCGAGCCTAACTGGTGTAAATTCAGGACTCTGCTCTGTGATGCATTTCTCTGCAGAGAGATGCCCTTAGTGTGCTTGCATTTCTCATCTCCATCTGTAAAATAGTTTCCGTTGTGATACAGCAAAGACTCATTCATATTATACGGATGAGTGTTGTCTTGATAGATAAATAAGAATGTAGGTGTCCCAGAGACCTATAAAAATCATTCTTCATAATTTCAGCGCAATAGTTTATACTGACATAATATAGCAGCTACGTGGTCTTTTGGCTGTGTACTGCAATAAAAAAAAAAAATTAGAAAACCCATTGTTAATAGAAAGATGGAGCTTAGTATAACAGATTAAGAAATCTGGTAGAAATGCGTTGGGAATTCAATTATGGGCTTAACCCAATCAAGTATTAATAAGCCATGACTCACTGAAGTGCTGTGGAAAACCATAAGATCATACTGTTATGATTGTTATCACTTCTTTTTAACATTTAGGTTTAATCTTAATATTTACCATTCAGGTTCCCCAAATAAGAGAGAAGTCATATCAAACATGTATTTAGGGATTTCTGTATAGTAGGTGATTATGCCATTCACAATCTTTTAAAAGACACCAACCACTTTTACTAGTTAGACAGAAATTAGTAGTTTAAAAACATTTTTTTGGTGTTTAAAATTAAAATTCAGTAGTTGCAACAGTTCGCAAGACATACCACTCTGGTTATTTTATTATACTAATGCCTTATCTACTGAGTTACATGAATTTAATACCCTGGGAAAAATTAGTATATTATAAAGTATTCTGCTTTATCTGGCAAAAAGAAGGAAAACGGATTGGAGAAAGAGGTTTAGCACGACCAAGAACCACTTGCAGTTTGCAGTCAATGTTAGGCTTTGCTGTTACCTCTATGCAGTGACTTGACCAGTTGCCTAAAGAGCCTAATTTTTTCATTTTTGCTCAGCAGCAAAAGCAACAATTTTTCTTTCAGACATGGTCAGCACGCTGCATCAGCATGACGTAGTTATGGAACCTGCACTTCTGCATGATACAAACATTTCTTGCTACTATTCTGCTGTGTGGGTGGAATTCTTCAGTTAACCTGATTTTAGATATAGACCTGTATACCCTATGATCATCCTGGTGTTCTCGGGTCCTGATTCAAAACTGAATTCAAATCTACAGAATTGTTCCCATTGGCTCTGGCAGACTTTGGCTTAGGCCTTTGCTAAGCATTTATAGGAGCTATCCCCTTCCCTCATTTGGTTTACAAAACAGAGCACATTTTGTTACAATGCCAGATAGTGCTGTGCAATGCACAAATAAGATATAGAGCGAACACTGAGCTAACCGTAGGGGACAATAATCCTGTTCATGCTTCTCAGGTATTTTACCAACTCTGCTGATATAGCATAATTAAAATTCAGGATCACAAAAATCCTAATGCAATCACTAAAATCTCAATATCCTATTTTGATGTTGGATAGTTGCTTTAAATTCCAAAAGTATCTAACTTAAATCTATTCTGGCAAATGGCAGTGTTACAAACTCAAAATGCAGACGTGATTAACCTACAAATCACCAGCTACCTCTATCTACTTCATCTACATACCTGATGTGTACTTGCCTACCCTTAATTGTGGGGGGGGTTCCCTCTCTTTTTAAGAGGGTTTATAATGAAACTGTATTATCAGTATACAGGTTATGTGACATCTACTTATCACATACTACAGTAAATAATCTGCCATAATGCAGGATGGAAAAAGACTGCCTGACTGCTGAACTGTTCTTTTCCAGTTTTACATAGAAAGAATGGATATTTTGGCAACCTATGATGATTCATTTCAGAACAAAGCAATTGGTGGAATAATATTTTTAAGTTAAGTCTAAGGTTCAGCTGTGCTTTTATTAACTGTGATTCAGAACCAAAAAAGTACATAAGACCATAAGTGAGTAACACCTTTTAATTTAGCAGCAGATGCTGATAAGAACAATACAGAAGCCAGCATAGAACAGTACATGGCACAATCATTACTTTGGTTTATATCAGGAATGGAATCACCCACCACTTCAAATAAGAAAAAGATTTCCATAAACTTCTGAACAAACAACATTAAGCATATTTTAACTAATATCTACTTCTGGGAAAATTTGTAAGCTTCAGGTGCTAATATGCTGCTAAGAGATGAAAATACTGTATTATACACAATCATATGCAATTATTCTAAAGGATATTTTATCATGGTACTTCATTTTAAAAGAACAGATGCAAAGAAAAATATTCTACAGGATATTTTCACACAATATTCAATTTTTTTTATTGAAAAGGTACAATTTAAAAAATAAAAGCAACTTAAATATTCTGTAGGCATATTTTAAGTTACCATAAACTATCATTCAATATGTATCTAGAAAAGAAGGATCAGAGCAAATTCCTTTGCATTTTGGTAAGCTGAGAACTCAAAAACTTTGAATACATTTAACTTTCTTCTATTTAATTACATTTAAATTGATCAATGTAATCCAAACTATTAAGGAACCAAAGGTGCTTAGAGTTAAAAAGAGGAAAGTAAGAGAGTTTATTAAGTCCTATATGGCACAAAAAGGTAAGACATTTCCAAGCAAGTGTAAATTTGTGCTCAGCAAGATCTTTTTTCTTGAAACTGCACGTAGTTTAATTTCAGGTGCTATGTACTCCACATTAATCTGTTTATTTTGTGATTATCTATGGGAGTGAGCCTCATTTACCTTCCAAAAAATGTAATGAAAACTCCAATGGAACAAATGTTAAATGAAAACTCATACATGGAATAATTTTTTTCTGAAGTGTTAATAAAATAAAGCTGGTCCACTGGAACTTTGCTATGAACATTTTAAAATAAACATTGTCCAACAGAAGAGAAACCAGATGACATATTGATATCAAAGGAAACAGATTTTGCACCTGAAATGTAAGCATATAGTATACACTGAGATTACTGAATTAATTTTACTGTTGCATCCCAAAACAGCAAAAAATACTTCTCTCTAAAAAATGTGGAAAACACTGTAAGCATGCAACAAAATTTTCTATCCCAATTTAGACTACAGATCTCAAGTTAAGTGTATGTATGAGTAACATTTAATCACAATGATATCACAACCAAAGTACATACACTCTTCATTCAACAATAGGCCAAGGATCTGGTACACAATAGCTAGTGAATCTTAACCACTGCATATTTTACTGACAACAGAATAATCATTCATGTCTCTTGTACAAGTCAGAAGTGGGTATACATCCTTTCCTCAGAAGAGATATAGATCTAAGTCCTTGGTTTAGGTAATATGATAAGTAAAGCCAAGTTCATCTATGCAGTTCTACTGAAGTCATCATGAACTTTAAAGATATAGACATATACTTACACATATACACACCTAAATAGCACAGTTCTTAATTTCTCTTAAAAAGGTGCTATGTGAAACAAGGGTTCTGGCCATTCAAGTTTTAAAATAGCCCTGTTTTGGTACTGTTTAACTTAACAAAATAAACACAACTTTTATATTAGCAAATAGTTTATACACAGGCACTATAAAGCTCAAAATATGTCAAATACATTACAGGAAACTCTCATCAAATAACATATTCAAAATACCTGAAAACCGAAGAAAGAACTACACCCTGTTATCAAAATCTATACAGATAGCATGAGGTTGAAAACATGTTAATCAAACACTAATCTATCCATAATGCAAAAGGAAAATGGCTTCTAAGAAATATATACCTAGAGCAATAATTCCTTGGCCTGAAACACAGAGAATATGGCAATGATTTACTAATAAATGTAATATTAATTGTAACTGTAGTAAGTAGTACATATTAATGTACTTCATTTCTATTACTTTTTCAGTTAACATCCTGTTTGTTACTACCATTTGATGATGCCTACAACACCCTACCATCTAAAGTCATCTGTGATCTCCAAGTATTCATGTGCACAAGTGTTTCAGCTGGGTCAAAATCTGAGAAAAAACCACAAGCTTCTTTAAGAGGCTTGCATAAGCACGTGCTGGAGGAAATGTCCTTCCATACAAGCAGGGAGCTACAATATATAGTCTCTCAAAAAGATCAAATCTTCCATTTGTTAGTTGTAGTTAAGCTAAATTAATTAGCAAGAATTTTACTACAGTCTAAACATCTGAGTTTTACACTAACTTCAGTGAAAATTTTCATGCTAACTTCAGTGTGGTAACAATCAGAATCCACTATTTACTATGAAGAAAATGAGGAAATTGTTTAAATATGTAAGGATTATCTAAAATTCTTCATGTTAGAGCAACTTTTTACAGCTAACTGCAAAAACTTATTAGTGATCAGGAGGGAAAAAAGCTTGCTCAAGCATCATACTAATATACCCTATCTGATAATTATTAAATAATTTGTATTTTTGCCAGAAGAATTTATTCATATTGTCTTAACAACACCCATAGTGTTCTAGCACCTTACTAATAAAAACCAAGCCAAGTTACCAGTACAAAGAAGTTATATATAAAAATATATATAAAAAAGTATATAAAAGGAAGAAATTAACAAGATAACCTTCTACCTTGACCCTACAAAACATTATTCACTTCAAGTTAGAAATGTGGATAGCTTGGCTGAAGACACTGACAATACTGATATGTGTAAATGTTTGTAACACTGGAGACAAAATGACACCACTGCTAGCTAGCACATCTTGCAAGTCCTTGTTAGATTTCAGTGGTTGATAGATTATTACTAATTTTTATCAGTGTTGCTAAATTATATGATCAAGCTCAAATCTTTGTTTTGCTAGGTACAATAAAAATACACAGTAAAATATGTCCCTGCTCCAACAACTCTACATTAGTAACAGATTACAGAGCTATGGGACTGAGTTCCTGAAACGCACAGGAATCCTTTTAAATGAAACAACATTTTTAGAGACACTCATCTGGATCAAATCCCATATAGCTGTCAGAAGCTGTTGAATAGAAACCCTGAAGTAGTGTTCTTGGAAGGCTGGTAGAAGAAGGGTTGTGAATGTCATGTGAAAGTGACCCTAGATTTAGTCAATGTTAGTCTAACTATTAGAGACCTTTAACAATTGAGCAGCAGTAATGTTTGCCTGAAACACTCCTGCCGAGTCTCTTGACTAACTTTTGCCTAACTTGATATAAGCAAAAATAGCTCTAAGGGAGAAAGTACACAGAGCGAAATATTTTTGAGCTAGGATACTCATAAACAGCCATCTCTGTGAGGAACTAAGGTGAACTCTGTCTACTTTATGGTTACAAATAAAACACCAAATAGGAGAGAGACTTTGCATAGTATGCAGAATGGATTGGTGGAGCAGGTTGGGAAAGGTTTCTGCTTATCATATCTCATAAAATAATGCAGGGGGAGATGGAAACTTTACCTATTTGATTCTTTAATGTAAATTAATTCTTTCACTTGTCAAAATGATATCAAAACCCCAGTGGAAAGAACAGACTATTCTTTAAAAAAGTAAACAAACAAGACAGCTTTGATTTGAAATGAAAACAAACAGCCACGAAAGGATAGGGTTTCATTATTTTGGAGACCTTGGCATTCTTGCAGATATATTCATGAATTAATCATTGAAAAACTTAAGCTCAAATAAATCACACATTTTACAATGCCAATATTCTCTAAAGAGTACTTCAAATGGTTACGATAGCATAGTTCTTTACACTCCTTGCATCAGGAATCCCTTTCACACACAGCTAACTGAAAGAAATCTGTGACATTAAAGTCCCTGTAATCTTGCAAAACCAGAGAAAATTGTGAGTAGACACTAGGAGTATGTCACCATGTATTAACAGTACTAAAATCTGTTAACAAAACTACTATACATACAGTAAACTGCAGGAGTTTTGCAATGCCATGCAGCTTTTAAGTTATTAGCACTAATTAGCCAAATCAAGAAAAGATCAGGAAACACATTAGAAGTGAAGACAAGTCTACCTGTATTGCTGTGTCAAAATTACATTTCCAAACAACCAATTAGTAAAGACGACCTTTCAGCCAAATAAGCCATATGTAAAGTGGGACGGCTTCATTACAGTGGCTTCCTAATTAAAATGTAAAGGCCGCTGATCATTGCATAATTAAACAACATGTCATGTGGTTTCATCTGGCAATTGCAAGCAGCTAGGCCTAAAATCATTAATGACTAAGACGTTGCCTAAATGAGTCCAGAGACTGTAGAACTACATTCTGTCAGAACGGAGAGCATCCTATGGTCATTATGGAGATAATATCCTCCAAAGGGACTGTTATGTACAAAATGTTGAAGTTCTCTCTCTCAAAATGACTTTGACTTTTTTATATCCAGTTTTCTTACTAATTAGCCTAAAAGAAAAAGGCTAGCAGGGCTAATTAACTTCCAGCTACTGTAATCTAAATATGAAGCTGCAGAACCATAGATTTTCCCTGTGGATATTCTTAAAGTTTTTCATAAGTTAAAGCTCTGCTATTGAGAAATTATTTGTTAGGTAACCTTATGTCTTGATTGAGAATCCCTTGTGTGGCTTCTCACTTTACAGAATGCCTGAGGACCAAAACCATTTGCAGCAATAGTTCTGTGTTCCCTATACCACAGACAGTCCATTCAGCCTTCACTGATGATACCCAGAAATACTAAGAACCAAACAGTGAATTTGTAGTCCAGTGAATTTACTGCAGCATTTTGAGAGTGGAAATTGTTTTGCAAAATAATAATGTCAGTCACAAGAAGAGCATACATTGTGAAAATATAAACACCTCTCCATTTATACTTTCAGAGTTTAAAAGTGTAATGGACAAAAGTAACATTAGTTTGAGTTCCTTTGAAAAGCAGAGTAGACAGGATCTTTTATAAGCAGCCAGAAACAGCATCTGTTCCACATCCCAATCAAGACTTTACAGTTCATCTTCTACTCTTCGTGCATCTCCCATGTGTATCCTTCACACACACCTTTACTGCAATAGGGAATTCAGATGTCTTCTTTTGATCACTTTCATGCTAGAACTCATTCAAGGGTTTTGCCATTTGAAAGTAAATAACACTGGATCTAATTGAACTTGAAAGAAAACAACTTGGAAGAAAAATTAAGAAGTTCTTAGTGTTTGCCAGATTTGCAGATAATAAATAACTAAATTAATTTAGGGGAGAAAGAATAAAAAAAAAAATAGCAACAACAAATACCTGAAATAGCAAGTGGATAATGATCTGAAACGAAGGGTGAACATATGATAAATGCAGCGCACATTTTATTTCTCAGCTCACAATACCTATTTCGTCAGCCTCTCACCAAGGCTCAGTGAATGGGAAAAGAATCGGTTCAAGACTTCCACTTGAATTTCACTTTTGTTGTTTTCTCTTATAGGTACCATATGTACGTTTTTCTTGTTCCAGAACATCACAGACAAAGTAAACCACCAAGATGAACACTAAAAGTGAGAGGACAACTCTGAAAAAAAAAAATCTCTTCACGAACTTTGTAGTGGAAAAACCACTTTAAGTGTTATTCCCAGGATTTTTCCTGTTTCTCTCTCTCTAGCAATTCTGTGGACTTACGCAGATGTGAAATTGATCCAGCTAAATAATTCAACTTCAACCAGGGTAAAGTATGTGAGAAAGACAAGAAGTTGGCCAAGTGCTTCTTACTGACTACAAGGCTTGTACTTCATACAAGCAATTTGGCTCAAAAATGCAAATAAGAGTTCTTTCCATTATAATTAGAATCCTAGAATCCTAGAATAGTTTGGGTTGGAAGGGACCTTTAAAAGCCACCTAGTCCAACCTACCCTGCAATAAGCAGGGACATCTTCAACAAGATCAGGTTGCTCAGAGCCCCGTCCAGCTTCACCTTGAATGTTACCAGGGACAGGGCATCTACCACCTCTCTGTTCAATCTGTTTCAGTGTTTCACCACCCTCATTGTAAAAAAATTTCTTCCTTGTATCTAGTCTAAATCTACCCTCTTTTAGTTTAAAGCCATTATGCCTTGTCCTGTTGCAACAGGCCCTGCTAAAAATTTTGTCCCCATCTCTCCTGATTCACAATAAAGTTTACATACAGTTAAATTTGCCTCTTCTGAAAGAGGAAGTTCATGAAAAAAGGGCTTGTTTGATTTCTCTCTACTAAGAAACAATTACTTTCCCATGGAAAAAATATAAAAGCATGACATATATTTTTTATTTCAATAAAAGACAGCACTCAATAAAAGGATATATTCACAGCTGATCCTTTTGATTCAAAGAGAATACGCTTACAGTGAAATTGCCTAATTATTAGTGAACTTGTACAAAATAGCTAGTGAACGCTCATGGATTCTCATTTACATTCATGATCCACCATCAGATCTGGAGTTTCCATTTTCCATCTTAAGATACAGTAAAAGGAGCTAAGAGTATATGGTTCAAGTAGACTATGCACCTAAGAACTCTAAACAGCAAAGGTTTTTAAAGAGCAGACCACTGCTGACTTATTTAGTAAAAAAGACTGAACAGGGTTAACCCCACCATGGGGTTTACAAAGTATTCAGAATGCTAGTTACTCTGTTTCCTCTAAGATGATTTTCATATTGTATATTCAAATTACTGTTTTACACACACTATAAATGTGAAGTGTCAAATGAGATTTTTATAGTTGTATTAAGATCTTAATTTCAGAAATATAAAATCATAAAATAAGGTTGATGTCCTCTATAGAACACAAACACACATCTTTGATGCATCCATCTTTGCACAAGGAGTAACAATTAGAAAGTTATCCTTAGCCAAACTATTTTCTCTTGTTCTGACAAGGGTGATGACTTTGCCAATTTCTGTACCCTATCATAAAACAGAACACAGGGATGGTCCACAAACATCTGACAGGCCATCCTCCTCACCACTCCTGAGTTCCTCTGTTGAAATTTTTTTCTTATATTTTCTAATTAATAAGCAATGAAGAAAATAGAATTTCAGAAATTCCTGGAATTCCAACAAAGAGTATCAGATCATTACTGTGTAGTAGTACACATTTGTTGTCCAAACACTCTTCTATATCATACAGATTTTCAGAGAAGTCTCAGAAGTAGAGAAGGGGCAGGGTATGTCACATAGCCAATCAAATCTTTTCTCTCCCCTCTGCATGGTATGAAAGAACAGAAGTCTGCATGCACATGATCTAGGGATAGAAAATAAGGGTCTTTTAAGTCTTACAGTCGAATGAAGAAAGTATGAGGTAGGAGTACATACTTCCTCAATCTGAGGATGGAGAGAGATGTCAGAAAATCTCAAAATCTTTAAAATACAAAGGAAGAAGTTCAGTTAAGGCCAGGAAAATTCAAGGTTCTGAGAGTAATTTTTAAGTAGTTAGTCAATGGACAGCAGTTACAGAAAATCACAGAGCTGCCTAATAATACCAGTACATTTATTTATTACCATAGCACTGTCACCATCCCAATATTATGTCCATTACTAACCATAATACTTTTCAGATGTATCTGTTAGTATTGTTACTTCATGACACTGTGATACTTTTATGTTGTTGCTGTTGTGAAAGATTCAAATGTTATTATCTATCATTCTTCATAAACAAATAAAATGATTCAAAGCTTCTCAAAGCAAAGGTTAAAAGTGGAAGAAAACAATAGCACTAAAGAAGAAGAAGAAGATATATCTATTGCAACAAGTACTGGATACCATTTCTGATTAATAAATTCTCAAAGGATAGCAACAGAGCAGGAATGAAGGAAGGAAGAGAACAGAAGAGAGAGAGAATGACAGAGCATAAGGGGAGGGAGAGAGGAGGACAAACTGGGAGAAGTTACACGGCAATTGCTGTGGTTCCAGATAAAAAATAACTGGTCTGTGAGTTCAACAAACCATCAGATGTGCTTAGTTTGTAACAGATATATCCTATTATCACTCTCAGTCTCAGAGCACAGCTAAAGTCTGACTCCTTAAAAGTCTGACTCAGTTTTGGAATTCTTTAGGTCACTCCCAGCATCAACCAAGACAGCAGCCATTATTTAACAAGAAGTTAAATTCTAGACCAGTAAAATAAATTTGCATTTAATTTTAAATACTAAAGTATGGTCAGACATGCTTTTTCTACTTTATATTCACTTTTTTTTTACCACAATTTACACTGAATTCTTCCTCTGCTAGGAACAATCTGAGTGCTAGCAACATTTCAATGAAACCCTGGCAGACAAGCCTGTCCTTTCCCTGTTCCATGCAACTACTCTCAGTTTTGAATGCATCAATCATGCCACAGCTAATTCATGTTCTCCTACAAATACATTTAAAAATTTAAATATAAACCCATGGTGAACAGATAGACATGTGTCTTTTCTATATAACATTATTTGCTGTAAACCATATGATTTCTAATGCTTATTAAATGTACTTAAGTTTTCCTTCATTCATCTGCAGCAACTAGATATTCTTATATGTACTGCACATATCTGACTTTGAAAGCAAATGTGTGCTACGTGTCACTGTGTACATTTCATGATATAAATACATGCCTTTTCTCATTCTCATTAAAGCTATAGCAGGTCAATTCCATTTAATCAAATTTATAAGGAAAAGGTAGCAGCCCTTCTCTTCCTAACTATGATGACAGTAGTGAACCACACCACTAATAGGGTTGTGAGACTTGACCCGGTATGTGAAATCTCTAAGCTGACTGGGAAGGGATCACTTCAGACAGATTTCACTCAAAGCACGAACTAACTACTTTGTGTTCCAAAAAAAGCTCAGAATGGCAGATATGTTTCTGTATTTTTCTTCTGAGTGTCAAATGTTTGTTTTCTTGCTGTTTGTTCTTTTTCTGGTACCCAAATAAGAATATAAATTTTGTCTCTAATACATAGCTTTCTAGAGAGCTAAGGAAGTTAGCGGTAAAAGCTATAGTCTGTTATGTCCATTTCTTCCCCACTATCACTCTTGTACAAGCTAACTCCACAGAACTGCTAAAACCCCCAAAATAGGAAAGAACTGATGAAAAATACATATATATAATTAAAAGCAAAGGCAATAGAATTTCACCTGCCCCTCAGGGGTGGAGCAACCATAAAGGTTCTGCATTTATATCTATCTCCCCTATTTGTATCTTTTCAGTCAGATTCCTAATAGCAGCCTGCATTTGTTGACTTTTCAGAAGGATTACTAAACAAAGTGTACCAACATGATGACTCTAGGCAGTATCACTTTATGGGACTTTAAATTAGCAGGATAAAGTCATGAGGGATAAGAAGAAAAACTCTGAATTTTTGAAGTATGGCCAAATCATTATCCCTTGTGGTGAAGGTTCAGACTCCCATAAGAAAGTACCTGTTTCAGAATCTAAACCTTCCCAAAGGCAGAGAAATCTACATAAAATCATTCCATTACTGGGAAGCTGTTAGCACTGGCAACATTGCAAAATGTAAACAATAAACTACAATGCATAATTTCTCTATAAAACTAAGAATTCTTTAAGCATATTGAATATAAAAAAGAGCCAGAAGGTAAACTTTCAAGAAATTTAGCAATAGCAATTCAAGCTTGTTCTGCGGAAGCTATATATGCTGCAGGGCTGATAGAATTTTTTTCTATCTACAGTCTTTCTATCTAAAAGGTCAGAGTCATTGATCTCAAATTTGTTCTCAGTTAAACCTGGACAAACTCATTGCTGTCCAAGCACAAGATACAGTAACTAACGAAGATTTCCTTTATACCTGGATTCTGGGCAATGTATTTAGAGTAAATACCCTAAGTACTTTACATCTTTCCATCAACCTTTCTCAAACATTATCAAAGAAAACAAATATTATATGCAGTACATAAGAAAATAATTGACTGTTAGATGGTTAAGTAAATGGGCACTTCACAACATTGCAATACATTCTTAATTCTTTTTCTGAAATCAGTGTGTTGCAGTTTGGGCCAGACTGGCCACCGAAATGAACAACACATGCTCTCTGACCTCTCTCCTATCAGAGAAGGGAGAGCATCTCCCTTCCAGGAGAGAAGGGAGACAGAGAAAGAGACTTATGAGTTTAGAAGAAACTAAACTACTTTAATGAAATACTAATAATAAAATAAAAAGAAAATCATGAAATATATACAATATATACAAAACCAGTATCGAGCTCCCAGGATGACAATCACATCACCAGCGGGCACTGGGAAAGTCCCAGATTGGACTCAGCGATGGACGGGAACTGGATTCCAGATCTGGATTCAGGAATGCACAGATAGGGATCAAAGGCAGACAAACAGACAGAGTCCTCCTTGGATGCCAGCCACTGAAAAAGGAGCTGACCCTTTGATCCCTCATGTTTTATACTGAGTATGATGCAGATGGGATGGAATACCGCGTTGGTGAGTTTTGGGTCACCTGTCCTGTCCCCTCCTCTCCACAGGTGTGACCCCTCTACGCTTTTCCGCTTCCGACCCTCCAACGGGGCAAATAACAAAGTTAGCTGGCCTTGGGTGTTATAGCAATAAGTATAAGCAAGAACCTCTCTGCATACCATGCTTTGGCATAACTTCGAAACAATCAGGTATTATCACTCTGGGAGCAAACAGTGTCTGGAAAATATGTCGTTAATTTCAGAGAGTTCAGTTAGTTAGAAGAGGCTTAGCTGCAAAGTAAAATTCCTGAACAGAAAATTGGTTGTGTTTTACCTCTAAACAGGACATAGTCAAAAAGAGTGTACAGTTACCAACCCTTGTAAGACCACAAATTATATAGAGATGCTGATTCTGTGGATTTTGGTTAAGGAATAACAAAGACTAAAAACTTTTCTGCAGCATACCTAACAGGCAATCTCACAAAGTCAAAAGTTTGTAAGTAAATGGCAGAAGATTTTAGCGTAAAACATCTGCAACAAAAGGAAAGTGAGTGGGGATACTTCCTCAACCTTACATGTAATTCTTTGCCACCTCAATCATATCTTGAATGCTGGCTGAAAATATAACAGATATGCATTTAATTGCACCCCATTAAAATATGAAATATTAGATATAAATGTTCACACAAAACTTCCAGCATTTCAACACATTAAAATACTAGGATAATTCTAATGTACATGCAGATTTTATGCTATTGGTTTAAATCCCACTGGTTTAATGGGTTTGTAATTTTTTGCATAGCAAAACTGTAATAAAAACATTTAATGACAACACTAGGGAAAGAGGACAGAGAAAATCCTGAAATTTACTACGTACAATGAATACCCTTTACCCTTGAAAAATACCATTCATCATAGTATTTTCTTACCACTACTACCAATGGAATCTCCTATTATTTCCTTTTGGTATTCAGAACAGAGTTGTATTGACACTATCAGATGTCTAAATGGAATGATTTCACATCACTTTGGTAACATTATTTACTAAAAAATTAATTGCACCATTTCAGGGAATCAAATAAAACAGAAGAACAGTTCTGTATCGTATCTCTTTATGTACAGTGTCCCAAAGCATTTTGTAACACTTTGTCACTATCTTACTGACATCACATTAAGTACAGGAAAATGTGGCAGCCAGAATGGTCTCAGTAAAAGCTCAGATACATTCACAGGCAACAGAAGTTCTTTTATTGAGAAGACTTGTGCCCAGGAACCCAGAGTTTATTTCTGTTCTTTCTCACAAGAAAGACCTGAGACAAATTTTTCTTCAACAAGATAAGGATCCTCCTAGAGTCTTCACACCAAATGCATTAACTGGTTTCAGTCAGAAGACATTATTTCACACCACCAAACAGAAGCAAATGGAAAGCTGAACAAAATTGTGATGAAAATAGTACTAAAATATAGGGATTCTGAAGAAACGGTGTGACCTACACTGTTTTGCTGATGCCATTATGTCTTCTGGAGTCTGAAAAAAAACATATAACCCTGCTGATGTTATTACAGATGATAAAATTCCCAGTGAAGACTCAATTTAATTTACATCAGTCAGCAAAATGAGAAATGCATGCTGACCAATATATTTATGTATATATACATATACATATATTGCTAGCATACGTTACATCACAGTTATGACATAGGAAACACTGGAATGTAACTGGCAGAAGTGAAATAACAGAATTGAGACTTACAGTCACACTGAAATCATTCATTCAAGCACTTACATAGTTCTTGAGGAGACAAACATATCCACAAATTTTGGAAGGGGGAATGTTTTAGATATGGTCATGTATTAATCTGTCCTGTAAATATCAAGATCCACAAAGTTTTAGCCTCAGAGATGCGTATTTAGCTGCCACTTCTGTGGAATTAGGATCACGTGCTTGTTTTACCCAGCCCACAGATGTGATTATTTCCAAGGCCAGCTTCACTCCTTCTGCTCACATTCCCTCTGTCTTCCACTCCATCCACAGATCACTCAAATTGCTGTTTTTATTTCATCTGAAGTGACTACTCTTTATTGCCTGATCTCACAGCAAGTTGGTTTTATTTGTGACTGCAGACATTTTCATTGCCGGCTCCAACCAGATTCTTGAATGCAGTGACATTACTTTCGTAGCACAGGATGGACAACTGAGAGAATTACCATGGTTTAACATTGTTATCTCTACGTAAAATATCCAACTCTAGCATGTAATGAAATTAACATCACTTAGAGCAGTGCATCCACTAAGGGTTACAAACAGTACTCTAAGATCTAATGGAAGCCTTCTGTTATGCCAGCACTGTCCAGATCATTATTTGGGTTTTTTGCTAGTACCATGTATCTTCACTTCAGTCCTGCACCTAAACTTAATTACTTGGCTCCCCCCAGGGCTGCAAACTGAGGCAGCTTCAAAATGAGAGTGGTTTATATTAAATATATTTTAATTACTGTCTTCTGCATCCATAACATTTTCATAGGTGGTTCTGTTAATCAAGGGGAATGAATTTTCCTTCATTTAAATGAGTAGTAAGGCCATTTTGGACTTTTACAGCGAGAAACACCTGTTCATATTTTTTTTAAATAAAATATATAACTGCTTTTTTTAAAATGATGAACATCCATGGAAACTGGGAATCATAGCTCTGTAAACAAAAGTTGCACCCAGACTTTCAACTATCTCCTGGCTGGTTACATCGTTATTACAAAGTAAGAGCTATTAATTAATTCTGATCTGCAGAAATTCAAGCTTCTGTGCAGAGCACTATAGTCAAAGCTGAAAAAGGGTACTGTGCTTATTCTTTCAGGTTTTATTTTCAAACTCATTTTCACATTTATTTAAACTCTTCAATGTACCTAAAGACAAACCTATGACTTATTTGACTTCAACTGAAGAACCAGAACATCCCATACTTTAGCTGAATGAAACCTGTTAAGCTTGAGTTCAAATTCATCCCAGCTATCTCAACAAGCAGAATAATTCCTAAATATGAATTTCAAGTTTTTGCAGCCAAAAAAAGAAATCAAATGGACCTTTATAATGTCATGAATGTACAGAAGAATGAGTATAAGAATCTGTGAAGTCCAGAACCCTTTAAATAGTGCTGTTTGCTATAAAGCATGACAACACCAGAGAATATTGAGAGATGGATTCTACTGGTCACTCTTCAAATATGCTGGACTAGAGAAGACCAAAGCAGATTTTTCTGTGCTCAATTTTGTGCTCAATGTAAAGCAATTACTCCTTTAACTGAACTTTCAAACTTTTTTTTTTTTTTGGAAATGGAAAAATATTGTTTGAAGGAAGACAATTGCTTAATTATTTGTGGGGTTTTTTTAAACAAATATCTGCACTCGTTGCACCTCTCAATACTGCTATGCAGCTTTAGCACTATGTTTCTATCCCTATTTGTAATACTATATGTTAGATTTAGGCCTGATCTTGAGGGAATTACAGGTCACATAGCACTGTCACTCAGAAATTGCTACTCCTAAGTAATACAGTTAAAAAAAAAATAAATAAAGAGAGAAAACTAACTAATCCAAGGTTAAAAATGTAAACCGAAAAGGTATGAAGATAAAGAAAGAAACAGTGGAGATGATTATTTAAAAATTAAAAGTAGTGCCTCCCCAGAGATGGTGAAAGCAGGAAGGGCAGCATCATTTTACTTCTTTTGTACATTTTAAAATAAAACAATCATCCTGTAGGCATATTTTGGGAACACTCCAACCCCTCATTGGCTAAAAATGCTACTGGGCAGCTAATGGGTAAGATGCTTAGGAAGTCTAAAACAATTCTGAAAACAATCACAGGCAGAGCTTAAGTCACCTGGACTTTTTATATATACTTTAGCCAACTCTAAACTTCATTTTCTCCAGCCCTGTATGACAACTAACTGGGGGGGCTGAGGCTTGTATATTCACTATCTAAATAGTTCTGTTATTTCAGGATAGACTAATTTTTCCTCAGTCAGTAGCGTGATTTTGACTTTTTTTTTTTTAAATAAGGCCTCAGCATTAAAACAAATACATTAAAAGCAGTAGGGAAAGGCAGAAAATTCTTCTCAAACTATTCAAGTCATGGTCCTTTTATGGAGCTTTCCAATTATATAACTCCATCTCTTCTGGTATTCTAGAACAGTGGAAAAAAAAGAACCAGACCCCAAATTTCCTACGCCTTCTGACAATCAGTAATAGGACACTTAGAATATGATTCAAAGTCCACCGAAATCAATGGCAGTCTTCCAACAGTTGTAACATTTGCCTTGATGCTCTTCAGTTACTCATCCAATACAAATAAATCGAAGAACAAAAAACAAACTTTGCAATCTTTGTTTAGGAAGATGCTGCCTGTACACTTACACTATTTTCAGGCCAGATACCACCATGTTCACCAAACATTTAATTTGAAGGATTATCTATACAGCTGATTCTTTCAGTTTTGAGCAAGCTGACTGTTCCAAAAAGTCTTGCCAAAGTGCATGGAGACTGGAAGCTCTTCAGACAGCACTGAGACAAGATTAAACTTTGACATTTCAAATATCATTCTTTAAAATGTGTATTAAATTCAGTGGCTAATTGGATTTCAGGTTTACTGATTACATTTAAACTACAAGCCTAACTATGCAGTTACCCTAGATACCAGAAGGTTACCTAAAGTAAACCCACAAACTACAGTGCTCCTGTTCTCCTAATAATATGGTTAGAGGTCTCTGCACAGCACTGAGTAATGAAGAACTTTCTCTTACAGAAAATAGCTGCTGAACAATGACATCTGCTGATACTGCAGCCTGTTACACATCTTATTAGAAACACCCTATTCTCTCCCACATTCATATCCCCATAGTATCCTGCAGAGTAACTTCAGTGCATCTAAGAAAAGGTAAAAGCTTTGGGTTAATAATTCATTCTGAATAGTCTACATTTTCATGCAGTGTGTATCCAGGTGATACCATGCTTAATATAAATTCAAAATGTCAGCTTAAAAAAAAAAAAAAAGGCATTTCTGCCTTTGTTTTAAGTATGAAGCCTGGAATAATTTATTCATGGTACCACAATAAACTGTCAGCTATCTTGACAACTAAAAATGAAGTGTACTGCACTCCTTGGAAATTCCCAGAAATATTTTTTTGTGTTACAAAAAGAATAGAGAGAAAAGACAACACATTGAAACCCACAGCCAGACACCACATGCATAGAAACTTCATTCAGATGCCATTGCATTAGGATCTGTAGAGCCCTTAAGTCACAACAACCTATCAGAAAAAATCACCTGAAGTGATCTCAGCATATCTAAAAATGTTCAACTGTTCTTTTGAAGCAGTAATTCAAGTATTTAAACTCAGAAAAAAAATCTTGGCAGAAAATACAAGGAAAAAAGCGTGTTAGTGGAAGAGAAACTGCCTTAATTGGGTAGTTAAGAGTATTTGATAGGATTATAAAAAGGCAAAACTGTCAGAATGCAATTATTCTCCTGGCCACTGGCCAAAGCAGTGCAGATTTTAGAGGAGAGGATAAACCACCACAATTAGTACAGCGTCTCCCACACAAGATAATTTCAAAACAGTTTTCAGCATTTCACTTTTATTTGCATACAAGGTAATTTTCACTCACTTTATAGTTTTCCACTGAATTTCTTCATCATTTCAGGTTTTGCCAATAAAAGGCAATATGACCCAACAAAAAGCCACTGATAGCCACCAGCAACAACACATTTTTCTAGTGTGGACAAGCAAATATTATAATTGCACCAGAAGAATTTATTCTTGTTTGAATCATTCCGCTCATGCAAAGTATCTGTACCAGAAGCTGCATCAGTTCAGGTACACCGATGACTCAGCTGCAGTTGGAGCAAATGTCCACCACAGAAAAGCTCTGGAATGATTAGAGGTAACAGGTCAGCAGCAGCTCCCTGCTGTGAGACTTTTATTCATCTTCAGCTACCAAAGTGCCTCTCTTCTCCACATGAGCCACAACTTTCTTTTTCTCCAAACTTTAACCAGTGATTTTTAAAGGCTAACCACTCTTCTGACCTAAAAAAGCCTGCTGTAAGTAAGGAGAAACTCACCAGGAAGGGAAAATAGAACGAAGATCCCAATACCTGCCCAGCTGCCAAGACTGGTTTTATTTTCAAAAAAGAAAAAACTTACATTATTTGATATAAAACCTGCAAAGCTGTCAGAATTACTATCCACCCAGTGGAAAGAAGACATTTCCACTTAGTAAAATGAAGAGTCTCACGAAATACCTTCACTTCTGCTGTCTCTTGACAAGGAAGCTTCCCCCCCGCAGGTGGCAAACATATTTCTAAGTATTCTGTGATTACAACTTCTATACGAAAAGGACACAAAGGAACACATGAGGAAAATGAGGTTGTATATTCACATATCAGGGCTCAGAGCTACGTTTCACTTAACCGCACCCTTTAAATGGCTATGAATAGTTTGATAATTTGTTGACTTATATTTATAGATTTAAATTTTATTTATATTATGTATGTATGTATTGTACATATATACATGCCTTATCCACAGCAGATATCACATATCATGCAGATAGTTTGCTCATTGTTGTGGGAACATACTTAAGAGACAATGGACATATATTGAACCAGCCATGCGAGGAAGCGGACTGGCTGTAGGCTCTCATCCTTGAAGTTACCTTGAGGGTAGAAAAACAGGAGCGATAGTGACTGTTTCACACGAATTGAGAAAAACAAGCCTGGAGGAGTCGGATGAGAAGGCCTGGAGGAGCCGGACGAGCAGGTGGAAAAACAGAGATTAGATGGACCAATCAGGAAAGAAACTGAGTTGCATGTTCGCCTCGTGCACAGGACTTTTAACCAATCAACTAATGCATGAATGCGAGTAGGGATAGAAAAATTGTATATAAGGGACAGTAGAATATCAATAAATTGGCTTCTGTATGATTCACATGGGATCGTGTGAAGCCCAGTTTCTCTACTCACATTGTTCTCTCAACTCTTTTCATTCGATCAAAGAAAAAAAGTACTTGAATTAAGAAAGAGGCTTCAGAGCTATATTTTTGATATTATCTGCCATTTGCTACAATCCAACACATTCTGAGAAAGGACATGAGGGATAGAAGTATTCCTCTTTCCTTTCCCTTCCCTCCTACTACCAACACAACTTTCTCAATCAACATGAGAAAGACACATTGACAGCAAAAGAAGTAGCAACTGTGTTAGCAGCATTTCTGTTGGGTCCACTGGGACAACTTCTTTCAAGCAGACAAAATACATGGCATTCCCATATTTCTCTTGATCCTTGTCGTCAAGGCAGCAGTTCCTTAGTAGAAGGAGGCACCCAAGACAGACATTTCAGAAGAAGTGGTATTGTCTTGTGAAGAGTCCCTGGATTTTGTTCTATATTTTTCATTGTAACTGCACATGAAATATTAATGCCTGCAAATATGACAGACAAAAAAGCCTCTTGACTTATCCTGAGGATGGTTGCAAAGTAGGAACCATGGCATTTTGCAGTATACACCTCTCATCTGAACCACTTCCAGCAGTAGACTAACGCTTTTAAGCAACATGTAGTATCCTTGCATTTTCTGTCCCTTATTGGAGATTTTCAATTTCCAGATTGGGATTTCCAAACACAACAGATATCCAGAATTCCAGGAAAAATAGCTGCTGCACAAAAATTGATCATCTCTTTATTGTATGTTCATGAGTCAAATACACATGCTCGTGGCACGGAGAAACATTTCCATCTTTTCAAATTTCAAATTTTCATAGGTATTCTAACAACTGATCAATATGCAAAGTAATAGTTTATGCAGATTATTATCATTAGCCAAAGCATTTGCCTTTGATCCAATTGGAAGTTACCATACCTTGATGCTCCAACACTGTGAGGAGGATTACCATTCTTAGGATTTGGTATCTATTACAAACAATCTGTAAACTTACACAGCTTAGTACAATACATTTTCTTGGTTCACCAACAACCAGCACACCCTTCACTCTTCACACAGCTCTTCTGTTCTCAAATACAGCAACCCAGACTACTAAAAAATAAATTAATCTTTTTAAATGTCACATGCGTGACATCAAAAAAAAAAAAGAGTACTTCCTTTCTTCTTTCCTTTTTCCATAAGTATCACTAAAATAATTTCTTCCTCCTTAACTCACATTTAAGCACATTGGACTCAACATAGCTGTAGCATATGAAACTAGCATAAATGATGGTATTTTCAATTCTAATTATTACATCTTCATTATCTAAAATAATTCAAACTTAAAGGAAATTACAAAGTATATCTATGCAATGCAGGCTGCAGGAAGATTTTCAAAATTATCCTTCTAAGACTGTAAGGAATCTAATTACTCTGATAGTCCATCATTGTCTATTGTGGGCCATGAAAGACAGATGGTATTGTTGGATTCATAGTATTCTACCCATCTCTTACCTATAGCTAGCCAGCAAGGGCTAAACTAATCCACTGACTGCTTTTTTGTTGTGAGCAATCTCAGCCAAAAGACAACTTCTACTAAAGTTATGAAGACCAAATATAGTGATCATGGGTGGTTCTGCCATGCAAATTATGTAATTACACATGCATTTTCTATATAAGTTTTCACGTGAAGGGCCTATAAATGGTTTGGTTTCCTATAGCTGCGCGACTTAACATTTTTTTCCTCCCTAAACATTAAATCCAGGCTGAAAAATGTATTTTAGAATCGTACCAAACATTAGTAGTCTTCCAAAATAGCATTACATACCTTTTATTTCTATTCCAGTTTTTCTGCCGTTTACCTTGCACAAACTTCATAAATACTGACAAATATTTTTACATTATCATCGCTATGATAAAAATAGGTCCCAATATCAAAATATAATAAGGCCTGAGATGGGGGAGAGATTCAAAGTTCTGGTCTTACTGAGGGTCATAGCCTGAATCATTCTACATGAATAATCCTAGCCTGAAACCAAAATGTACTTTATGAAATCAGCATATTCCTCAGAGCCCACACCCCACCCAAATATATTTGATGAATCAGCACTTCCTCACCATGGAGAAAAAGATTAAGTAGTCATAGTGTACACAATTACAAAGTATATTCTTTTTCTTGCTTGAAGAGCATAGAGAGTAATAAACTTGCTATAAATTTGTTCTTCAATTACAAACCAAAAAGCAACATAAACATTTAATGTAAATTAAAAAACAGTGCTTTAAAAGAAAACTGTTTCACTTACTAAAAAATAATGAGGTTTTATAAATAACATATACATATACGTTACAAGTGAACAGCAACGCCTACAAAACCAATTTATTTACACGCTGCTAGATGTCTAATCACCTTTAAACTGTGTTTAAAATTTAATATTAAAATGCTTTCCTAAAGCAAATAAATATTATGAATATTAATACCTTGCTTGCTTTGTTTCCACATTTTATGAAGTTCCTATGCCTTTAGACATTCCAGGATTTATATTTACTGGTTTGAAATCTATGTGAAGGACCAAACATTCTATGAATTACAGCTATTGACTAACACATCAAACAAACAAACAAAAAATGTTTGTACTGTTTAAAAGACATAATCAGAGAATAAAGTACTAAGCACAGACAATAAGTAAATTAGATTTATGTTTTGCATGTAAAGATCACTGATATCAAGTGCTCACTTGTTTCAATTTATCTTAAGCAGAAGTGAGGGTAATGGCACTTACAAAAGAATCTAGAAATGATAAATTGCATCTTATTGTATGAAGTCAAAGGTTAAACTTATTATTGCTCACCATAGGCCAACCTTAACCCCAGGATTAATGCCATAAACAAAAAAGAAAATGCAGTTTGCACACATAATGCACTGGGATAATGTCTCTGAAGAATTACAAAAGTGAAACGATGCCCCCTACTGCTTCCAGAAAATGTTTCTGTATAAATAGGGTCTTTTGGTTCAAAGGGAAATTATCATGTAAAACCAATGAACATGTATTTTCAAACTAACCAGTGCTCATTAGCATGACATATGCCAAGGACAATTTACTTCTTCCCTGGCTTTTAATTAAAATATATGAAGGGCCTTGCCTTTTAGAGGGAACTCTCAGGAACATAAACGGCTAGAGTGAATATATAACCTAAGTTTCTCAGAAGTTACATATTTGAGTAAAGAAAGTATGAAGATTTGATTCAATATTTTTTCTTTATGTATATCTGAATGCAACAAATTTCAAATAACAACTTTTATATAGTAATGATATTTTTCAAATAGTAAAGTTGATAGGATTGATTTTGCTGTCAGCTGGCAAGTTGACACAATTCATTAACAGCTAACAGAGATCACACAGTGCCTTTGAGTTGTGGAAGACCACAGTTCAATTCCCAACTCAGTTGTTTCATTCTGGTATCACAGCTACTGTTGTAATGAATTTCTTGATGGGCAGGTAAAGCAACGGGGTTTTTGTTTGCAATACTTTTCAGGAAAAGAGATAGCTCAAATACAGAAGAGCCATTATCAAAATCTCTTTTATTTGTTCTGCTTTTAAGCAACATAGATTTAATGATATCAATACTGTTAACTCACAATTTCCACCAGTGTAAGTGAAAAATAACCCCCAAATTCTTAAAGGTATTTGGACAGATTGAACTTCTCTATCTCAAAGTAAACTAGTTAACATAAATACCTATTGGGTACACTATTGCCTTTGATGATCTGATCTTCAGCACTCTTGAGACAATTGTTAAAAATATCAAATCTTTAATTTGATATCACCTATCTTTGTTCAAGGATTGCAGAGTGAAATGGCTACAGTTCACAAGTGTTTATGGCAAAAAAAATAAACAAAATTAAATCAGTAAGCAGAGTTAATGAGCTGACATGAATTGGCATACTTTTTTACTACAAAGTCTTATTTTATGACAAATCCTACCATGTATTCTGATGTTATTTAGACAGTACTATTATGACCTTAACACTGGTCATTTTCAACTCAAAGCACAATGAAGCACTGATACAAGAGGACCAGATTTCATCTGATTCTTACACAAATGCTCCTGCAGTAGAGTGTGAGAAACCAAAAAACTTTTTCATTCATTATCAAAGTGAAAGAAATTGAAACTGCCGCACCTGTATTTTGGAAAACATTTGGACAGAACCATTTCTGGTAATTTATGGGAACGTTACAACTCATCAGCAATAGGAAAAAAAAAAAATCCTGATGGTTTACACTTTAAAAATTAGTCAGACCAAAGACTAGTTTGGTGATAAGGTTTAGCAAAATACAAATTCTATTCAAACTTGAAAGATTGTATGCATAGATTCATACATAGATTCATACATATCATGTTTCTTCAAGAGCATATTTTCTAAATAAGATCAGAAAGCAGAATTTGTCCCAGCTTAATTATTTTTTCTGTTGACAGTTTCTGGCAAAAAGTTCCGCCCTCCTAGTGCTAGCTGAATAACACTAGTTCAAGAGATTGCAATGTAACTATCTTCTTCCAATCCTCACCTAATATAGATTGCTATGGGTTGTGTTAAGTGGTCTTAGAAATATATACATATTTAAATAAATATAAAATGGTTTTAGTCATAGGAGATTATTTTAAACCACTCAAGAGCAGACATTGACCAGGCAGGGAACTCTAATTATTACATTTTATTTCCATGACAAAATTGCATTTCACTGTGCTCAAATGCAATTGAAGATAGTCCTGATTAATATGTATTTCTACACGTGTGATAAAAGTGTGTTGGTTTAGGATTTAATAGCCCGGAGATAACTGGAGACTGAAAGGACATCAGTATGAAAAAGTTGATAAAATGAATGACAAAAGTTTCAAAGATTTCATCTGTCATATAAAGCAAATTACCTCCAAGTCATTTTTCCTAGATGTCAATGTAGGAGTTGTTATCATAAAACAAAACTTAGAGCTGATTTCTATTACTTCTAGTGGAATAAGTTGAAATGGGATGGTATCTTACTGAAAATGTTTTACTGCTTTTCTACCACTGTGAAAGCAAGCACATAAAAGGAGGCATCCCATTTGTCTAAATATGCTTTCTAAATGCTAAAGGGTTAAAGCAATTTCCAGAGGTCTCTGTCTAGAAAAAGCCCTCCATTGATATTTAATTGAACTCCCTTCGCTCTGAGGCAGTGCAGTAAAATACACTGGAATCAAATGTAAATGCATCATTGTAAAGAAAAAAAAGTGTAAAGAAAGTCTGCTTAATTTGGTTTTTTCACCACTATTACACAAGCCTAGCATACCCGGGTGGTATAAGTAAAATTTACTTGAAATTGGTGGAAATATTCTGATTTACAATAGCTGATGATTAATCCCACAGATTTTAGTATGATTTTATTAGACTCTATTCTCACAGAAAGTCTGTGAGCCTGATTTTTGACTGCAGTGTTTTCATATAGAACTGTCAAGAGAGGATCAGTTAAAATGTAAATATATCAGAAACATTTTCACACACTTCAACCCAGTAGAAGTCATTGTATGGAGTGACAGGTACTGAAAGTCTGGCCCGGCCTATTGTCCATACACAGAAGTTTAAAAAATACAGTATATTCAGAGGGAAAAAAAAATACTCTTCTTTAATTGAAGAAAAAAATATTGTTCTGTACAAGAAAATATTAGCCAACCATTACCATTCTTTTTTTAGACATTAAAATAAAATTAAAATTTAGGACCAGATTCTGGAAAACCTTACTAAAATAAATCAGCACCCATCCTCAAGTCCATCCAGTAGGATAACTTTATTCACTTGAAGACTATATTGCATAGACAGGTAGGTACTTCTTTTTATACCTGTAATCTTAACTTATGAGCTAATAGTCTTTGATGACAATTCATTCAATTAATTTTCCTCTGTTGTTTGTTGTTACTGCTTGGCTTTTGGCATTCAATTTAAATAGGACTATTACAATTTTATCTGTTCCTGTACATCTGATTGTCCATATTGATTACATATGTCCCCAACATACTATCCCATTTCACTGCTCTTCACTCATTCAGATGAAAAACATTTAGTCAGTTTAGCAGTCTCATTTAAGTTAATGGGACCATACATAAAGATGAATAATATTAATTTCTATTGGTCTTAACCTTATAGCAGTTAGATTTTGTGTAAGCTATCTGCAAACTGATATCATTTAGAAATGGAAGATTTTGCACCTATTCTCATCCTGCTTTGAACAAATATAAATAGCAGAACAAAAAGCAAATCACCTACAGTTTGGTTTACTACATGCTGCATCTCTTAAAAGGATTAAAAAGCCGATATAAACACCTTTCAAACCCATTGCACCCTTTGTACCTTTCAACTATTGGTGCCACTTTCTACCAACTCTTTTATACTGTATTAAACCTCCCAGAATAAACAGAAATCAGTTGTGAGGTCCTATTCTATCAGCAGTCAGCTACCAAATAGGTACAGTACATACAAGAACATTGCTCAGTAACTATAGCTAGAGCTATACAAAAAGGTTTTAAATTCCTGTAGTCAGATTAGAAGCAAAATATGTGTTTATGCAAATTTAAAAGAGAAAAAAAAAAAAGGACTCGGCTGCAAAAGTCATAAAACCTTAACGGCGCTCAAGAGTCTAAGTCTACCTTTTGATAAACCATAAAAAAAATTACTTGAAAGAACTTTATAAAATCCCTAGTTACAAGATTAGCAAGACTACTGCTTTAATTTTTGCAGTTGCAGAAACTTTGATAAAGTACACCAACTTTAAACTAACTTACAGAGTGAGCATGGTACACTTTTTGCAGCACTTCAGCTCAAGCTGGGCTATGTATTCCTCAGAGGGCGCTGCATGATGGTGACACCCCTTCAAACACCACTTGTCATTTCTGCAAGTAATTCAGTAGTGTTCAATCCCCTCTCACAATAAAGATTACACTCTTATGTTATCATTTGTTTCATCAGTCATTCAAGTGAAGCTACAATGTTTAAATACACAGCAAGCACACAGTGTGGAACCTTTAAAGTGACTGGTAATAATACAGCTAAATATTTACATTTAAAAAAAAAAAAAACATAAAACTGTCTTCTGGAACGTTTCCCAGGCTAAATAACAGTCTTTGCCAATACACCTGCAGCTTTTTGTAACTAATTAAGAAACTTGAGCAAACACATTCAAAAAGGCTCAAAACCCAAATGCAGACTCCATTACATAATGAGAAAAATATTACACACTCTCAACAACTGATGCATGTATAATTGCAATGCTTATGTCTTTTCTTCCTTTTATAATGATTCAATTATTTACAACAGATTCTTTTGAAAGAAATTTGGAATAAAGAAAAGTAATTAATTCTAAAATTAAGGGACAGAATAAGTTTCATTAATAGAAACTACTAATAACAGAATCTATACCTTGGATTATTTTCAAAAAGTTTGCCTCTTGATACTAAAGAAAAAAACAAAGCTTTGATCTGTAAATTCATTAAGATGTCAGCATAGCAATAAGGTCTCCAAAAGGGAAACCTTCTTAATCACAAGCTTCAAGCAAATATAAATGTCTCTCACTGCATAACTGGAGACTTGAATAAGATCTAGAAGTTTGCCTATATAAAGCATTGTGAAGTCATTTTATTTCAAAACATTTGGGGCTTTTTTGCTTTGTAGGTCTGTAAACAAAAAAACTTTAATTAAAGCATATACAAAAATCTCCTAATGAGAGCTTAATACAATCAGAGGCAGTCTTAAGTTTTAGGATTATGTTATACACAAAGATTTGAGAGCTGTAGCTGAGGCTTCTCTTGCCTTCTGAAATATAAAGAATTTGTTTGAGTTACCACTTTTAGAAAAAAAATATGCAACTAATAGTGTTATGAGTACAAATTAAAATTTCTGCTGTTCAATTTCATGCAGGATACTTTCTATAACCTCATATTTTAGATCCCTATCCTGCAAACATTCAAACATATATTTAAATTTATCATGCAAATAACCCCACTGAAGACCATAATCTTAATAATGAGGATCAGAGCAACATCTGTAAAGTGCATCATCATAGACTGCATACCTCATTTAACAAACACGGATCTGAAAGACAGTTTTAAGATTCAGTTTCCATGTGGTTTCAACTCGCAGAGCTCCTATTTCAAGTACGCAACCAAAGCCCAAACATTTCAGGAAGGCCCAGTTTCATAAAACCATTTACACAACCAATTTTCAGTTGCAGAAATTTTAATAAAAAGCAAGAAGTTGCACAAGGCAGCTGAAGCAAGCTATTTTAAAACATTAAAGAAAAAAAAAACCTACTTACACATTCCAATATTTCTCCAACAATAATAAAAATAATGAAATTGGCAACAAGTCACATTCGGGACAAACTGTAAAATATCCCATTGGTGTTTCAAGTAGAAATGCATGACCAATTCCTTTCACTGTTACCAGCTAAACACTGCACTTTCCCTTCCCTAAAATAAGCTTACAAGATGCAACCAAAGATTCAAGAAACTGAAATTTCCCCTCCAACTAAACAGGGCCTATCACTTTGGATATTTTACTGTGAAAAGCCCATAGGTGGAAAAGTCTTTCTTCCTTCACAAATCCTCTTTGTAAGCAGCCTATTAAAAAAGTAAGAGAATTTCTAGTGTCCTCAACCAAACCTCACATTTGGTTTTCATACACTTGAATACGTGCTTGTGACAAGAGGCTTGCAATTTCTCTTAAGTATGGGGAAGATTAAGTTCGGGCTGCAGTTTCAACTGGCCACAAAAAAAAAAAAAAAAAGAAAAAAATACTATACTCCAAATATTTTTTCTAGTCTGAGTCACAACAATGCAGGGAGACAGTCCCAACTCGTTTTAATAATTAACCCACATTCATAAACTTAAGTAAACCTTTTCAATAGCATTGGTCTTTTCCACTTCAAAGGGCTTTAGTTTGTCTTGAATGTTACAATGTCGTGTAGTACCTAAATCTTAGCAGGCTGGGTCACAGTTTTACGGAACCATTCATGCTCACAACGACCTCCCTGAGGTCAGTTTCAGACCATTATAATGCTGGAAATGACCTTTGAATAGAGATTTATAGAGAATGTATATAGAATTATACAGATTACAATAAATTCAGCACTGATACCAAGTTTTATAACATACAGTATGTCAAAACAGACCACAAGAAAATATACACAGCACCGAGCATTATCCACTTTATTTAGAAACCAGGAAGCTTTCAGTTATCCTGAGATATTCCAAAAGGCTGTGTTGACAAGGTAGACAGAAACAAAAGCATTTTCTTTCAGCTTTCTTATACTTTGTATCCCAAAATGCTGGTAATTTCATTTTTAACACAAACTTCCTTGTTTACAACTTCATTTGTAATTAATACCGACTCCAATGCAACAATGGCTGCAGTGACTACATTTTAACAGTTGATGGCACCAATCACCTCAAGAAACTGCCTAGCTAAATGTTAGATTACATTCTTGTATGTGACTGTTATAGAATAATTTGATGGGCAGCAAAATGCAAATGTCTAAACAACAAAAACAAAAAAAATTATCTTCAGGAAAGTACAGCATCTTTCTCAAACATGACACTCATTGTTCAAAACCCTATCCTGTTTAGAATGTGCGTATGTGTCTAAATGCAGTGTGTGTGTGTACACAGATGTAAATTTTTCCATTTTACCATGCCAGAGACAAAAATTATATTGGACTCAAAGATATAACACTTCAACTTCAGATAGGAAAATATATATAGCTATACCTGGCTGTAAGCATTTAGTATGACTTTCCAATATGCTAAGAACTGCAAACTCTCATTTGGATAAAAAGTTTCTAAACAGGTATACAAGTGCCTTTATCAAAATGATATTTTATAGTAATCCTTTCCTGCTGCAACATATAAGTAGATTAAAACGAAGTATGTACATTTAGATACACAACTATAAAATGTTCATCCTCCCTTAGCAGGCTATACTAAACAGCTACTAAGAACTAACTTTACAGTGATGCTAAAGAAATGGACAAAACAAATGGGAGTCAAATAGCCTAGGGGGAACTTGGAAGGTATTTACCTGGGTCTGGGATGGGAAGAGGTGAAAGAAACTAGGATATTTACTCCTTTGCACAACAGCTGGTAAGTATTGTCAACTCCAGGCATTCAAAAGTCTAGTGAAGCACCAGAGCTATTTTTTAAGAACTAATCTTATCCTTCATGTCTCATTTTAAGACTTTTTAAAGTAAAAACGTGTCCTCTGTTTTCTGAGCTATCAAAGCTAAGGATTTCGGGCCGGGGGCTACACTTCTGTCCCCTGCTATCACGAGGGATAAAACTTACATTTCTTTTCAAATGAAATCGATGACGACGATACCAGAACGTGGCTGTGCCAACAGTATCTTAAAACCAAACTTCTGGGCTGTGAAATCGTAAAAGAGGAATTTTTCTTTCCCGGGCGGGCAGAGACCGCTGTATGGAGACTGTGCCTGGCGCTCACGGCGGCGGGTGAACCGCCAGCCTCCTCTCGGGGCCCCCTGGGGCACGACTGCAGGCACCCGAGCAAAAGCAGAAGACTGCCGGCTGGGCCCCCGGCACTGCTCCGAGCTCCGCCACACACTGCCCGCCCCGCGGAAAGGCGGGAGGGACCGGGCCTGAGGGAGGAGAGCTTCCGACGCCCTCCCTAAAGATGGCGCCGGCGCTGAGGGGAGGTGCTCTCCGCCTCCTGGCGCGCGCCGGCGTCGCGGGTCGATGACGTCCGCGAGGGGGTGCGGAGGGAGCCTGGGGATTCCCCGTGTTGTTGTCCTGGGCCCAGCGGGATGGTCGGCCGGGGCGCGGGGCGGCGCGGCCGGCCCTGATGGCGGCTCGCTGGGCAGCCCGCGGCTCCGAGCCGGGGCCGGGGGTGGATGAGTTCACCGTGCCGGCGGAGAAGAGCCGCCTGCTGGAGGGGAGCCTGGGCCGCATCGAGGGCTTGTTCGAGGTGCGGCTGGCCGTGCTGGGGGCGCAGGGGGACTGGCGGCCCGCCATCCCGCCGACCGGCCCGCCGCCCGCCGCCGCCCGGATCTGGGTGCAGCTGGTGGGCGGTGGGAAGGCAGTGCGCAGCGCCAAGGTACGGGGCGAAGGGGGGGGGATCGTGTCGGTGGGGCTCGGTCAGGCGGAGGGAGGCCGGGGCCGTGTTGGGGTACGGACTGGCCCCTCTCTCCCGGGGCAGCGCTCGGGGCCGCCGGGGGCGGGTAGGAGGAGGAAAAGGGCCGAGGGTGGGGGAGTCCGTGCTGCACGGGGAAACAGAAACGGTCCTGCCCTGCAAATAGGCGTGTGCCAGGTGCCAGGGTGTCTCCGGCGCTGTTGACATGAGCGTAGAGAACAAAGAGAAACAGTTCAGCTGAGGAGTGCAAAGTTCGCCGGTGCCGCAGAGCGCCTGACGGTCACCGCCTTGTGGGACGCTCCTGCCCTCCGCCCGAGAGGGCTTCACGCCTCTAAGAGCGGGACGAGCTCTGTTTTCAAACGCGATTACAACGCATCGCTCTCCTTTCTCTTCCCTGAGTCAAGAAATTCTTCGGAGTTGGTTGGCTGCCACCATCGTTCACACTTGCTTTCCTGAGTTAACGTCTTCTGTGGCTTACGAGCAAAGCAAACAGCTTGCCAGAGCTAATATTTCCTTCGTGTAAAAGTTGGCAGATCCAGGCTGTTTGCTGGAGCAGGTAGCTCGCTTTGTACCCAAATACTACCCAGGTTAAAAGAGAGCGCCGTCCAGGCTGTGCGCGGCTCTGACGGTGGCACCGGTCGCTGTGAAGTGTCTTCACAGAATTATTTTGTTAAATCTCTTGGACAGATAGCCTTTGGGGTGCCCAGCGGTAATGTCAAAATTAATATCATAGTGCCCCGGTGCCTATAGCTGCTTGAATCATGTGGTGAGAATGGCAGTGTGAGCACTGGCTAGGCTGAGTGTGGCTTTTAAACCCAAAATTTCCATATGCGGGTGTTTGTGTCTGGCTGTTTGTTTGTTTAAATACAGATATATATTAGCGGGCGTGCTTAGCGTGTATTTTGTGACTTAATTCACAGACTTGGCAGTCCGCTTTGAAAAACTTGATTCCTTAACTGTGTAATGCCAAAGACTTAAGGAAAATACTATGAACGTTGAGGTTTTTTAATTATTTGACTCAGAAATTGCCTCTAAACCACTTTGCTTGTATATTTGGGCTCAGAGACTCCCAAAACCATTACGGGTAGCATAAACAGCTGTTCTTCTCTGGGCAGCTGCAGTACAACTTTCTTTTTTTTCTAGAAAATTAAAGCCTGAAACAAACAGCACAAGATTTCCATTTTCGAACTGCCGCTTTTCCTAATAACATGCAAAATATTTCCCACTCCAGATACGTAAAGGGTATGGGAGACATGACTTCCCTTACATGTAGAGCAGTTTTCAGACCCAGTATGGAGGGATTATTGACTAGAAAGTACAAACAATTGCACATCTTTATTGCCTCCCTTTAAAAGCTTTGTCATAGCAATTTGTGTTTTAATTCATCAGTCATATGCAATATATTCATTCTTCAGTGCTGTTTAGTAAACGTAAAAAAAAATAAAAAAAATACATTCCCAGATTTTTAATATCCTTTTTTTCTAATTATGCTTTTGTCCTGTTGCTCTGCAAAAGCAGTCAGATGATGACTAAGGCATGAAAAGTAATCCTGTGGATTTTGTTGCAGAAGCAGTTTGTGTTAATATGGTCTTGAAGGGGTCTGAGGTGATGTAACTCAAGAGATGATAGGAAGTGGTGTTACATTATTCGTTACCTTGTATTGGTTTACAGTTCCATTTAAAAGAGAAGTTTAATTTCTGAGAGTAAAGATAGGTAATAAAATTTGGTATACTTGGGAGTGTGCAAATACAACAACTGCAGCTTAGAAACTGGTTTCATACATTACACATTTTTAAGCACAGAAAGAGACACTTTGGGCAAAAATAATGCTACCTGAAAGAAGAAATCATATACTGTATTGACAGACTTCTGAACTCTGACACATTTAAAACAAGGCAGTGTAGTGAATTTACCCATAGTAACTTCTGGGTGATAGAACAGCAATGGGACTTTTTTTAATTAAAAATATGTATATATATTCAAAACCTGAACTTTGAGAACACAGAACTAGCTGGAGGCTGGAGTGTTCTCATTTATTGGTCAGTATCATCTGCTTTTTCAAAATACCGAGTTTCAAAGCCTCATGTGGAAATACCATGTTTCAAAGCCTCATATTGAGCTTTTTGGGTGTGATTTTCTTTGGTGGTGTATACCAAGTAGGAAGGTAGGTGCTCTGGCAGTTGTAGTTTTAAAATACAGATGTTTTGTTTGGTTAATAAGGGAATCTGTCAAGAGCACAGATGGTGGTTTTGTCATTTGTTTGGGTTTAGCTTTTTTTCTCTGTAGTTTATCTTTTAATGTATACTACTGTGGCTGCTAGTTATGTTGTGCCATGCCACGGGATCCATGTCCTTGATTTGTTAGTAGCAAGTGTAGAGTAAGTAACGCATAATAACCACTTAAAAATATAGGATAGCTACTGCTGTTTTGACCCTTTGGAAATTTTCTTTATAAACTGTTTTGAGAAGCTCAGTTTTATGGACTAGGCAGAATTCCCTAGTTCAAACCATTTGTTCGTGAAGCCTGTGTTCTCTTTAACCCAAGAACGGGGATGGGAAAATAAATTTCTTTGGACTTGTCTTTTAAACTGTTTGAGCTACAACTTAAATGATCTGTTACTGTCAGTTTCAAGTAAATTTATTTATCAATAGTGGGATATAAAAGTTAGCATTCTATAAGATCAATTTAAAAATCATTTCAGGTATCTGTATTTTATCTCTATTATCCATTTTACTGGCAGTATTTGCTTTCTCGCATTTGTTATGCTAAGTTGGCTTTATTTGCTAATGTACTTGTCCATTACTGACCTAACCCAAGCTAATTTTATGTTAGCTTTTTACGACTATTCACTCAGCTGTCTTTTTCTCCTTCTAGGAGTATATTAAGGGACTCTGTGAACCTGAACTAGAAGAAAGGGAGTACTACCCAAAGGACATGCACTGCATCTTTGTTGGTGCACAGAGCCTGTTCCTCAACAGTCTTATTCAGGATACCTGTGCTGATATAACAGTGCTGGAAATAGGATTGCTCAGTATTAAGGGGGGTGCAGAAGCTGTTGTTATGGCTCAAAGTCACGTTCAGCAGTTTGTGAAGCTTTTTGAGAATAATGAAAGCTTGTTAAGCGACAATGAATCGGGGATTAAAAAGCAATTCAGACAATTTGTGGAAGCACATGCAGATAAATATACAATGGATTTACTGATTTTGCCTAGCTCATTAAAAAGAGAACTCCTAGCTCTCACACAAACTGAATGTTGTGAAGAGGAGAGCGGTATCATAGACCTTACAGGTTCTGAAAGCCCAACGGAGCTTTTACAGAATGAAGACTCCAAAGTAATTGCTACAAACAGAGACGGAAGAGCCAGTGGTGAGGAAGCAAGACACAATGCTGGGACACCTGTAACTGAGCTTACAAAGCAAATGGACACTGTTTTTTCTGATGCCCCTGAAACAAGTTTTGTTCCCATAAACCTTGTGCCTTTGTTAGAGGCAGTGGTGTCTAAAGAAAGGCAGTCATGTAAACGAAGATCCTCTGATGATGAGGAAAGGCTCCCTAAAAAGCATTTCTCTTTGGAAAATGATCAGGAAGTGAAACCTGCTTCACGCAGAAATCCTTCAGACAGTGATGCAGTTATTGATCTGCTTTCGGATGACTGCAGTGAATCAGGTGACCCCAGTTATTGCCTTAAAGAAGGTGATGATATCACTGAGGAAATGGAGTATAAGATTCTTGTGAATTTTTTTAGAACAATGGGATATTCTCAAAATATTGTGGAAAAAGTTATCGGTATCCTAGGACAATCTGTAGAACCATTAACGTTGCTAGAAGAAATTGAAAAGGAAAACTTAAAATTTCAAAAAGAACATGAACAGTCATCTCAAAAGCCTAGAACTATCAATCCTCCTCTTGGAAGTAACGCAGATAATTCACGAAAGCTAGAAGACAAAGGCATTTCTAGCAATAAAAGTCCACTTAAATCCAGTCATAGTACAAAGGAGACAAAAAATGAATATCACAAAATAAGAGATTCATCAGGCATGCATGGTGATGCAGAAGATAAAATGCATATGTTGGTATGCAAACCTGCTGCTCCTTCCAGCAAAAATTTGGCTATATGCTATAAACAGAGAGACATTTATTGCCCTGATAAGAATCACAGTTCAAGGTCAAGTGATATAGAAACCGATGGTGGTATAACTTTCAGCACTATACAGCCTGGAGCCCTAAAAGATGTTGATTTTGTTGCCAGAGGGAGCTCAGATGCGCAGCGTATCTCAACTAAGACTAAAACTGCAGTTCAGCAAAAATCTGCAGGTGCCTCAACTGTACAGAATAGTCATCCTGTTTTTGAAGACCAATTAGGACACTGCAGCTCTTCTTCTCAAGTGAGATCTCTCAACCAACGCCTTTCCCAAACCTCAAATTCTGAAAATCCTATCCCAGACCAGGTATTGTCTTCACAAATACATCCTTCAAATCCTGATAGAGAGACAGTGGGACCACACAGTCATCATCCTGATCCTTCAGTTACTGGAGTTCAAAGATTTTTGGAATCTCTGAAAAAGCCATACAGACTGGAGTTGAAAAATGAACCTGGGAAACCGTATTTAAAACATATCATTATTGATGGAAGCAATGTTGCAATTTCGTAAGTATTGTTCCTTTCAGCTATCTCTTTATTAAAAGTTCAATGAGCTTTCCAGTGAAATGGGGACTAAGAGGTTGCTGTTGCATATGTACAAGGGTGTGCAAGTTTTTGGTGCCCAACAGTCCACGTACACAGCAAGGTTTTTTCAGCTACTGGTAATGGCTGCATTGGTAAATTATGGTGAGGCTTGATAATGAAAAATTATGTGAGATTGACAGCAGCCATTTTAATTTCCAACGCATAGCAATTTTGATAATTTTTATTCTCTGTTTAGTGACAGCATTCATTTTATGATTGACTTTTTTAGAGTTACTCTTTGTTGAGATACTGTGCGTGGAAGGAAATTTTTAGCAGGTGCACTATGTGACACTGCAGTACACAAATCTAGCTAGAACAGTATGGTTGTGGTATATTGTACTGTGAAACAATTCCTTTTCCTTTAACACAATTCCTTAGTCTGAAGGTGAACAAATGCAATAACTGGTTAAAATAGAATAAGGAAAATCCTTGATTTTGACTTAAAAATTGTTTGGTAATCACAATACACTGGAAGATATTTTCTGGAAACTCTTTTAAGACTTAGCTTTCCTGCTCTCGTAGAAATTTGCAAATTTTTAAAAACAGGTAGCTCAGATTTATGAAGCCCAAATACTAAAATAATCTGAAACGAGCTTAAACAGAATAGGCAATGGAAACTAAACCTAGATATACGTTAGAGGTAGTTGAGATCTTTTTTGATAACAAGATGTTTCAAAATGGGAAGTGAATTAATTCTACAGCATTTCTTACTAGGCAGTGGTCAAATTTGAAGCCCAAGTTGTGCCATTTCAGAGCAACCTACTTAGAATTACCAGTGCTCCAGCTCAATGTAACACTTCAGTCAGAAGTAATTTCAGTGAGCTCAGCTCTGTTGCAAGCAATTTCATGCATGAAACTTAAATTTGCTTTGCACGCACCTAACAAAGGAGTTGAGTTCCCATCAACTTAAGTGTTTTGGTTTTTTTTTACTTTTGCTCTTAGTGTCTTGTAATTTTAAAGTGGAGGGTTTTGTATAGTAGTAACGTATTTGTCCCTTAGCCACATTACACATTAGTGCTTGGGCCCTGTTACTCTTTGAAATGTAGGCATGCAACAAAAATTTTCCATCCCCCTCCATAAAACGTGCAGACTAGGGAACCGTGTGTATGTGTGCACACACCTTATCTCCTGTTCCTCCTGGTGCCTGAAAGAATGTACGCAAACAAGAGGAGACAATTCTAGGGCGGTTTGACAACTTTAGTTGCTTGGCTGGTATGGCGCCATGCAAACAAACCCGATGAAATGGGCACAGTTAATACTGAAAAGATCAAAAAATCCCTTTCACTGACTGTGATGCGGGGATTTTGCATTATTTTAAGTATCCTCTCATTCCTTTTTTTTTTTTTTTTTTAATTGTTTCTATTGTAGACAACTTTGGAGGGCATTGCCAGTTACAGTTTTCTTTTTTTTCTTTTTGAAGTTTGTTATAACTAACTGGAATAGCAAAAGTCACTTAGAACCTGTATCACTTTAAAATTTTGTGATTCACTTGATTCATCTTAACGTTTGTCTCATCAAAACTCTCCTTGAATTGATTGCTGTTCTCTAGTTAGGAAGAGACTTGGATTTGTACTTTTTGTACTAAGTAATTTTGGCAAGCACACGTCAAAAGGTTTTGTCAGTGTTTGTGTCGTGGTTTCAGTTGGGATAGAGTTAACCTTTTTATTAGCAGCTGGTATAGTGCTATGTTTTGGCTTTGGGATGAGAAATACTTCTGATAGCGCAGTGGTGTTTTTAGTTGTTGCTAGGCAGTCAAGGCCTTTTCTGCTCCTATCGCTGTGCCAGCGAGCAGGCTGGGAGGGCACAAGGAGTTGGGAGGGGACACAGACAGGACAGCTGACCCCAACTGACCAAAGGGCTTTTCCATACCATGTGACGCCGTGCTCAGTATATAAAGCTGGGGGAAGAAGAAGGAAGGGGGTTAAGACATATGTTTTCCCAACTAACGGTTACGTGTGATGGAGCCCGACTTTCCTGGGGATGGCTGAACACCTGCCTGCCCATGGGAAGCGGTGAATGAATTCCTTGTTTTCCTTTGCTTGCGTGCGCCGCTTTTGTTGCTCTACCTATTAAACTGTCATTGTCTCAACCCATGAGGTTTTTTTTGCCACTTTTACTCTTCCAGTTCTCTCCCCCATCGCAACTGGGGGGAGTGAGTGAGTGAGCGGCTGCGTGGTTGTAGCTGCTGGCTGGGGTTAAACCATGGCAGTTTGCTATGGGGCTTTTTTTTTAGTTTTGGAATATGAAAGTGAGCAATGACAAATGCAGTATTTCTTCTTAATGAGGAAGTGGTAGCTTTTAAGAACAAACTGACTCACTGTTGTTCTGCTCCAGTCATTAATGTAACAATAAGTAAGAGTAAACTTACTATGAGAACTTGCTATTTAAGATTTTTTTGGTGCAGAGTTCTTCTGCTGAACATGCATAAACCCTTCCAAGTACAGAAATTAGTTTTCATTGTGAAACCATGCTGCCAGAACCAAAATGGAGTACTTTAAGTGAAATAACAGTAATTCTGAGAAAGATCATATGTATCCCCAGACAAAGTGTGAAAAGATTAGGCTATTTAAGTGTTTTTTAAACACTTAAACTATTTTAAAATATGGATATTAATCTTGGAGATTGGAAATTCTGAAATGTAGCCTCATATCAGCTATATTATCTTGTATTTAGTTGTAACTAATTCTCAAATAGGTGTCCTGGTTTGAGGTAAAACAGAGACAGTATTTTCTAAGAATAGGCCAGAGTACTACCTGCGATCCCATGAATTCCAGAGGGTGCTCTGCGGCTGAGAAAAACACATCTGACTGGTTAAGATACAGGTATCATATGTCATCTTCTTGCAGCTATTAGATGAAAGAGGCTGTTTAGGGGAAGAAAATAAGCTTTTCCAGGAAAAAAAGAAAATGTTATGCACCATAAGAAAATGATGTCAAAGTCTGTCCTAAAATGAATTTAATGTTTCAGACAGTTGACAGCTGGACAGTTTCCCAGAAGTAACTATGTAAACACAGATCTGCAAGTGCATGTACACACAGTTGTGTTTGTGGGGGGGAAAAAAAATGGATGTATACTTCTAGTTTCACAGAGATAGATAAAGGTGCCCTTAGATATTGTTCTTTCGTGGTTATGAAAGACCTACTGTAACTCCTAAACATTTCACCAAAATTCATGGAAGAGCAAAACTTCCACAATTGTTAGGGATAATAAATACTTCTAACTCCCTTTTCTCTGCAATATGTATGAATTTTGCTTGAGAACAGAACTCATAAATGTTGTTGTTATTTTTGTGAGGTGCTAGTAGAACTGTTAATATTATTTTAGCAAATTGGGTAATCAATCTTAACTTTTTCCTTTTATGTACAGCCCTAGCCTGATTATTTCTATTTTGATGCCTTGGTGTTTGCTGGTAACTTACGTAGACTACCGGATGATACCTTGCAATTCCTAGACATATAGTTCATTTAGAAAGATTTCTGCTGATGTTTTATACTTAATGCATATAAAAATATATCTCACTTAGCCTGTGGGGTTTTTTTGACAGGCCTCTTATGTATTTGCACATGTTCCTGCTAGATCACTATTTTTGCCCATTCAGAACAAAACATTCATTTTTAAAGATGCTTAGCTTTAAATGCAGTTTAAGGACCAAGGACCTAGTAACGTAGAAATGTTTGCAGTTAGTCCAGAAAGTCTCTATAGCACATGTGAGGCATCAAAAGTAAATCTAAGCAACAACTTCTGGTTTTGAGAAGGAATGTTGGAAGATTTCTTAATGTGTAACCTTTTCTACCAAGTGTTCATTAACTGAAGAAGGTGATGATCATCCTTATAAGTTGATTTCCCCAGATTAAAGAGCCCAGAGCTAGTCCCTTATGACTGGCAACAGTAAAACTTTTCAGGTCAGTCAGTAGAGAATTATTGAATTAATAGATTAAGGTTTTCTGTCATTTTATAGTCTTCTTAACTTTAAAGGGGAAGTCTGACATGATCCATAACTCTTGACACTGCTTTAATTCAAGTACAGTGTTTTGTTACAGTAAATAGTTTTTAAAGTAACCTTATTTCCTCATTGTTCAGACTGTTATTTAGAAAATAGTGATGTAAAAGTGCAAGTCACAACTGAGTCATAAGCTACCTTGAACTTTTAAAAATGATTTCCCAAACGTGTATTAGTGGAAGAAAAATGCAAATTGTTGGGGTCATGTAGAAAATAACAGATATACCACATCCTGTTTGTCTATTTATTATTTTAATATGGAGATATTTTTTCCATCTACATATTTCATCTATGGGGTTTTGTGTCTGTATTGGGGGGGGGGGGTAAGAACAACCAAATGCATGTGAAACCAATGATAAAAGGTGGTGAATAAACATCAGCTTATCTCCCTGATGGCTGCGAGACTACTGTAGGCAGTGGTCTCCCAACTTTTTTTGAATGAGCACCCCTATCAGTAAAAAAATCTTTGAGTGTGCACCCGCAATATATGTATATTTATCAACTATATATGTGCATTACTGAAGTTCTAATATTTCCTTCATGCACCCCAATGGACTGGCTTGCACAGCAGCTGGGGTGCACACACCCCACATTGGGGCAGGGCATAGTAGCTGGGGACCGTTGATATACAGTCCCCAAATACGGTTACAGAACATCTGCTGCCTGCTGCTCAACCAAGTGAAAACTCTGCTTATGAAAAGCAAAGGACAGAGAACTGCCTCAAAATAGCAGAACCATCAAGATATTTAAATGTCCTGCTAAATAATCAATGCATGGGGACCTGGGGGATTTTTAAGGTCGGTATTCTGCAGCTTCCTGCTGGCTAAATAAAGCCTCATTGTTTTCCTACATCTTAGAAAGTGAAGAATAGTTTTCAGTTTTGCTTTGAATTGTTTTCAGTTTTACTTCTCAGTACCTCGAGGTTACGGACATCTGCTTCTGTGCCTCTGTTGGTTATGGTTTTTTTGACCCCTGAGTGTCATGTGTTTGGGGGATGGGGTGGAATTAGTGCATTGCCCACATGCTTGGGCGAAGGCTGCACAGGCTTCCAAATGGCTACTTGCCTTGGGTCTTAACTCTTGAAGACTGCAGGAAGCTGAAGAATTTTTCCTCTTGACACATGCAGCCCAGTAAAAATGGCACATTGATCTATAAATGCTTGCTGTACTTTCAGCATACTTGTTGAAGAAGAGAAAGTCCAGGTTTTACTCTAACGGCTAACAAGCATTTTTAAGAAGTGCCTCTTTTATGTGCTGAAAACAGGCCTTTCAGAGCAGACTGAAATATCCAGATAGTGTTAGGTAATTTTAAATTAATATTTTAATTAAAATGTGGAAGAAACTCAGAATGAAAGAATAATTTGTTGCTAGAATTGTTTGTAAATAATGTGTGCTTTCCTTAATTTAGTTACAAAACCAAAGGGAAAATGTTACATGTCCTGGAAAGCAACCTGCTGTTTGGTGCTTTGTGCTGCTTACGATCATCTCTTGTTTAGCTTCAGAAATATCTTTGTAGGGTCTTCGTGTTTTTTTTAAAGAACTGGGACAGCCCAAACCAGTATTTACAATGGCAGTTGGCAAACAGATGCAGTCTTTGAGATTGATGTCTTGAAAAGGCCACTTTGCTGTGGTAACTTGCTGTCCCTCAGATGTTTACTGAGCTCAAATAAAGCATGTAATATTTCTGTTTATCTATCTGTGACATGCTTATGCATATTATAGCTCACCTTAATTCTACATGTTATTTGATAAAGTTAAATATATTTGTTGTATTTGCATGCTTTTTGGTGTGTTTTTTTTTTTAAGTTGCTACAGAGCAGGAGTGTTTGATCATACAGGACAAATCAAGAGCTGCTTTTCTAGGCTTTAAAAGATTTAAAAACCAGAGAGTACTCTGTGTAGTTTAGCAGGTTTAAAGCTCTAAACCAGGAGAATGTACAAGTAGAGAAGGCTTAATTTTCAACATGAACGTAGAGACCTCTGTATCTCTTGAAGTCCAATTGAGAGCCATTAGTACAGTGGAAGTATTTAACGGAGTTTTCCAGTTCATTGACTAGGACATCTAACTTAAAGTGGGGAGTTGATGACTGCATTTTACATTTATGACATAGAAGGTTTATGAGGCGTAACTTCTGTGACGATTGTGTTCCTTTATTTGACTGCTCTTGACATCAAACCCACCTATTTTTTAGGGTAAGTGTGGCGAAGGCTTTATTTTTTTTTCTCCAGAAACTCTGTTAAGTCAGACTTTTTGCCTTTTATACATCAGATGTAACTTACTTATTTTTCTGCCCTTCTATATAAAACATTCCCCTCCAAATTCAGAGAACCGTAAGAGATTTGTATTTTGATAAATGTATTTTTGAAATGAGTTTACAAAATTGGAAAAGGATACATGAATGCTACTAAAGACTGAGTTTCATTGTAAAATATTTCCGTGGAGATGTTTTAAAGAACTCTCTGTTCAGAAGATTTCCTGGTAGGTTAAACTAGGGCTTTAAAGATAAGATTCCATTCAAAACTAATAAGGCTTACTATTAGGCTTATAATATACAATTGTAAATTAATTAGGAGACAGGTTTAAAGTACAAACACCACTTGATCATTTACTGTTATGAGAAGCGCTTTGTAGTGACCTAAAATCTAACTCAAAACAGAGAGTATGTACTACTTTGTAAGAAGTGCTTTGCTTGTTCATACCATCAGTTCTGAATCAGCGTGTCTTTTCTAACTAAGAATATCTCGTTTTGTGCAAGTATAACCTCTAATCTATGAAAATGCGAGGGGAAGAGTTTCTGAATGAAAACTGGAGTTAGCCCTATGCAAGGTGCTAATAGGTGTTTTGTAGGAATTTTTGATTTTGTAGGTATTTTTGATTCTGTCCTCTGTACTTTATTTTAAGATTTTTCTTCCATTATTCTCCTGAAGCTCAGTTTCCAGAATCTGGTTAGACAGTTAATTGCTAAAGGAGGACTTCCTGCCATGTGTTAAATGGGCATATAGGATCATTGGGATAATTCAGATTGAGAGGGACCTCACAAGGTCATCAGCTCCAATCCCTGTATCACTCATATTGGGCAGTTGCTGATTTTTCTGGGAAGTCACTTAACTGCATTGCAAAACCAGGTAATGAACATCTTATATTTTTAAGGGGGGGGGGGAGAAATTGCCACTAAAAATACAGCGTTTTGAAAACCTTTCTTCCAAGAAATTTCATTATTTTGCTTGAAAGTGGTAGCTCAGAATTGTTGAAGTGAAGGTAGAGGAGGCCCAAATATCTTAGATTATCAGAGAACTTCAGATGTAATCCTTGGGAACCAGTTGAACCAAAAGTGTTCTGTTTTGCAGTGGGACTCTGTTGGGAACTACCACTATATTGGATTATGATAATTTTAATCTATAATCAATAGATTTTTGAAACCATCCCTGTTAGACTTTTCAAAGCTAGCCCCACTTCTAATTATTCAAATATTATTGTACCCACAAAACTGAAAGGAGACTGATCTATAAAGTTGCCAAGTGATGTTTCCATTCTGTTCTTTTGCTGAAGATCTCTTTTCATTTGTGTTTCCTCATCTATAACATCCATCTACCTCTTATTTTGGTGAGGCTGTATGTGTAACTTGGAAGCTTCACTTTGCAAGGTTATGTTCCATCTTCTTTGTATTCATAGTAGTAAAACTCTAGTGAATTTAATCTCCCTTCTCTTTCTTTCACCCCTAGTCATGGTCTAAGGAAATTCTTCTCCTGCCGAGGAATTGCAATAGCTGTTGACTACTTTTGGAAACGTGGCCACAGAAATATTACCGTGTTCGTTCCACAGTGGAGAACGAGACGTGATCCTTACATTACAGGTGAGGGAAATAGTTTCCTAATGTCTCCTTTATTAAGCTAAATTGTAACTGTTTCTTTGGATGCTTCTGTGAAGAATGAATGGAGAAGGAACACTTCACAAAACATTAAGCGTGAGCAGTCTGGCTGCTCAGCATGAGTCACTGGGTTTCCATGTACAACCTGAGACACTCTGAAGTGCTGTTTAGACTAACTGATATGCCCTAAGTGGATGCCTTCTTGTTTTGTTTGGATTTTGTTTGCTCCTTAATTTCTAGTTTCAACCTCTTCCTCCCCATTTTTATAATATTAGCAATTCTTCAGCTATCAATATGTCATTTCTGAAGATTAATAGGTACAAAAATAGCCTATCTTCTCTGCTAATTCTCTCTCAGACTAATTGTCAAGTCTATAAGTAGCTTAGAAGAAAGCTTTTGTTTTTAAGAACAGTTGTTTCATGTTTTAACAGAGCAGGACTTCTTAACACAGCTCCAGGATGTTGGAATATTGTCTTTAACCCCTGCAAGGATGGTTTTAGGAGCCAGAATTGCTGCTCATGATGACAGGTATGGAATATACGTAGTTTTAAAGTCTTTTTGAATATCTGACTAATGGTTGTAAAAGCTTAATACTTCATAAGTGGTAGCATTAGCTAGTTCTTCGACCTCTCTAGACAGAGCACTGTGCATCTAACTTAAGACTGAGCTCTAAATCTGTTACATTATTTTACTGTCCTAAGAAACTTTTTTTATACATAATTGTCGAATAACATTGTACATACTGTTTTCAGAAATTCAGGAAAAATGGCAAATTTTCCTGGCAGTTTTAACCCCCAAAAAACCTACCTTTAATCCATTTCAAATGTCATCACTTGCATTTAAGTCGCTAAGCCACTAGCCATCATATTTGAGAAGTCGTGGCAGTCTGGCGAGGTTCCTGATGACTGGAAAAGGGGAAACATAACCCCCATTTTCAAAAAGGGAAATAAGGAAGACCCGGGGAACTACAGGCCAGTCAGTCTCACCTCTGTGCCTGGCAAGA
>VUYV01000062.1:624435-718165 GCA_008711295.1 Anarhynchus alexandrinus | reverse complement strand
TTGAGGGTGGTGAGGCACTGGAACAGGTTGCCCAGAGAGGTTGTTGAGTCCCCATCCCTGGAGGTGTTCAAGGCCAGGCTGGACGTGGCCTTGGGCAACCTGGTCTAGTGGGAGGTGTCCCTGCCTATGGCAGGGGGGTTGGAACTCGATGATCTTCAAGGTCCTTTCCAACCTAAACCATTCTATGATTCTATGATTCTATGATTGAGCAAGAAATGGATCTTTTAGTAATGTTTTCGTGCTTTCCTGATCATTAGTCTATCCCTGAATTGTCTTTTATGTTTGGGGAGCACTAGCATAAATCTGATCAGGTGCTATTTTGTTCGGGTTTTTTTTCTTTATGCTGTTGTCACATACGGACATAAATGTGTATTTGGAGCAGCGTGCAGGCTAGTAAATTTCCAAGTTAATTTGGGCACCAAAGTTTAACTTCAAAATGTGGAGATCAGAAAACAACAGTAAACTTTAGGGTTTTTTGTTGAGTGTTGTGGGGGTTTCCTAGTACTTACATTGCTATTGCCAAATTTTCCCAGTCTTGAGACACAGTTAAAAGCGCATGCTGCTTAAGTTTTTGTTCCACAACCAGCTTTCCTAATTCTGCATGGATAAGCAGTTTGCAGCTTTGAAATTGTATTGTGCAGCTAGGTACAGTTCGCTGGACTTCGGTTTCTTCCTTCCTACTAGTAATCATTCATACTTCATTTTTCTGACTACAGAATTATCAGTTTTTTGCATCATGGACATGCCTGTTCTTGTTAGATTGCGCAGTCATGTACCTGATTGCAGAACTTGATACGCCAAAGATATGTAGAGTGCACTAAATTTATCTTCCTCGTTAAAATATATCAACTCTGATCTCTTAAATAATAATGTTGTAGCAAAAAAAAAAATGTAGAAAGCAGCCACATTGGAGTTGCTTAGACACTAATATTTTATATACACCCAGCATTTCATGTAAAATGCTATGTAGGTGCAGTATTTATAGTTGATATTACCGTGGAAATGAGTGTTATGCTAACATACTTGCACCTACGTCAAAAGTGTACACATTTCTTTAAAAGAACACAATGCATTATCTCTTTGCTAAAATAGTTTCAAATGGCAAAAAGCTTGTTTTCTGACAGGCTAAAAAAAATCATGGTATTTTCTTGGTAAATGAGTAGTTACATTTTGTCCTGGTTTGAGATAGAACAGAACCAATTTTCTTTTCAGTAACTTTACCTTTCAATTAAGTCTCTTCTAACTGACTGCACTCTCTGAAATTAATGGCATATTTTTCAGGCAGTGTCTGCTTCTAGCAGTGATAAGCTCTGATGTTTACAGTTAATACCAAGGAATGGTATGCAGAGAGGCTCTTGCTTATACTTATTGCTACAACACCCAAGGGCAGCTAACTTTGTTATGTGCCAAATTGGAGGGTCGGAAGCGGAAAAGCGTAGAGTCACACCTGCGGGGAGGAGGGGACAGGACAGGTGACCCAAAACTGATCAACGCGGTATTCCATCCCATCTGCATCATGCTCAGTATAAAAGCTGAGGGATCAAAGGGTCAGCCCTCTTTCTTCAATGGCCAGTGTCCGAGGAGGACTTTGTCCATTCTTCTGCCCTTGATCCTGATCTGTGTGTTCCTGAATCCAGTTCTTAAATCCAGTTCCCATCTGCTGCTGAGTCCAGTCCCAGTGCCCGCTGGTGACGTGATTGTCATCCTGGGAGCCTGATATTGGTTTGGTATATATTTTTGTATATTTCATTATTTTCTTATTAATATTATTATCTTTTCTTTTTATTGTTAATATTTCATTCAAGCTGTTTTAGGTTTTTTTTCAACCCATAAGTGTCTCTCCCCTATTCTCTCTCCCTTCCCCTTCTGGGAAGAGGAGGGATTAATAGAGAGCATCTGTCATTCATTTAGTGGTCAGCCCAGCCTAAACCACGACACCTTTTGTCATAATTTATTTAACAACAAAATGGTAACAGCACTCTTTGTTAACAAGTGTTGACGGACTAACATGCAGAACACTACCTTGCAGAACACGGGCATTAATGCTAAGCAAAAAAGTGTATGGAAATAGATTTGTGTTGGAACATGTAATAAATACTGTCCTCTTTTGTAAAGCAAACCATTTACCTCTACAAATATTTCAGAATCTGATAATCCTATGGGTTTGGGGGGTTTTGCTTGTGGGGCTTTTATGGAAAAAAAGCCTCCCATGAAGACTCTTCTGCACTAAGTAAATGCATGCTGCCTAAAACATTGTTCAAAGTTATATGGTGGGTCAAAACAGAGTGATTTCCTGGTAATCAAAGCGCTTGTTTTCCTACAAATAGGTTATTCTTTGATAGTGAAATGTTTAGTTTTCTAGGTCTTTGGGCAATTTTCAGCAAAGCAGACTATCTTAATGGTCTTTAAAACTAATTTTATAGGTTTTTATTACACCTTGCTGATAAAACTGGAGGTGTCATTGTGACTAACGATAACTTCAGAGAATTTGTGACAGAATCACGTGCCTGGAGAGAAATTATTCAAAAAAGGTAATTACTCGATTTCTATGAAAGCTTAAAAGGATGTCTGTCCTTACAGTTGTTCATGTGGGATTTTTTATTTTTAATTAATCTGTCATGCAGTACTGGTAGAGCCCAACAAAGTACTGTGTTTGTTTCACCACTTAGATTCATGGCCTTGTAATAATGTGTTGAGTAGTCTAATGTCCCTATTATTCATATATTCTCTGATGTGTATCTGTTAATTGCTCACATAAATAGGAGCTTGGTGTAGCAGCCAAGCTATATCACTTCTGAAGCTCGGTGTTATATCCTGTCAGAGTATACACTTTGTGGTCCATTCTCACAGGCTTTCTTGTTTTGCATCTCGTTCCTTCAAGGAGACATGATAGCTGATGCAGACATACAGTGTCACTTTTAAGGTTTCCGAATTGTCACGGATGGAAATATTTGACATGGTTGTGATTTAGCAGTGATTCGAAGTTTATTAATGACTTGAGGTAGATCAAGAAGTTGAATTTCAGTCGCACTTAATTGTTAACCGATTTAAAGATTTACAAAGTGATTTAACAAAATAATTAAACAGCAACTTAATCACAGATTTGAAGATTACAAGATTCACACTAACTTATTATAATGTAGCCTAAATCAATACATACACATTTGAGCGAAATCATATATCCCAAGTTAATAAGCACACAGACACCTCCGGGTCTCTAACTGCTGGGATCAAAGATCCCTTGGTATCGGGCAACTCTAACGAGCTGATGGGTACCCCTTTTGACTCCTACGCGTGCACAGACAAACAGAAGAACACGTACATCTGTAAAAGCTAATGTGCCTATCAGAAACATAAAGATGGAGAGGTGGATGAGAGAGAAGCTAGCCTATAGTTAAAAATTTCCCTTTTTCCAAGTTTAGAGTAAATACTCATATTGCATCAGCATTCCTCAACGGGCGATAATTGAGACTTGAGAGGGTTTGACTCACCCTGGCCTTCTAATCCTCGAGGTATCGGCCTGAGTGGTGTCCCAACTCAAGGGAGGTACTGGCCACAGCTTGCTGCGATCCAGAAGAGCTCAAAGGGTCTTAGTAGAATCACTACTTATAGGATCCGAGATAATTGACTTTCATCAAGTACTTTTTCACTCCAGCCCAGCTCGAACAATGGGATATTCTGGTACTTTCCACTGGTTACGCAAGCCCAGAACTTGCTAGGTCTTGGGGTCCTGGTATCCCCCCCTCTCTGTGGCCACAATCCATATATTGTCATTGATTGATTATAGTTATTATTTTCAAACGGTAGGAGTCATGGGAGCTGGGCATGCTAAGGGGTTGCCATAGTGTTCTGGTCCATTACTCTCCACGTTTTCTTTCTTTCATGTTGGACCATTATATGAAGTTCTGGTCCATTGTATTATTAAGTTCCCAGGTGGGGAGGAAATAGAGCCAAGTACCAAGGGGCCTAAAGGTGGGGAAGAGGGTTGCACCACCACAGTCTGCCCAGTGACTAAAGTCAATTTATCTTGTCCATAGAGTGGAAGTGTGGTTGCCTCTTGCCTCTATGCCTATAAACAGGGAATGCTGCAATCGAATTATAATTTGAGGGAAATTTTGTGTTCGGCTGGTTGCTCAGAATTTCATTAAATGTGGTTAAGTGACATCATATACATGGGGAAATTTTTGCAAAAATGTAACTTGTTTAGCTCTCCTCCAAACTCCAATGTGTAAAACAATGTCTAACAACAAGCATCCTATAACAGCAATCTGTAAGATCACAATAGGGTGCAACACCAGGTTTAATATTCCAGATGCCGTTGGAGACCATCCAAACAGGACTTCCCACCATTGGTGTTCTCCATCTCCTTTGACTCTTTTTAACAGTCGATCTGTTTCTTCAACATTTCGGTGGACTGTGATGAGAGTCCTTTATCTGGTTTCCTGTGCTTGTTGTAGGAGGTTGGTGAAATCAGCATGGTGAAGGAGTTGTTTGGTTATAGTTAGATTCGTTTCAATAGGTGTGAGTTGTAGCTCACAATATAACATGTAATGTAACCAATCACTCTTTACTGTAGTACAACCAAAATAATAAACACTTGCAACATACCCTTGTAGCCATTTTCCTGCAATTGTTGAGTGTCCTTTGGGTTTAGATGAGTTCACTTAGCTATCAAATATCCCTACTTCAGCTTGTGGATTCTCTGTGAATTATAGTTTCTCCTGTGCAACTCATTTTTTAGTTCATTTGTGGTTTTTGTTTTGGTTTGTTTTTTTCAGCTCCAGTTAAATCCAGCACTGTAAACAGCTAACGCTATGTTTGCTAGTTGCGTGGCTTTCTGATAACATACACACTTTAGCTATGTGGTTGAAGATCCTTATAAGGAGGGGGGAGTTTGAACAATCAGAAAACCTTCTCTAATCACCTAGGAAATTCCGCTCTGGTCTCTTTGCAAAAATTCGTAGTCATCCAACACTTCCTGTCAAAAAAAAAAAGAAAAAAAAAATCAGTGTTCTGCAGTGCAATGGGAACAGTTCACGTAAGCTCCCAGTAAATTATTTTGACAGTAAATGTTGGTTGTATCTAAAATGGGTTGCTAGTTAACTTTCTTTGACTCCTCATGTGGTGTGAAGTGTTTGCTCAGCAACTTGTCCTATGCTACAGAGGTGAAGGGCAGTGAGGGTGTAATACATTGTTAGTAAATAATACTGAAATAACTCTCTTGCAGGTTGCTCCAGTATACTTTTGCTGGTGACATATTTATGGTTCCTGATGATCCTTTGGGAAGAAATGGACCTAGATTAGATGACTTCCTTCGAAGCGAAGGCTGTTCTAGGTACAAGCACTCTTTTCACTTTCGTTTGAGACAGTTACAATTTCAAATGTGAAATAAACCATTTTCCTCGTTCACTTGAAAAATTCTTTAGATCTATATAGTAAAGGTACAGTAAAATTAAGCAACACTGTAGGATGTAGTAGCTTAACAAAAACATGTTTTTCCTATTGCTTCAGTCTGTTCAGAAACTGCTGGTGACATTTGCATCTAATCAAGATCTCTCTCAGAACTGAGATAAGACAATGACTTCCTCTGACATTTGATTGTGGTTGCTTTCATACAAAGGTGGTCCAAACTGTGTTAACACTGCACAAATCTGCCAGTGATTCGGGTATGTGGTAGCCTGGTATCCTGTTAATTAAAGTAATGTAATTTAAAACACTTTGGTTGATCAGTTATTCATAGTGGGACAACAGGTGCCACAAAAGAAATACTCTACACTCATTCTTTGTCACAGGAGAGGCATTTCACTTCACACTTGAGGGTACTGTACTGTTAATAAAACAATTTTTGAGAGGCATCTTTATTAAATGCATTTGTATTTGATTCACAATCTTAAATATTAATAAACATATATTGTTCTGTTAAGATCATTGTACTTACTAAATGTGCATGTACTCAAAGTATGACTTTGCTTTGCATTAACTGCCAAGACTCGAGAATGGGTTTGCTCTTTCGCACAAGAAAGTCAGCTGCTCTTTGTTCTTCTTTCACCAATTTAGGAATTATAAATGCTAATGATAGTGAGGAGTATTGAGAGAGCTTTTGCTCTTACAAGTGAGGTAAATAAAATTAGAAATACAAAAGGCAAGCCATACTTAAGGATTAATACTAAGAGTAAGCAGGAATCTCAGCTATTGGAAACAATTGAGGAAAATGAGACGTATATACCAGCAGGTCACAGGTAGATTTGAAAATGAGCATGTAATGTCAACATGAAAAAATGAAGTGCAGTTCTAGAACTCCAATTAGAAATGTAAAGAAAGTATCCAAGCTCTAATATAAAACCCTTACAAGATGTCATTTGGAATGCTGTGTTTCAGCCGCTTGTATCTGAGAAAAATAAAGAGAAAACAGACTGTGTTCTGAGAGGTGATTGTAGAAGTGGAAAGAGTCTTCTAAGAAGCACTTGGTTTCCTATCTGTACACTTGGAACTGGAACTAGGCTTTGGTTTTCTGGGGTGTGTGGTGGGGTTTATTAACACTGAGGAAGGGTGCCAGTGTATCCTTACCTAAGACTTTTCTACTCAAGTTAAATGATTCAGGAAGCATAAATGGCACCAGGAATATGATCAGAAACTAGAGGGTTCTTGAGCAATTAGGGACCCTTTCCATGTTGAGTAGTGGAAGATGTCGTAACCTAAATGCTTTTAAAATAGAGCTCTGACATTTAGGTAGTTTCCCTTGGTGGTAGGAGAATGGACTGTAACATGAGTTCCAGTTCACATTTCTCTGTTATGTGGAGGCATCTAAAGTAGACTTGGCCCTAAATTTTGTAGTGCTAGCAGTTTAGAGTAGCAACAACTTTTCAAAGTCTGAAATGAAATCTCAAGGAAGAACATTCAGATCCTGAAAAACTTCATTGCCCCGTCAAGGATATCATATGAGGGAAACAAAGCCTCGATCTATACATGCGCACAGCTCACAGTCGTGAGCAAAAAAATTATGTGAGTAGCCGCCTTGTGGAGCATCTGGAAGCCCCTTTGGTCTGTCAGTGTTTTCACGTATTCTGAGTCAGTGTACATGTGTTCAATGTATCTTTTTATCCATTTAGCTCAATACCGATGTTCATACTTCCACAAAATAAGCTTTGACCGTTGCTGTATTCTGCCAAGTAAAATACTTGCAGCATATTGGAACTAGTCATATATAATAGTAGCTAATGCTGTTAGTCGTGCCAGATTCAAACTGAAAACTGTTACACCTATGGTTTTGTTTCACTTTGGAAAGAATGCTTATTGTTTGATTCCCATCAGTAACTAGCTGAGCAGCAGTGAAGTATAGGTGTTATACAGATTTTTCTTTTCCGTGTTTGTACAGAGACAGCTAGCATCTCCTTTACCTTAATTTAATCAAAATTTTTATTTTGTTCCATAGAGATTTTCGGTCAGCACAAAAGGCCTTACAGAGCAGTGGACAATATTCTTCTGAGACACCTTTCTTCATGCCAATCCCCAAACCAACCAGTAGCAGTCAACAGCCTAAAAACAGAGCACATGGTGATCGCTCATCAACACGGCTTCCACTGGAAACAAACATACAGGCTTGTCTAGCAATTCCACCACAGAGATCTGCCTCAGAAACTGTACAGCTGAGAGAAGCCCTGATAAAAATTTTTCCTGATTATGAGCAAAGACAGAAGATTGATCAAATACTAGCTGATCATCCATTCATGAGAGATCTTAATGCACTGTCTGCAATGGTGCTTGACTGAATATTTTACAGGGTTTTTATATCACAACTGATCTGACTAACTTTGAATATCAATGTGAAGAAAAATGTTGCTCTATTATGTTACTTTGTGAATATTCAGAACCTAATTTTATTTGTATAAACAAAGATATTTTTTGTGTATGTTCTGTTGCTAATAGATGCCAGTTTTTGCTAAATTAAAAACTGCTGCTACTACAGATTTGTAATAATACTTTCTATGAAAAAAAACAAATCTTCTGCTTCACTTGAATGGCTTATTAGAGCAGTAGCAGTTCTAATGAACTGTTATCACTTTAAACAGTGTGTTAGCACTTTTTAAAAACCCCTTTCCTCAAAAGGGAAAAATCATGTCAGAGGCTTAAAATTGACTCTTACAGCTTCAGATGTATTTTCCAGATGCACGCGTAACATACTATAACATAAGCCATGCACCTGTCAGATATCATTGATGGTGTTTGTATCTAGAGTATAGATATTATAAGAAAACCTGTGCTCTACTAGTACCTCCTTCACGTATGAACTTTGAAATACTTCTCCATGGAAATAAAACAGACCCTTTTAATATTTTCAGATATGAAGACTTCTACATAGTGTATATGTGAATCTGCTTTCCTTAAGCTTGCATCGTGGATTTTGGAAATAGGCTATATTCCTGAGGGTCTGTGAACAGCAGCAGTTTGAAGATCGGTCTGTAGGAGCAGTGGATGTTCGGTGTATCGTTGAAGTACTGTCACAAGGTGGCGTTAGGCATCTGTTGGTTTGTAATGATCAGCAGGAAGGCTTCTGAGATACTCGTTCTTCTATAAGGAAAGATTAAATGCAAGACAAATAACAGTTATTGTAAGAGTGTTGTGGGTAAAACTGTGTATTATACGAATAACTTATGGATACTAAGCAGCCTTCTGATACTACGGGCAGCTAAGAAGCTTTGTGTATATGGCTAAAATCTTAGTGCCTGTGGAACGAAAACAAACCAAGGAAATCCATTTGCCTGTTCATCCAGGTTGAGAGATACTATGCTAGAGTAGTTAGGAGAGGGAAGGTTTTAATTAGAAAGTGGAAATTCACAACTCTCCTCAATAGAACATATTTGTAATGCTTTAAAAGATCTGTGATACCTACATTGTTTTTTAAATTGGAAATTCTTTTGACTGTCAGTACTCTTTCATAATAATTTTAGTATCTCTCTCTTTCACAATAATTTTAGTATCTTTAACAATCTGTGATATTACCTGTTTGTCTTTGCCCTCCCTGTTCTAAATCTGAATGCTGTGATGAGCTATGAACAGAATGTGATGCTGTTTATCTAGAAATGGCATGCTGGCTTGTGCAGAGCTAATACACTGCAGTTAACATTCACCTCTACCCCTTTAAATCTGTTCTGGGATCTATCCCAAAAGTAAGGTGGGGAAAAAAAGAACATCATTTATGAAAGCTGACCAATAGGACCACTTTCAAGAGCAGGAGCAAAGTGAAGATTACTATGTGTCTATGTCTCTGGACACACTTAAGTCTGTTATATCTCCCTTTTAACCATTTTCTGGTGCTAAGTGTTCACATTAGTAAAATCAAATTAGACTGTAAAGAAAATGTGGGCTACAGAGCCCGTGTTAAATTTCTGATGTACTGAGACTTACCCTAAAGCGTAAGTAAAGTGGCTTTTTCTCCAGTTCCCTGGGTCTGAAATCAGTCTTTGCTTAAATGCAAAAGAGCTGAAATATACTGAGGAAGTGAGGGTGTTGGAAGTCTGTCTTCTTGCATTGTCCTTTCACATGTATTGTGAAGTCAGAAACAGAAGGCAGTCTTGTTCTTCCCTCAACAGGAGTAAACTGAGAGATGATTGCAGCAAGAGCAAAAGAAAAGTATTGGGAACAGTTACTACAGCATCTTAAAAACACAAGTGATGATAAAGAAAGGTTTTGAATGTTTCTACATCCAAATAGACAAATCTTAATTATTTTTTTTCTGTGTGAATGAGTGGGCAATTAGTCAGGCAGAGTGGGCAGAGTCATTCTGACCACCACATGTTCACCAAGAAGCAGTGCTTGCCTACTGAGTGCTATGTGAGTTCTGTCCCCATAAAAGCTTAGGTAGCTTCCTAAAGCCTGTTGTCACTGATTGGAGTTGGTATCATTTTAATAAGTAGTAAGGGAATAAATTATGGCCAGTGAAGGGCTTTTCCTTAGCAGGGATAGGATCCCAAGTGGTGGCAAATTGGATAATTCTGCTTAGTTGTACATTGGAGTGAGACACAGGAACTTTGGGTCAGCTTCTTAATTCCTAATAAGCTCTTCTAGAGGCAATCAGGAGAATCAAGGAAATGGACCAAGAGCAATACAAACTGTTCCATGTCTCCTTTGCACATTAGTATATGAAATACTGAAACCAACTGTGCAGTACAGAAGTGCAGATAAAGAATTACAGTTTTGTTTTCATTTGTTTGTCACAAGGAAGGAAGATGATAAAAAATGGAGTATGACACTGCAGACACAGCAAAATATAAGTACCATGTACTATCTAGTGTGGGAGACACGGTGAAGTATGTAAACGTCACGAGCTAGCAGTGGATTAGGGAACTATGTTAATGCTAGTAAATGCTGATGTGCGGTACACTTCTGTGCTAAACATCCAAATTGGAAGGAATTAAAGAGGAAAGTAGCATCAAATGTTCAGCAGAGTAGTAGCTGATTGCTTTTTCATGACACAAGAAGCCAAGCTGGGAATGGTAGCTATCTAAAACCTGTAATCTTACCATTTTTTCCCAGATAGAGGACAGACTTGCCAAATTAACTGATTTTGGTGGCAGAAGGTTATTGCTGGACGTTAAAGCAAACTGTTGCAGCCAAAGTTCCTGTAAAATGATATCAAGTGAGTCCAAAGGTTCTTTGTTTTCTGGGGGTTTTTTTTAGGTTCTATTGTCCCTTTAGCTTTGCGTTTTAAACACTGCATCTCTGTTAACAGGGAAGATGAAAAGCATAACCAGTATGGTCTGAATTTTCCTTGAGGGAAATGGGTGGAGCTGTTGCAATGCTATACTATATGGTAGAGGAACACCCAGGGTGCCATCTCAACTGCACTTAGAACAAAACCATCAGTGTCTTCCAGTTCTGTTTTCACTTGTTCTTAGTTTCCTATTAGCCTACTTACTGTAAGTATGGCTGTTCATAAAATCTGTAAACAGTCTCTTTCTGTGCACAACAGAACCAGCACTGCATGGAACAGCAACCAAGAAAGCTTTCTTGGATCCAACAGAACAAGTTTTTTGTTTAGATTTTTTTTTTTAATGGCAAAGAAAATATGCTTTTTTATGCAAGAAAGTTGGTCTGTGATTCTCCTTTATCAACTGTACAAAGTGCTCAGAGTGGAATGAGCAGAGGGAAAGGTCAAGTCAAAGTCCAAATGTAGCCAGAATATTCCTGATCCCTAGAATAAACTAATTTTCTGTGAGATGGTATGTACTGCCAATACAGCTTTCAGTTTTTTGGTATTTCCACTGAAAAGAGAAGATAAAGGAATATTTCTTTGATCTTGCTCAGAACTTCCCTATTGTCTGGGATAAGATATTTGTAATTCCAGGTAGATACAGCTACTTTTACTTGAGCAGCCCTGAGTTTACCCATGATAGCAAAAAAAGTGCCAAGACCCAGCTGTTGCTTTTTTATGAGCAACAAAAAAACCCCAAATCCTGGATATATGTACAATCTCCTAGCTCCATACTAAAACAATAAAATACCATGATTGCCTGAGTGCATTCAAGTAGTTGTGTGTGATAACTAATGTGTAACTGTTGTTTAGTTTTGGTGTGATCCTTCTGTAGCAAACAGCGCAGTTCAGATATCCAAGGCACTGGATTTGTTGGTTTGGGACCAACAGGATCCTGCTCTAAGCAGTGATCTTGGAGCCCTCTACTCTGCTTCCTGCATTGCGCCTGATCCCAGACAGTTCACACTTCAGAGATACTGTTGGGTTCTGCGCTGGCAAAAGCAGCGTACAGTGAGTGACATGGTTTTACAAGGAAGTCCTGCACTGATGGGGAGCCTGAACTTGCCACTCCTGCTGGACCTCAGCTAATGCCATGAAGTGTCTTCGTACTGTGTTTCCCAGTGTGTCCCATAATGTGGTATTTGGGCTTTCTTTTCCTACCAGTGTTAATGCGTTGTGTGTTCCAGGCACTTTTCCCATCATCTTGGAAGACAGTTGACTGAACCTAAGAGAAAAAGCACATCAGTTTAAAAATATGAAATAAACTGTTGTATTTATTGTAAAATACTATTTCCTAGTGCTAACTTGTGTGAAGAAAGAAAAATAGGAAAAATTGTCAAAATACTGTCGTATGTGGGAAAGCTGTTCCTCACTGAAGAAAGTTAAGATGAAAACATTAATGTGAATAGGTAAAAATCTCTAGGAAGAGACTGTTACAGAACTGAACAAGTTTTTTTCACACAGGAGCAGGAGCATTACATAGGTCCATTCACAAGCTTGCTGAGGACAATAGAGTGCCTGTGGGCAACAGATAATCCGCTGGGTATACGGCAAGTGCCCACATGTTCTTTTTGCCAATGAAAAAATACTATTGATTAATGATAAGCTGACAACATAATTGTAAATCGCCTTTTGTGTAACACAGAATGAGCATGCAGAGGGTCAATTTGTAGCACAAATATTACTACATAATTCCCATTTTTTTTATAGACAGATCTGAGACAATGCTTATGTTTTAATGGGTGGAAAACATGAAAGAAAAGGGCTTTGACATGAGGAACTACAGAATTGCCACAGAGAGTATTTGATGAGTATCTTTTTTTCTTATCAACCAAAATGTCCCACACAGATGGCCAGCATAATCGTTCCCATTTTTCAGAGACACTGAGGCACAAGAAAGAACCAACTTGCCTAAAACTGCTCAGTATGGCGGACGGAAGTGGTGACCAAGCTCCCAAGCCTCACTGCAGCAACGAGCTCCGTGGTAAATCCTTCCTCATCCCGCTATGACATCTGTCCTGCCTAGGCAGATGTCCAGGGCTGACACGAAGATTTTTCTCAGCTGGCTCCAGCATCATCCACCCTGCAACCAGTGCCACAGCAGCAGGGCTGCTGTGGAAAATGAGGCCTCTGAGGGCGTCCATCTTGTTTCACCTCAGGTGAGCTGTGGCAGGGAGGGAGGGAGGGAAATGGGGCGTGAGGAAACAGGAAGGCTGGGAGGGTGGCTGGTGACTGACACAGTGCTTAAGTGAAGGCTTTGCAAGCTTGTATGGCAGCCTGGGCAGTAGCTGTGCTGGTTTTCTGTGCCTTGGTCCAATTTTGCAGCTGAAGCAGGCAGGTTGAGAGTGAAGGCTATGCGAGACCCTGAGGGGAGAGAGGCTGCTGAGAAAGCGACAGGGGATGAGGGAGCACAAGCCAAACCCTTGCTCAGTGATGGACCGCGTGGTAACAGCAAAGCCCTCAGCTGGGTACAGGGCAGCAGGTATGTGTTTTAGGTGAGCTTCAATCTCGCTGCTCTATCCGCACTGCTAGGCTTGACAAAACATAGTAACATCAGTATTAAACTGAGACGGCAAACTGCAGGTAGCCCACTGTGCTGAACTGCCTGCATATGACATGAGGGGTACCAGAGCCGTCAAGACTGTACTTCTGTTTTTAAATAACTGCTAAAAGATACAATCCAATGTGTTTCCTGTTAGGGCTATGATTTAATGGTGCAAATGCTGTGTAACCGTGTAGCTATCTGTAGTAAAGGAGATGGGCTTCAATCTTTTTACCTCATCAAGTACTTCAGTCTTTTTACCTTACCAAGCAAGGCTTCTGTTCATGTGAATCGGTTGGCTGCAACTGATGGCAGAGACTTTTGGGCTTTGTTTTTCTTGTCCCGAATGATGGAGCTAGGCCTGAAAAATTTCAAGTATTGTGTTCGTATGCCAAAATAAATATTCATGCTTGGGCTTAATCAGGAATAGATGAATCACTTCAAAGTCACACAATTACTTAATCAAGCAAAGACAGAACTCCAGTGTGATTTTTGGGCTTTATTTGTTCTCAATTTTAAAGGGAAATGGCTTGCTTTCTTTGCAGTCTGTCTGATATTAGCTATAGGCTCCCTTAAACTGCTTAGAGCCTGCATGCATGTGTGAACATGCCTCTTGAACAACTTGTCTTCTTTTACTTATGTGTATCCTGGTTGTGTACATGTTCATTTTTTAAGGTGCTGATGTGAGAATATACATACGTTGTAATCTTTATTTCTTTCTAAAGTCTGTTCCTAAAGTGTGCTTTGTGCTATTCAGCCTTTGGTTACTGAAAAAACACAACTAGAAGCAGTGTTTTGAGTGGAAAATAATAGGGACCATCCCTTATGAGTGAGTGATGCAGCATTCCTCTCTCCCACCCTTTAACATTTTATAAAACTCCAGGATAAAGTCCTGAGACTGAGTCTGATTCCTGGTGTGAAGAAGAGTACAAGATTTTTGTGATAAATTCAGCTGTTTACTGTTGAAAGGAGTTTTTTCTCTAAGTTTTAAGATAGGCATTATGAAATGTAAATAATTTTATTCTGGTTGTAAATAAGCAAAGCTACAAACAAGTCCTAGTATGCAGTGCTGGTGCTGCTGCCTTTCCTTTCTCTTTCAGTGCCATGTTAGGGTAGTTTGTGTTTTGGAAGAGTATTTCTGAACTGCCTTTTGCAACAGCATAGAAAGCGCTTGAGAAATTTCCATGAAAAACAGTGAATCGTACGGTGTCTTTCTAATACTGACAGTGTTTCCTTCTGCTCTGCAAGCTTGCAGGCTGTGTTTGATATGAATGCCTTTCTTGCTGGAATTGCTTGTAGCTACATCCAAGGCTATTTTTAGATCTGGGCCTGATTTACGTTCTGGATGGCTCTGTTCTATTGGGAAGCTTGTAGTTCTGCTGTAATTCATATATAGGACCTGTTATTTTAAACTGTATTTATGAAAATAATAATTACTTTGCAGATTCAAAGACTTCCTAATCTGCTGTGTGAAGCAGTATAAACTATCGTAAGGTATTCTGGTATTTGGAGGAGTCTGGTTACAAAATTAGGTGTGTCTCTGATATGTTCAGTTTCTCTCTTTCATCACAGAATGTAAATCCAAGGGCCTTACAGCAGTGCAACTAATTGCATCCAAAGTATTTTTAGTGCCCCTGACTGCTACTGTGTGCCCAATTTTGTACATATATGTTGGTATGTAATTCTATCTATACAGTGGAAATACTGCAACGCTCAAGTAAATGGGATATATGATGAATTTTTAAAAACAGATGAATTTTAGATATGTACATTTTTCACCTGTCTGTGTATGCATTTATTTTTAGAATGGGGTTCCATTGTACTGTTGAAACTATGCAGCTGTGTATGAAAAACCAAGTTTTGCTGTCTGCCTTATGGCTAGCTAAATTCTGTAAGATTGCATTATATCATTTTAAATGGCAAATACAAAGGAAGTATTTTTTAAGAGGAAACTGGTTTTGAATACATTTGTTCCCCTTTTCAGTCTCTACTTGACTACATTTTTAACTGTTTCAGGAATGATACTTTTAATGTACATAAGAGAGCTAAAATATTACATATTTTTAATAAAAAATAGAAACGATGCTCCAAAGATGATATAGTTCTGCTGAAACATACTAATTAAGTTTTATTTTCTTATCATTTGTTGCCAAGTATAGGAATCATTGTGATTCAAATCCAAAGTAACATATGAATTTTCTACCTGACTGTTGAATGAGCATACAATATTCGAAGTATTGAGTCTTAGTATTATTAATTTTAAGATAAATCTTTGGGCAAAATATTATTCAGAGGCTATTAGTAAAAAAAAATACAAGCAAAAAATAAAAGGCTGTCTTGCATGTATGCTGGTATAGACACACACACATCCCCTTTTAAAACGAATGTTAAAGATCAATTCAAACTGTGAGCATTTCAGTTTTTTAATTTTATTTAATGATTTTGATGGTCACAAAACAATTTAAAACAGTTACTGGAAGGAAATACCAGTACTGACATTCATGTAACAATAGAGGGAGCCACTTGTTAACTCTTCAGTTTAAAGGTAAACGGCGTTGGAAGAAAATGTAGAATGTTACGGGATGATGTATGAACATCATAAATATTTGCACAGTTACCCAGTCTTAGTGCAGAAGTTATCTTCTATGTCTTTCGTTTTAGACCTTTGTTGGTGTCCTTACTGCTATATGTTTGATTTCATTTGCTTCTTGGCCCAGGGACTGTACTTTTCTTGAGTTTGCTAATAGTTTAGTTTTGAGATGCAAATGAAATTGGTAGTAATATATTTACCTTTGATATGAGTTCTTTGAGTTCAAAATTGCAACCAGAAATCTGATGTTTGGACAACTCTGATTGCCAAAAGTTAAGATATCAATGCATGAGAAATTATATTTTAAAAAGAAAAGAAATTCAGAGGGATTACATTAAAAATCAGAGAAGATATCACAGCCAGTGATGATACTGAAGCCAGTCTGAGTCTGACTCCTTTATGTGAGGAGCATTACTGCCCCTTGAATCCAAATGAACCCAAGTCAATTGTGTGTCTTGCAAAGACAGAAGGAAATTGGGAGTATCTAAAAGGCAAAGCATGAAGGTCTGGCAATATTTTCCAAGAGGTGGAGGAGATACATTGTGGTTTATAAATACTTTTCTGTGGGAGATCTTTGCGGCAGAGGGCCTTGAGTTAAAAAGAGCACATCAGAGTCCTTTGCCAGATCTCCTACTGGCAGAACACCAAGAATATGGATAAGGACATTCTTGACATTCTGAAGTGAAGGGGCATTAAAATAGCAATATTTGACATTCACTGGAAACAAATTAATGTTTTTGTTGCATTTGTAGCTACCCAAGGATTCTTTATGTTAGGGAAATAGAATTTGCTGTATTTTAGCTTTTAACCAAATTTTTATTCACTTGGTATGCATGTCTATCAGCTGCTAGCATCTAATCTAAGGAGAAATTTCCAAGGCTGAGTGTAATTTAATGTGAAACATGTAACATAAACACTCAGCTTCACAGTGTTCAGACTTGTTTCCCTTTCAGAGTTGATCCAGAAGCTGACTTTTGAGTAAATGAGTAAGGAGATAGCACTAAAAATTAAATGGTTTAAGACAATGCTAGTGTGATCATGAAATTAATTTGCAGAGTCTCTACTGATTCAGTGTGTGCACACAAATATTATTTTTTTTACACAATTCAGTGTATTCATTTTGACTAAAAATTATTTAGGGCTCTGATTCATAAGCAGTGTATGTTGTAGTGGCCTAAAATATTACCGATGTTCTTAGCAGGAGATTCGCTTCAGCTCCCCTTGCTACTGCAGGGCTGCTGTGTGTTGGTTTCTCAGTTGTCGCAGCTGGCATATCAGTTTAAACTGCTGTAGATCATGAGTCAGAGCCCTCAGTTCTCTGCTGTCAACAAAAATGCAGAGAAGATAAAGATATAGTAGCTAGATGGTTATCCTTTGTTTTATAGCATCCATCAAAGCCCTACTTTATAAACGGAAATCAAATTAAGCTTTCCAGTATTACAGCAGCTATGAGTCTTCCAAATTATGATGGATTGAAATAATTCATGCAAAAGCCCAGAATATCTCATCTATCCCATCTGGTGGGTTTAGTCTCAGGGCCTTTCAGGGACATTATTCAAATGTTTCTGGTAGGAGGTGAATGTAATTGCTGCTTGAGGAGATATTTGGGAGGGGAGGTTATGATTTCTTTTAATATGATATTTAATTATATACAAATAATAAAGCAGCTTAAATGAGTTTGTAATGTTCCTGTAAAAATGTTATGGCCCTTTATTTCTTTCCTCACTGATAGGCTCTTGCTTGTCTTTTGTTTGTATTATCATGCAGTAATGGTGAGTGATACATAGTAAGAAGGATGTAATGGGAGTCTGCCTTAAATTGTGTGTGTCTGTTCATAAGCCCTTAGCTGGGAGGAGAAGTGGAGAATTAGCAGAGTTGCCAGTTGTTAGTCAGTGCTGTAGTGGCAGAGACAGAAATAGAATCTAGATCTTTTTTTCCCCATCTAAAGTATATGTGACACCTTCTCATTACTAGGACTGCTACTTAGTTGTGGTGGTTATGGATTAAATATTAGTGTTGCATGCACGTATTCTCTCCCTCCTATAAAATACAGGGTAGGTGTACTTTGAAAAAGTTTTGTTAAGATAATATCTCCTGATGCTGTAAACATACAGAAACACTCACACACAAGATGAATTCGGCTAAATTAAAGAAGGCAAGCTGTTGGGCAGGGAGGTACCTTGTTTGGTATCAAAACAAACAGCGGAGGTTTTGTGATGTTCTATCTAAAAAGGTCTTTCCAGTCCAAAGGATGACATCCTTACACAATAAAGTGAATGGTTCTATACTTTGCTATAAAACTATTTAAAAAAAAAAAAAGTATGAAAAGTTGAAGTTATGAAGGTTTCTTTCCAGTTTCTTGCTGGGTGAAACAAGCACAAAGTCTGTTCGTTAGAATCTTGTTTAAGGCTATCTTGTGGTAAGTGAATGCAGACATGGAGCAGAAGGTCTGATCAGATATCACTGTGTAGCAGGGTGGGAAATACGATAAGCAGTGTTCAGCAGAAGTCTCTGAAACACACTGAGCGGGTATATAGAGCAAGTTCTATTCCACAAGTGAAAATATGGCAGTATATTTGAAAACTGTGTTTATATTTCAGAATAGGTTGTGTTTGTGAGTTGTAACAACTTAATAAACTGCCATAGACAATGCTATTGTCTCACTCTGTACAGACTGTAACTGTGGAAGAAGCTGGATATTAAATCATATCCTACTGTACAATACAAGTTTAACATGCTTAAAATTTTACACTTTCTAATATTTGATCTGAGTTAACTGCCTTTCTAAGGATTGTCTGTTCTACTAATTTATTTGACACCCTATGCTGCGGAACAATGTTGGAAATAAGTGCACGTTTTCTGTTGTGCATATTTCAGAAGGAAAAATGGCATATATACTGTGTGGTTCTTATGTTATGCAGGTATTGGCTTTAGACTGTATGAAGGTCAATATGAGGACCTATCACTACGCAGCTCATCAAGGCAACACTTGCAATCCCTGCACTTGCAAAAAGGCAAAGCCTGCCAAGACTTTCCTGCTAAAACAGAAAAAAGAGCAGGAGTGATTTTGCCATCTCTTAACAGAGTTGAGGGAGAGAAAAAATGGCACACATTGTGATGGGCTGCAACCTTATCTGTGTTCCCTTTTCAACCCCGTTGTTCCCTGAAGCTTTCTGCGAGCACTATATTGAAGACATCTGTGACACCCCACTCCCCTGTTATTCCTAAAGCAAGGCTATGCACTGACAAGGTAATTTATCTCACAGGTGAACAGAATATATACTGGAATGACTGGTAACTGGTATGATGGAAATACCTGAGAGACCCAGCTGAATTAAGGTTCTGCTATGCCATGTGACCTGCAAATTCAGAGTAAAAGATAAGCTGTGTCATGAAGACTCTGTATTCTGAATTGAAAATTTGAAGAACTGAGAGGGTGATGCAGGCATATAAAGAGTTTGATAGCTGTTTTCTCACATAAGGTTTGGGTGTTTTTCCTCTAAATTTTCTAGTTATCATGTAATTTTGATTGTTGTTTTTTATCAGTTTCTTGTTTTAGCAATCTGCGTAAGTTATTGCTTTGGTGTAAGCCTATGATATTTTGTATTTGATTCTAATCTATTGATGAGTGATTGGGGGGAAGAAACCAAACCAGTAATGGAAATCCAGAATTTTGAACTTGAAAAAATTTATAAGGATAATTTTTAATATGACATTTTTGTATGTCTACGCAAGTCCATTTTGATGTTTGCTTTGGTCATCCTACTGCATCTTAAATAGTGAGGTATATCATAATGTTTTAGTGGAAAAAAAATTGTGGATATTTATGGTTTACTTATAAATAAGCTAGCAGGTGGTTGGATAGACCTGTTTTTCCATTGTGTTGGTTTGATTCCCCATGAGATCTCTGTTTCAGAGTAGAATTAATTTAAAAGTAAAAATAGCAAGACTTTCAGTACTTATGATTCTCATTGATATCTTCAGGTGCCTAAATACCATTTGATCTAGCCAGATGTAATATTTCTCTTCAAGCTAGTTAAACCTATCAGCCCTGATACAAATTAGCGCGCTTACTTGAATGAACCTTTTTCTGTGTATATTTTTCCCAAAGAAATCCATTTGAAGGTGCTGCAGAACAAAATATTTACAGACTAATGATAATTCTTGGGATAGCAGAGGATTCTCTGCCTGTAATCTCTAGAGAATTATTACTAAGAAGTACATGTTGTTACTTCTATTGATGGATAGAGAAGTTAAAGTGAAAGGGTTTTGCAGAAAGAGGTCTGCTTAGGCGATTTGGAAAATCTGTAGTTTGAATCAGTAATAAAGAAAATAATAGAAAAAAATCTCGTAGAGAAAATAGTTTGTACTGTTGGAGTTGTTGTCTTCACAATGTTTTCAAAATTGAGGGGGGGGAGTAGATGTAATATTTGCATCACTATATATAACATATAGTTGTTGCCTACTAACATATATAGACACTTTTTAAGTGATGGTAATGCACTATACATTTTCTTTCCCTATTGTGATTTACTGTTTAATATAATAAACCTGTTTAATAATTTTAAGAAGGAATATTATGTGTGTTTGAGGAAATCAAACCAGCTGAGCTCAGTTTTCTTATCCTTCTCTTTTCTGCTTTTCGGTAGGGATGATATTCATCTGTCTATCACTCAGTTTTTTTGGTTTTTCCAGTTTGCTTTTTAAATCTACAATAATTCTGTGGACAATGTGAAGGTATAAACAAGTATTTCCTTACCTCCAACTCATCCATTTGTAATGGATAGTGCTCCAGGACTTTTTGGCTTCTCCCTCTCTCTCTCTCTCTTTTTTTTTTTTTTTTTTTTTTTTNTTTTTTAACAGGGCAGTTCTTGTTCCAGAAGGCACTCAGGAGCTCTACAGGGCACTTAGGAGCTCTGCAGAATTTTCAGAAGTGTATAGGTACATAAATACCTCTGAAAGATCACAGTGATTCAGGTACTTTAGAAAGTGTGGCTTTAGCACCTAAGCACTTATATTTTTGAAAAGCCCATCTTTTGCATTCATATGGTATCACCAAAATGTGGCTACCTCAGGAAAGGAAGATCAGATGAGGATTTACAGTGGGAGGTAAATGTGCTTTAGGTCCCACAGCATTAGCACCATCTGGAGCAGTATGTCTTATTCCACAGGAATGCACAACTGCAACCACATGGCTGTGCAGCATTTCCATGTAAACTACCCCAAATGTGGCTACAGGTTGCTGCAAGATGCACTGTACTCTTGGGATTCTTGAGCCTGATTTCACAGTAATGAAACTGTGGACTTGCTAAACTACTGGATGTAGTTCCAGTTCTGACCATTATTAAACTTGCTGTCATGAAGATCGAAGGGATCTAAGAAGAGAGACTCAAAGCTGGGGGCATAAATGTGAAGCAGGTTGTGCTACGGCAACTGCATAGGAACAAGTAGTCTGAATTTTGAAGTATGTTGGGCATGTTGTGCTGGTTTCATTGCAATTGTTGGTGCAGGAAAAGATTGGTTTTGGAGGGTTCATCATGTATTTGGTGCTTAAATAAATGAGCCCATAAGTTATGAGTCCTAAGGTACTGAGTGACAGGCTCAGTTGTCACTTGCTGGCATTAAAGGTAGCAAGTTCAGTATCTTATTGTAGAGGCTGATGTTGAAATGCTTTCTTAGAAGCTTCAGTGTACTTCAGAGTGTCTGTTTTTGTTGAAACCTGCCACAGAATGATACTTTTCCAAAGTATTTCCAGTGTGAAGTATGCCATAGAGCCATTCTGAATGTCTTTGACACATTAAATGTACTGATGCTTTGATTTTAGGTTAATATGAAATCAGAGCCCTCTTGGCCTGAAACAGCTTCCTGACAAACTCCCCATCTCCTTCATGACCTTTTGTTTTGCTGGTTGTTTCCAGGCCCTTAGTCCATCCTATACCATAGCTCATTTTCTCACTGCTGTTGAATACAAAAGTAAGCATAAATGTTTATTTGAACTTTGGTACACAAGCACTTTTTTTTAAGTAAGCTGTTGTAGTTTTAAAATACAAAACTAGCAAGTAACAAAATGCTTGCATAAAAGTGAAGTAACAATCATGGTGATTTGGTGTGACTGACAATACCATTAATCTGCCTAGCCTGGCAGTTGGGAGGTAAGCTTCTTACAAGTGTTTGTCTCCTTAGGAATTCCCCTGTGCTTAACCAGTGATAAAGAGATGATGGCCTATTTAACCATAAAGGCTCTCTCCCAGCTGCCTCTCTATTTATTAGCACAGTTTCTATTACACAAAAATAATATATAGTACAATGACATATCTGATTACAGAAGTGTTTTGTGATATTTTCTGTTTCTTGTGAATTGTTTAATATGAAGCAACCATGCAGAAATGCTTGGATGTGTGAAGTTAGTGAGGCATGTAATTAAGCTGCAAGAGCCAATGCACTTGCAAATGGAATCTTGAATGTACCACTTAATTCATTTGTGAAACAAAATTGGTTGAGGATTTAAAGAAGAAAGGACTTACAGACAAGCATTTTCTTCTAGATTCTAGAGATGTCATAACTGGTCTACAGTTTGGGTTCAATTTGGAAGCGCCCTATTTTTGGGTTTTAACTAGTTTAATAAAGCAACTCTTTTTAGTATTTCCACCCTTGTTTCTGCTTCACCTGGACCAAACAAAAAAAAACCCCACACCTCAAAAAAACCTCTTCCTTTCTCTATGTAATGAAAGTCTGTAATACTTTTTAAAAGAGAAACCAAAATGTTTTGTGTGATGGCTGGGGGGTTGTTTGGTTTTTTTAGGAGGGCTGTCTTGTTTTTTGGTGGGAGGTGTGTTTTGGGTGGCAAGTAGGTTTGGGTTTTTTGGGGGTTGTTTTTTGGTTTGAGGTGGTGTTGGGTTTTGGTTTGGTGTTTGTTTTTTTTTTTCTTAGAGAAGGGGGTTCTGAGTTATTCCTATGGCCTTTAAAAGTGCCATTTGTGGGTTTTGAGTTCACGCAAACTGGGTTAATCTGGGACTGTCACAAAGGGCATATGGTCTTTGAAGGAGCATATGGTCTGGAAGAGGGCATTCATTGTAGTGCTGCAGAACCTTCCCAGCTGGTTTATCTATGGGGTAAACTTAAGGGTTCACTGGAGAAGACTGCATGTATACCTGGGAAGTCAGTATAAGGTTTCATTATTAGAGCCAGGGTGCTCTGCTCCCATTATAATCTATTTACTGGAAGTGTTTTCTCTCAAAAAAATAGGTCAGAAATTAAAGAAAAACCTTGTTCACAAAGGCAATCTTTGGAAATAATCCACATGACAGTGAAATTGCTATTTGGGGAGCATATAGCTTTGTGAGTTTCATTAACAGTCTATTAAATACTCTAAAATTTGACTTTAATATCATAGATCAGCTGCCCAGTCCTCTAGCTCTTATTCAGCTGATCTTAATAGGGCTACATGCTTGTTTGGCTGTTTTTAAATTTGGAAAAAATTGTCTCAATGACTGAACTTTTTCCAATAAATGTATTATTGGAGAGGCTGATGATGTTTGTGATGATACTGTATATTAGTTCTCTTTGGCCCACTGTTTGTCTACTCAATGGCAAACGTAAGGTCTTGAATTAGAAAATAAAAAAGAATAGAATTTCACTTACAGAATCAAGGCATCATCTAAAGATCTGCTTATAAAGTACTAAGCATAAAAAAAAATTACTCTTAGATAATTTTTTTTTTCAGCCTACAGTAACTTACTTCTGCTTAACTTCAAATACTTATGTTGAGTCCTTGAATATTCATGTATCTAAGTAAATAAGACACAGTGGAGCTTTAGGGATCCTTCTGTATTGGTAGATTTTATAGCTGTATATATGTAAATTAGCATTCAAGATTCTGCATAAACACAGTAACTGCAAAATCTTACTGTTATTGAAGCAAAAATAAGACTCCAAGCTTGTGTCTCAGGCCCCAAGATGATTTTCCAAAGCCTCCCTTTGATGAGGGGGCTAGGAGAAAGACAATTCCTCATGTATAACTACAAGAATTTTGATATGGAAATTCTTGTTTCCACCAATATCACAATATCATGTCTATACAGCTCCTCTTTTCAGAATAGCAAAGCCAGCATCTGGTATGCTTATTCCTCCTTTTTTTTTCATTTAGTTTGGCTTTATCAGAACTCATGTTCCTTACATTCTTTGTAGTGAATGCTTTTGTGAAGTCTAAGCATCTTTGGTGAAAGATCTTAACTATCTTTTATTCTTCCTGCTGTTGAGTTTGATTAACAATTAGTGCAAGATAGGGCCCAATTTTGCATACTGAGTCAATATATTCATAGATTAATTAAAGTTGGACCTCAGGGCTGCTCCAGGCCTTATCTTGTTGGGTCTTGAAAACCTCCAAGAACTGAGACTAGGCAACTAGTTCTACTGCTTGGCTGCCCTCATGCTCAAAAGACTTTTTTTTTTTTTCCTTGTATCCAACTGACCCTCTCTTGATTCAATTTTTCTTTTATCTCTCGTCCTTCCACTATACATTACTGTGAGGAGCCTGCTTCTGTCTCCTTGATAACCTCCTTGAAGGTACTGGGGGACTGCTTTCTTTTCTCCAGGCTGTATCAGCACTCTTTCCTCTGCCTCTCCTCACAGGATGAGTGTTCCAGGCCCTGACTGTCTTGGTGGTCCTCTGCTGAACTCTCTATCTCCAGTTTATAAATGTCTTGCTTGATTGGAGAACCCAAAATGGGTCATAGTATTTTGGATGCAGCCTAATGAGAGCCAAGTATGGGGGGGACAATCACTTCTTTGAATCTATGGGCCTGTTCCTGTTCATACAGCTAAGGATGCTATTGGCCATCTTGGCTGCTAGAGCACACTGTAGGCTTATGTTCAGCTTGCAGTTAATCAGGATCCCCAGCTGCTTTTCAGCACAGCTGCTCACAGCCAGAAAGTCCTCAACTTGTATTCTTGCCCAGGGCTGTTCCATCCCAAAGGTAGGACCCTGCACTTGTCCTTGTTGAATTTCATAAGGTTCCTGCTGACCCAAGCCTCCAGCCTAAGTCTTTCTGGATGGCAGTATTGCCCTCAAGCTTGTTGACTGGTTTCCCCCAAGTAAAAGACACCAACCAAGCTGCAAATTTGGTGGGGGTTCAAGTGGAAATTTTTTTAAGCTAAGCTTGCAATAAAGTCGAAAATACTGAAGAGCCTTCTCATTATGATTTTATTATATGGAACTGCATGTTTGGATGTGATTGTGGATATGTTTTCTGAAACTCTTCAAGGAAGTTTCTCGTGGAGCAAAACTTAAGTTGAGAAGCATAACATGTATCTGTCCAGAAACAATTAAAACACAGCTTTTTTTATTAATAGGATCATCATTGCATGTTGTTTTTATGTATGTATGTGAGTTGGTAGACATAGTTGCAGATACAACAAATCTATCATATATTTTGTGGAATGGAAATAATCTTTATCTACAGCATGTCAATGTAAAAGCTTCAACATTCCAGTCCTTCGGCAACAGAAAATCCTGCCAATGAAAACTAGCTAGATACCCAAGTAGAACAAATCAACAGGAAATAACCCATGAAAAAGTTTCCAACAGAAAACCATTGGGGCTTTTTTAGCACAGTGAGTTTAAATTTCACAGATTATATGTTTATTTAGTCATTGAGTTAAAACTGGGGAAGACAAGATCTGCTTAACAGTAACACAATTAGCAAATGGTATGGAATTGATCAGTGTTCCATGTATTACCATTTTGCTTTTAACTCTGAGTTTTTGAGACATTCTTTGTCTGCCTGGTGTGCTACATTTGTTAATTCACTCCATCTGCTGAAAGTCTGGTCTGGCAGTTTAATAATATAACAAGTTACTTTATTAGAAAATTGTGCCTGAAAGTGCTACTGTTGGTCATAACAAAGAGAATTAAAGGCAAATATATCTTGGGAATATCTTTATTTTGCTGGTGATGTCACTAAATGGTGTGCCATGCATTTCACTATGCAAAATATTACATTTTAACAGAATACTCTTAATCACACTAGCCTTGTTACAAAATGTAAAGAAATCCACTGAAAGCATGAAAGGGCTTGAATTTTGCAGCCTTGAAACTGCAAGTGGAAGAGAAAACTGTTAATAACTAACTTCACAACTTCTTGGTGAATTTTGTTTGGACATGATAATAGAGATGTTGGTGTTAGGCCTTATTCAATATGCATATTCTTTACCACTAAGTGCAGAAGATTTGCCTGGTGGCGTCATGGCCATATGGTAACATTCTTAATGCATATGGGGAAGAAGAGGATGTAATGTTCATTGGATCCAATTCATATGTTGTAAGTTGGTTTAGGGTATATATTGTTATTGTATGTTTGAATATGTACTACCATTTGGCATACATCCTGAGGCAAAATGATACCTTGATGTAACAACTTAATTATTCATGTTGAATACCAAGCAAATTTCTGACTTGCTTTTTACCTTCAGCTTCTTCATTATGTGTAGTTAATTGTAATTAAGTAATATCTTTTTAAATACTTAGTTTGCTATTCAGGGAATCACTGTGTCTGGTTCTCCAGAAGCCACTAGCATTCTGCTGTGTTCACAATTAGTCTGCATTTGTTATGTAGTTAGTAAAGATAGTTTATAGCCAACCAGCCAGTGGATTATATACCCTGATATGTAGATGACAAGCAATTGTAGTTCACCTAATAATTTGGGTGGTTGTCCTAGGGTCCAGCTTTTTGCATTCTGGGAGATTAAATGCTGCAAGCAGAGAATTAGGAGAAAGCATGCCGCTCAGACCCATCTATTAATAAGTAAATGGGTAGGTGAGACATTCTTCTGCCACCTACCCTGATAAAAATGTTTATCAAAAATAATGGAACCTCACTGGTAGGAAATAGTAATATTGACTTTGTCTCACATGCATTTCTGTTTATCAGCAGAACTGAAATGCTTTTTTTAATGTATTAGTCACCTAGCAACTGTCACCTATCAAAATTTTCCTTGACAAAGTTGAGCTTTGTTCGCCTCCTGTGTCACTGTTAGGGTGTCTGTGCTTTAAGCTTTCCAAAATATTTTCATTTTTGAAGTATAGATGTCAGAATTGAAGAGAAGCTATCTTTCCAAAAATGTGCACAGATGCAAAGTATTACATTTCTACTTGATATTTTTGTTTACAAATATGCAAAAAAAATTGTAAAGAACTATTGCAGTAATAAAATGATTAATGTAGGTATTGCTGACCCTTTTTATTACAAGGTTGCACAGAGCTGAATTGTATTAGTTACAATGATCCTCGGGTGTTCCTGTGAATTGCTGCTTTTTAGGATGGCTTCCACCTCAAACATACGTTTGTGTGTCCTTTCTTCTTCCTTCCTAGATATATTGTAATACGCTCAATTATCTTAATATTTTCTATGACCATCAAACCATGTGTTTAACATCTTTAATGGAACTTTCCATCCTATAAAGACTTTGGCAGTAAAGATTTTGCCCAACTGTCTAGATTGCCTATAAAATTATAAATGGCACCATTCAAGATAGAATCATCTGGTAACCTGCAAATGTTGATAGTTATGTTTAAAGATCTATTGTCAGCCTGCTTTTAATATTGTCCCTGTTCCAAATAGAACACTTTATATCTCTCTCTCTCTTATGTGTATATATATCATATACATATATATTTGTATATGATAATAAGTTAAATGCTCTGGTACATACAGGGTAAAATACAGTTGCCTTACCTGCTGATCTTTTCCCCTATAACTTACACAGACCTATTTGTCAAGGTATACTGTACATGCAACTGGATGGATAACTGACACTTTGTCAGGGTTTTGTGAAGACTAGCACCCTTGCAACAAAACAAGCAGTAGTTGGTGAGATGCACGCAGGATGCCCTCACAAATTCTTCCTCTTACCTACTTCTAGGTTATAGATTACTCAGTTATAAGCTCCTAATTCAAACTGCTCCTTAATCGCTGCCAGAGAACACTTCGTTACCAACATACTTAAGCCTAAAAAAAATACTTGCACTCAATAATATATATTTAATAATGAAATAACTACATCTTGGGAATTTGACCTGGACTATAGTGATTAAGCAAATCCTGTATGTAAGTAGATGCAGCTGTAACTTCTTTTGTTTCACTGAAAGTGCCTAGATGGAAACTAAACTTGGCCTATGTAATTGAGTTTGTGGAGACAATTAGGTTAAGAATTATATTGCAGATTAAAAATAAGGTCCACAGGTTGCTTATTTATGACATAGCCCAACTGTACTGTACCTGTGGATATCTGCCCTAATGTATTTTTGTTTTCTGGGAATGTAATAATTTGTATCAAAAATGTAATTTATATGTTACGGTAATAATCTCTATTGACTTCTTTAAAATTACGCAAAGAATACATTTGGATATCCTTTGCTTCAGAAGATGCATGTCTCTTAAAGTATAATACATGTCATTAGCTGCCACAATGGATCATAAATAAGCAACTTATCCAGACCGCTATAGTTCATTGAAAATCCTGGCTTTAATGATGTTTTTTTTTTAACTGAACATTCAGATATATACCTAATGGAATTTTCCAAACTGCCTAATTGACTGCTTCTCATTGATTTCAAAGGAAAATAAGTGCTTTTGAAACACTACCCTTCTGCCAAAAGTTTGGTGGTGGTTATTTTTTTTTAATTTAAAGCAGTTCAGGTTTATATATTATGAACACATTTTACTTTGGTTACTCAAAGTATCTGTAATGTCAAAGCAATATTTATTTGGCTTGACAGAGTTAAAAGGGATTGCACAACTAGACTAATTTACTGACTGAAGTTTCAACTGCTGCTTAGCTAAGGGTGTGTGTTTTGGCATAGATTCAAACACAGTAACTAGTTAGAAAACAATGTAAACTCTAAGGTGATAGCTGAAAAGGCCTTCATTTCCTAAGCTCTGTTCAACCAATCATGCATTACTTAATTTCGTCAGTGTGTAACTTGACTTTTAGGATGCTACAGGAACATGTATGGCCAAAATGGTCTTTCAGGGAGATTTTAACATCTCAAAGCAAAGCAGCTGGATTTTTAAGCAATCAGGATGACATGAAAGTGGTCATCTTTAATAAAGCAGCAAAGTAAAGGGAATCCTCTGTATGCTCACAATAAGATCATCAGGCTGTGATTTATGATTATTAATTTAATAGAAAAATTAACTGTGAAGGGGAAAAAGTTACCTACTCAGAGCTGGTTTGCATGTAGATGCTCAGTAATGACATTTGCTAATTCTTGTAGCTGACTTGTGCATTGTGTATCATGTGGAATAATGCTCCTGTTAATGTCTTTCATGTTATATCTTTTATCTTTTCATTTGGTTATCTAGTTATTTATAATAAAGTCCACTTTGAGCCATGGCCAGAATAATTGAATGTATATTAAAGGTAGCTAGGATATATTGCTCAATCACTTGTGTTGTGCAATATGATTTAAGGGGGAGAGGGGGATTTGTGCTGACTGTGAACTTCATCAGTTTAATCTGATGAATCATATCTATCTAAGGAATCCTAGAAACTGAAATCTCAAAAGGCCTTTCTTTCAATGCTTCCTGTTAGTGCACGCATCTTTAATTGCTGGGTTCTCTATTGCAAACTGCAACATTTCTTTGCTTTCTAGAGTTAATTACTTATAGAGACTTAGAAATATTGGGCTAGATTTTTAGCATGGTGGCTAATTTTTTCAAGTCAAATGTGACACATAATGGTGTAAGAATGGTGAGTAAATTTTACTTTTAGGTGACTGTGCAGCTGCTTTCTTCAAACATGGGTATTATTTTTGCTATATTTCAGTCTCTTTATAAATCTATGAAAGAAAAGTAACTCAGGCCTTTTTCAGGTATTTCAGTTCTACTGAATGCTTTGCAGGAAAATGATTGACAAAACAATATATTTTATGAATAACTTTTTTTTTTTCCAGGATATATTCTTTGAAAAGCTGCTGCTGTAGGGAAATCGATGTAAACGTACATGCTGTTCTACAAAAATTCTTCACCCTAACCAGTAATCAACAAATGTGGTATTTAGAAAAATGTAGTGCCAGCCATATGAATTATGGTTTTAAAATCAAGGGTAAAACAAAATGATGTGCAAAACTAAATCTAAACAAACTTTACCTGTCTGTTCCAATGCTTGCCATTCTTAATTCCAGCCTCGTGTCTGGGTGAAACCTCTAGTCATCTTTTCCAAGCTGAATGAGATTGGAAGGACAAGGGAAGAAGAAATAAAGAGGAAGAGGGGAAGTGCTTATAAACAACAATATTCATATCAGTCCTTCATGTGGTTTTGGCAATAGAAAATGTCATCCCTTGACCAGACCTGTCCAGTGGGGTATCAAGACTCAGATAGACTTTGTATCTTTCTTTTCACCTTTTACTGTAATAGAAAAGCAAGTGTGGTGGTCCTGCATGTTAAATCAGTTCATAGGCAAGTAAAGATGAGAACAATATGCATGCAGAAGTCTTTAGTAATGCAGTACTAACAATACAGGAAGAGTAATATTAATACAGATCAAGACTCAGTGCAGATGTACATGGGAAATGAAAGTTGTGCTGTTATTTTCACCTATATTTTTACCTGTACAAACCTGACAAAACGGTTTGGCATGCCCTGTAACAGGACTGAGAGCTACAATCTAAAAAGAATAGCACAACAAAAACATGGTAACTGAATAGTTAAGGTGTCTCTTGATCCATAGTGAAGCAAGATTTTTTTTTTTTAATGTCTATATAAATCAGCCCTATGTTTTTTGTAGTGGTTTGAGTTGTTAAGGGTGAGATCAGCAGGTCTTGTCCCACACTTGAGGAATTTAAATATTGGTTGAAATATTTGGTTTTCTTTAGTGCATTCCATTGCAGAGCATCTTGTTTTGCTTTTGCCTCTCCCACTTCCTTTCAGAATTGTACCAGCAGCCTACAGGCTTGTTCAGCATTTCAAAGGGGCAATATGATTCCCAGATCAGAATGGTGTCAACATGAGTCAGTCTGCCTAGTGTTATTTTTTTGTAAGTTGTTTCTTTGTTTACACTGTGAAATGAAAAGGGGAGGGTGGGGGGGATCAAATTGTGCACAGTTGGCTCCAAGTGACAGTAAATGCCTTGTTTATTGCCTGGAGAAGGCTGGTAACTTGCTGAATTTCCATCGAGGCTCCTTCCTAAAGGAGCAGGGCTCAGATCTCCCTTGGAGCTGGTTATGCAATTGATGGGGCAGGGTTTTGGCTGCTGGAGCAGCAGGCTTGCATAACATGGTTTATAATCCAGCACTGCCTTCCCAGCCTGAAAGGACCTTTTTCATAAGGCATTTTCTATGACAAAAACTGCTTCCAGATTTCTACACAATTACTGAAATAATGGTACCCTAACTCTTAAAAAAAATCTTGTACAAGAGATTCTTGACCTGATAAAAAAGAGGTGCTCCATATACAGAAAGATCAAGTAATGAATCATTTATAAGATTTTTTTTTTCATACCATGAAGGCAATTTTGTCTTTTATTAGCAGAATTCTTGTTGATACAACACTGAAGAAATTGCATTACGCCAACTAAGCATTTTTTGGAGGCTTTAACACAAATAAGCTGTTTTCTGAGAGTTTCGTTTTTCTTATATGACTTATATATATGAAAGCATAGGTGACCAAACCTGCAACTAGAAGGTTTAGTCTGTGTACTTGGGAGAGGAAGGCCTGAATAACAGCATGATATTAATGCCACAAAGATGTTGTCTGTGGAGATGGCTGCAGTGGTTACTTAAGGACAATGGGAATTGGGATGTCTTGTTCTTTATTGCAGCCTAGAGGCATGCATTCTTCTTGCTTTAACAAGAAACTTCCATCTATTATTCTTCAGCTCCCTTCATAACATACACTACCCATCTCCAGATGCTTGATTACTCTCCGCATGTTTCTGTCCTTACAGAAATGTATGCGTCTCCATGTTAGCTGGGCTGAAAATTCTAGAGCGGCTGATGGGTGGTGTTTATGTGTTGCAGTCCAGGTCCTACATTGCTTTGTGGCCTGTCTGTGCAAATTTATATTTAGGGTCCTTAGGGTCAAGATGAGGACTCATGCAGCATAAGGTGACATAAATGTTTATATTACTATTTTATCTTTCAGTTGATAGAACGAAAGACAGAACTGTAGGAAAAATGTGTTGATGAAGTCTCCTTGGGAGTTGGAAGTAGGCAATCTAATATGCTTTCCCCTCCTGTCCCTGAACTGCCTCACTGATTCTTCACGCCCAGCAAGAAAAATGTTTCCAGCTTATTACAAATTTGGTGTTCCTGTGGGTAATCATCAGTTAGGAGCTGGTGACTTGGAAAGAGCTAAAGTTACATATGTATCTCCGATCATTGTCAGCTGTAATTGCAGACGATTGGTCTTTCTGAAAATAACTTTGGTGGTGAAGAGGTGACACTCTACTATTTCAGAAGGCAGGATTCAGAATTACTTCTCTGAGATCCCATGAAATCTGCTATTATGATACATGTAGCAGTCATTACTTGCTTTCCTTTGATTAAAGCAGATATGAAAGGTGAAGCAAAGAAATGTATTTATTTAAATAGTACTTCTTTAAATTGTTATAGAGAATGACTAATTCTAAATGATTGCCAAAATCGTCATCTTATTCACAAAAGCAGCAGTATTGACAGCAGTACTGAAAGCTTCATAACTGTTGCACAAATATGAGTTGCCATATGTTTATGCATTGTTAACCCACTATCTTCAGGAATTGGACTCTGTGCCAGCAATATTAACAAGGAAAGTTTTCTGATGGAAAGTGCTCACTATAGGAAAATTCTTTCTCAAGTCTTACTCTTTCCATTGTTTCTCTGATGCCACTAGCATTGTCACCATCATCTCTGCTGTTTCATTACACAAATTATGGATCACTTTTTAACTACTTTCCAATATCTGGATTGTGCCCAAATCTTGACATGGTAATTGGAGGGACTACTGTTTTTATCTAGTGGATTCTCTGACACCCTAGGAGATGATTACTGGATTAAACACAGTATCATAATAAATTAATTTATGTCTCAGATTCACTAAGTGATGATGTTCAGTTTGGATTTGAATGACCAGAAAATGACTGTCGTTCTGAATCAACTTCTGTCAACTCCCTAAGGGGTTGACAAAAATAACATTAAACCTCTGGCAGGAATTGTTCAGATTCATATTTTGAAAAGCCAATAGTTTGGCTGTAGCAAACAAAATCTGTGATGTGGGATCAACAATTGAAGTAAATTCTCAGATTCTTTTGTATTTTATTATTGAAATGCAAATGCATTCTTAATATTGGCTGAATATAAATCAGGAGGCATGTTTAGAGGTTAATTACAAAAGTTAAATCTTTTATGAGAAAGTGCACATCTTTGATTTGTGGCTACCTAAAATGCAAAATATGTATCATTGTACACAGTATGGCTAATCTCCACTAAGCAGCCCTAGTGTTTCATTTATGAGAAACTGGAACCCAATCAAACATTCTGTTTATTCAGTCTTATGTTATTTAATAAACTACTAACTCCAGGGTTATTTGATCTTTGACAGTTTGGGGGCAGGGATGGGAGGTAAAGTTGCGTCCTCACTGGCAAAATCCCTGTTAATTTCAGAGTTTTTAACTGAAAGAAGTGTTGGGTCAAGTCTGTTGTACAGCAGTGCATTCACTAAATTGTGTATGACTGCTAATCCAGTTCTTACAGTAAAAACCATTGTAAGTAAAGTTATGCGAATTCAATTTTAAATTCAGTCTTTCATGTTCTGAAAGAGTCTGCAATGACTAATAATGAAACCAAAACCTAAATCTGAAATTTTGAATTGCCAAATAAGTTTCCATGTACTCACTGGACAAGAGAACTCTCACTTTTACCCCTTTAAAATCCCTCAGCTCTGTTTGACTGCCTCTTTAAGCATAAAATGAAAAAAATTTCCCCCATGTCTAACATGGCTACCAATGTGCCATTTCTGTGCTATAGATTTGTTTTAGCGTAGCCCCCTGAGCATACACACCTCCTCTTTTGATACCTAAAATATATTACTGTCATATAAATCAATCAAAAATATAAGGCATGTTTATTAAAAAATCATTATATCCTCACTTTACATTCATCATTGTATGTAGTGGATGCTTTGAATGAAGGTTATTTGAAACAAACAGAATTTGTCTTATCAGATTATCTAGTTATGTAGCAATCTGGGATAATTCATTGCAAGCAGAAAAGCCACATAATGGTATATATAATGGGGAAAGTTTTCTGTTTATTGGAAAAAAATCAAATTAGCAGCTTCAGAAATAGCCCTGAGTCAGACAGCTAGCTCTATTATTATGTTACTTAGAAGCTAATGTATTATGAACAAGTGCCAAATATTTCTGTGTAATGCAGAGGAGATTAAATGGAAGCTTCTATTTTTGAGATCCGCTTTGTAGCGTACATGTAATCAACAGAAAGTCCTAGATAACAAGTAGTACACAGATAGCCCTGCTAATTATGAATAATTATGTAAATGGATATAATCTGAGCATTGTACTTATCTGAAGGATTAAGAATACATACAAATCAACAGAAAAGTTTTGAAAATAAATTTACAAAAAGTCAATTAAAAACTTATTTTTAAATGATGATGTGGGAGCATAACTCAGCTATGTAGTTTTTTTGAAAGTCACATTCCTAGCATGAGGAAGGAGAAAACTCCCTGACAGGGCTAGACTGCATATCAGGTTTTGAATCTGGTCAAGGAACTTGCACAGTACTTGGTTGTCAGAGATGACAAAAATTGTGAGTTTCTGAATATGCTTCTGTGCAATTCTTGGCTAGTTCAGTATGGTTTTATACTTTCTGTATTGATTCTTTACTGGAAGGGTCAGTGTGTAGGGCTGCAGAGCTGGACGTAGTTTCTCCAGTTAATACACTGCAGTGGCAGCTCCAAAGCTATTGTTCATGCAAATATTCTAATTTCTGAGACAAATGCCAAAATTTATTTCAAAGATCTCTGTGTTCTAGGAAAGTTCAGATCTAGTTAGCATTATCCATAGCATTCTCAGTGTAGGTATTTAAACTGATTTGCTTTATTTTGAAATAGGATTTAGCATGCACTTCTTACTCTTTAGAAATGTTTAGGACTTAACAGAAGTATCTAGGATAAATTTCACAGGAATGGGCTTATTTAAAATATTCTCATCCAGAGCAAGTAGATGGCCTAGTTTTGAGTGAGAGAAAGCTGCAGCAAGAGTTGACTCACCCAAAATTGACCTACTGTTTTTCTAATTCTGTGCTTGTGGAGCCAGGTCATAGAAGACATCAGTGAATTTATGTTTGTACCATAGACTTACAGGCTCTGAATATATTTACCCTTTCTGAATAGTTATTAATTGTTTTGGTTTGGGTATGTGAAAATGTTGCTAAATTTACAGGTGATTGTGTAAGCTTTTGTGGGTAGCAGTGGTTACTATCTCGCATGTTTTAAAGTGCCCATTGAAGGCTCCAAAGAACTTGCTTAACTTAGAGTTAGCATTTTAGTTCCATATAGCACTGTCTGTAGAAGAGGATCCCACTTTGCAACAGTGTCTAATGAAAATCAGAATGGATTGTTGTGGCTGCTGGAGGAAGTGATAATTAAGGCCCTGGGAGATGGAAGGGGTACGCTTCAAGGCTACCTGGCAGAGCAGAAGGGTGTTAGCACATTGCTGATTGGAAGAGAACCCTAAAGGCAATTACCTTATTAAAGGGATTAAAAACACCTTTTCTAATACTTAGAGCCTTTTCTGTGTTGGCTCTGTAGACTTTCTGAAAGTGGCTGAACAAGAAATCAAGTTTTGTTTTGGCTTGCTTTTGTAAGAGTATCATTTTTTTAAAAAAACCCCTACTTCTAAATCAGAAACTGTCTTTTCAATAGGTATTTGTTGCTAATTCTTAAGAAGTAAAATTTACAGAGGCAGCTTGTTCCTATTTGCTTTCAAATATTTACATGCTATTTAAAAAAAATACATGTAGGCCTAAGCAAGTTCAGTTAGGGAGTCTTCTAAAGAATTTTCCCAAGATGTATTTAATTTACTGGGAATGTTTTTTCCCTTATGCTACCAAATAAGTTGTTCTTCACAGAAGAACATTTTTCATACATAAAGACAGTTCTTTATGGATTAAATCTTAAAACTTTCACTTGGACAAATTCAGCTTTGATGAAGTAGCTCCAGTTTAGCTTTTTAAGTTTTGAAATTCAAAATGCAACATATTAAATGATAAGGTGGTAGCAAATACAAGATGATAATTCTGTAATTTCTAAACATTTTGATTTTTTGAAAGCTTAAAGTTCTGGAGTTGTTCCTTCTACCACATAATCTCGATATTAGATATTAGTTCTCCCTCAATATGCATTTACACAGTTTTCTTTAAGTAGTACTTATTTGAATAATCACCAGCTCATTGGAATGATACATAAAATTGCATAATTCTGTCCTTATGAAATTTTGTAAAGCCTCTAAAATTCTTACTAGATGTTTGGATAAAGCTGATATTTATTACCAGTCTGTTCACAACTAGGGAATACTCATGTGATCACTATGTGGTGAGATTCTGATGTGTTTCTAGAGTACACCAAAATTTATCCATAACATCCTACTGGGAGCTAAATAGTGTGTGATATGAACAGAACATGCCTTAGAGGAGCTTATGAGTTAATACAAAATTAATGCAATGAGAAATGGTAACAGGCAGAAGAGGAAGATCTGAGGAAAGTCAGAGGTCACAGAAATTAAAATTTAATCCTAAGGAACTTTTTTATACCTATTTCAAGTGCTTTGTTTAGGCAAATAGGGTGTTATTTAGTGGTCAAAATTTGGCAGGATTTTTGCTTCCTCTCTGAATGTAGTAGTTCTAGAGTGCGTTTCTTGAGCTATTCTCATACTGAATGAGTCTTTGTTTCTTGTTATGAGGCTTTATTTATAAAGGACCACTAACAAAGATGCATATTCTGAAAATAAGGCTTTTTCTGTAACCACCTCTTACTTATTTGTTTGGGGTTCTGGGATGAGTTCCATTTCCTATGTCTCCCAGGAAGCCCCCACACTCATCCCAGCACATCTGCAAGAGGGTGTGCTGGTGTCTTTTAGACACTGATAATATCTGACATTTAACTGGCTCATTGAAATTCTCCAGGGAATTTCCAAATGGCGATATACCCCCTTAGCTGCCTAGTTATCTTTACACAATGACTGAGTTTTATCGCTCCTGTCATTGAGGCAGCTACTGTGGTGTCAAGCCAAGAAGGACCATCTGGGATAACTTTGCAGATAAGTTCCAGTGATTTGCTTAGACTTGTGTCGACCTTAAAGCAACATTCTTTGTTTAGGCTGTGAAGCACTGTGTAGAAGTATTTGCATCTGAACTTTGTTTCCTCTTCTGTTTAACATATTTTATTGTTTTAAGTTCAAACTGTTTGTGACATTGATTCCTCCCCTGTGGCAGCTATACTATTACAAACAGGAAGTTTGCCTCTTGTGTGGTTGCTATTTATCAGCATAATTTCCTTCTCAAGAGGACTTTACACACTAAACATATTCTCTAGATGTGTCTCCTGTCATCAGTCCTGTGCTTGAATTGTTCATTATCATGTCTCTAACTCTTGTCTTATATAACTGTTGGGACTGTTCAGATTGTTTCTAAACAAAGTTCAGAACATCGTATATTGTGGCAGTCACACTTAGTGAAATATCGATTTCTCCAGTGGTAACATTTGGCTAAATAACGCTGCTGTTACATGGATTAAATTTACATAACATGTTGTCTTCCAAGGTTTTTTCATTAATTTGGTGACAAGACACAGTGGTTAATAGATCAAACCACAGCTACACTGAAGATGGAATTTCAGTCTCTGAAATGCTAAGACAACAGCTGCAATTCCATGGGACAATGTAGATCAGTCTTGAATAAAGTTTTTTCATTTAAGTGGTTGTGGCTTAGAAAAATGCTTCTAGGGCAGATTAAACCCAAACACAGAACATCTTTGGGAACTTCTGCAAAATCTTCTTCACAGAAAAAGTCTTACTGTTGGAATTACATATATAATCTGGATACCAGCTTCAGCCCAAGAAAACTCAGGCAGCACCAAATAATTATTTTGACAAAAATTAATTTTATATTTAAGTAAAGGTCTCTCAAACATTTGATTTCATAAGAAAGAGACATGAAAAATATTTTATGAAATATGCTTTGGACTTTACTAATTTGTATATAGAAAGTATTCAGACACTATAATGGTAGGTGAAAGCATAAGCAGATATGCTGATAGGTCCTAAGCAAATCATAGCAGTTCAGTTGTTTCAGGATCTGGCCCAGCAAAGACTACAAACCATTGTGGAAATCAAAATTTTGAGTTTTGCAGCCAAATCAATCTAGTATTCTTAATTTTCATCTAAAGCTAAGGGTCATTCTGAGTGGTAATGCTGATTTTTCTAGTGGTATCAGCATTTTGTATTTAATCTGTGTGCAACTGTATGCCCAAATCTGCCATCTCTTTTTTGATAACTTCTTTGCTTTCCTTTCCTGGTTTCTGTGTAGTAAGGAAAACACTGCTAAATGGCCTAACCTCCAGATATTTTTCCTTAGTGACAGCTGGAAAATATGTTTTCCAAGAAGTAGTAGGCAAAACAATAACTCCAGAAGAGCCCCAACTAAAAGGAATGTAAAAGTTTACAGCTACAAGCATGTTTTCAAATAGGAGTAGGAGGCTACCAACTGTGGCTTTTTGAGTGGTGCTATGATTTTCCCAGCATTTCACAGAAGTAAAATTCCATTGCAGGAGGAGGATGCCTGGTCTGACTGCAAATTTCCTGAAATATGGAAAGGAAAAGATGGGCTACAGGGGGAAATAAAAAGTTATTTCCTAGTCTGTATTAGCAAACTAAGCCAGACTAGGGCACAGATTCAAGTGCTGGCCCTTAGTCANGCTAGCGAGAAGAAAGGTATGAACAAAGAAAACTTTTTAGGTTCCTTTTTTTTTTTTATTTAGAGGGACCAAGAACCGCTGAAGTGGTTAGGAGTTTTGTTTACTGTCTGTTCCTTATAGATTAATTTAAAATTACTTGACCATTTGTTGTGCTTGTTTTGTTTAATGACTGCAAGTGCTTGCCTATACTGAAAAGCTAAATCGTGAGGTCATTTTACTTGGCTCCCTCAAGATTAAAGGTACCATTAATTAATGGTGAGGATAAGATATTTCAGCCTAAAAAGATAAGCTCTTTTTCCTACCAAAGCACCTGCATAAATATAGAAAAATCCAGAATCAACAGAAGATATAAATGTTATATAATGTGACTCAGAAAAAGCACAGATTTCAGATCATCAGTGAATGTTTTAATTTCAACTACTTTTTGTCTTTCATATGGAGATGAGTGCCATTACTAGTGAAGTCAGCAATTGCCTGCTTTCCCCTTATTATTATTTATTATGTATTTTCAGTTCTGCGTAGCTATAGAAATTTTTTATATGTGAAAATGCAAGTATGTTTATGGTACAATCCTGTTACTTTTATTCTGTAGCACTTGCACACCATAAACATAGTCAGTATCCTACTCCTTTGCAACTCTCAGCCCATTATCTAAGTTCTGAAGTGAAACATTTCAAAGATGCTATAAATACTTTTCTGGAACTAAATATGAATGAAGGTTAATTAAACACCAAGGCTTGGCATGGACACCTCATTCTCTAAGGTCTAAGCTCCTTTTTTTTTGATTGCATTACAATGTGAAACTATCAAGAAAGAAATGATAGGGCAGATCCTGGTACTTTATTTAAAAGGTATGGCATTTGAAACAAGATTTGATAATTGCGAAGGGGGAAAGAGCTACAATTTAAAAGGAGTGGTACTATCTGTTTCCGACTACAGTTTTGCAACAAGTCTAAAAGAATTAGAAGCTCATGTGGAAATACATTGGGAACCTGAGTGCATAACCCCCTTAAACTAATAGGCTAGGATCCTCAAGTGAGGAGAAGGGCCTGGAAGGAGTGAACTGTAATCCAATTTTCATAGATTTGTGCACTACAGTTGTCTCTGTAGTGTCTGAGTACATTCCTGGAAGCTACTGTTTTTCTGTCAGCTAGTAAGTATCAAGAGTCTGTCTTCAAAAGAAAATGTAGGCCTAAATCTTGTTCTCCAAATGATATAAATATAGAATATTTTCACCAACACCATCCAGTCTATGTAAAGGATCCACTCTGTGACATCTCTTCCATATGTCAGTATAACACTGGACTTTTTATTGACCTGCTTGGTATCTCATTTCAGTAACTGATATGAAATTCAAGTAAAGTAGAAGATAAGATGGTAACCATGCGTATATCTAAGGGCAAGCAGCCTTGTGAGCCTGTTACCCTGTTACAGTTCTGAAAGAAGTCCTCAGTAGCAAACCAAAAAGCAAGACCAGAAAGTCTACTTCTTGCGTTGTCTGTTTTGGTGTGCTTAACTGTTGTTGCAAAGCAGATCGAGGAATTTGGATTCCTCACGTACTTTTAGGGTGCAAAATTCATTCGATACCTTCTCCTGCCTTTGACACCAGATAGGGTCTGAAAAAGGCTTCACCATCTGTGTTTGTGTTGGCTTGGTCTTTGCATGTCTGGTGGGTAAGTCCCACAAGTATTTCTCTGTGAATAGTACTTAAAATCTTTAGCTGATACATTTTTGCATGTTCCATTGTTTCTTCATGTGACAAATGCACTGAAAGTTTTTACACGTCCCACATATTTTCATCCCTTGTTTTAGGGAAGTATAAAATAGGATGGTTAAACTCTCCAGTTATCTGATGTTTTTGAGCATTCTTTGAACTTAGTATTAACTCTTCATAGCATTTATGTATAAAGATGCTTTAGAAATGTCTACGCCTTACGTAGAATTTCAGCTTTTCTATCCATATATTGCATTTTAACAGACATGTAATGGAAACAGTTTTCCTGCTGACTTTCTCTTAAAGTCTCTGGGACATGTTTCTACTCATGATACAGCTGCCTTTTACCACTCTGATGTGGTAAATATGTCTGGTAAATCAGGAGGCCGGAGATTCACTGCATGCAAAATGGTTGAAACAGCTGGGACAGGGAAGGGGGACAAGCTTTGTCAGAGATTAGTTTTGACAAAGAAAGAAATTTGTGCCTGGAGAGTCTTAGTAATGGAGGAATTTTCCTGACTAAACATTGAGTGGCAGTTCAGGATAAGACTTCTGCATTTGAGAGGAATAGGCATCCTTAATCTTCAAGGAAAGGAAGCTGGCTTGTATTTGGACCGGGGCGATACAAGTTGGTAAGCACAGTTAAGAAAATGAAAGAAAAATAAATTTAAAAAAAAATAAGAAAATTTAGGATACATTTTTAATTATCAAAATACTTTTTAGTACTAAAATGGACCATAACTTTACTTCTTGCATATTGCAAGTTCCTAATGAAGCAAATTAGGCCAAACTACTCAAGAAGGCAGTTGAAATGTGAATGAGGATCTTGGACTACCTTGCTGTATGATTGAACATATTGAAGATGCAGCTTAGTTTCTTGACATGCTATTGAGGCCACACAGGTCAACTTCACACTGACTTCTATGAAACTTAGAATTTAGGTTTGTTTGTGTACAAGCTGCAGATACAAATAAACTATGTGTTTATTTAGACAGTGTTAAGTAATTTTCCCTGGAAATGTGAAGATGAAATGTCTTTCCAGGAAATTCCTGTAAAATAATAGCCTCTCTATGAATTTAATCTTCAATAACTGGAATATTGTTAAATAGTACTATATCTTTATAGGGACAAAATGGTGGACTATTAAAGCAGTTTTAAAATGTAAATACAGCTTTTCTTTTATGTCTAGGCCTCTCTCTCAAATATATCTGATTTGTGTTACAAAAATAAAACTACAACAAGTAACTTATGTTTATAGAAAAAAAAAAATTGGAACCATATGTTTAGAACTAAGTTATTACTGCTTTCACAAATGGTTTGTTGTAGAGCTTTTTCAGAATTATCCCAGATAAGTATTTTGTAGATGACGAGCTGGAATTAAATTAGAATAATACACCCTGCATTATTAAAAATATGAAGTAAAATAAGGAAAACTATCTTTCTGGCTAAAGGTTAGTTGTCACCTTAAAGAATTTTTGGTTTAGGTTATTAAAGCACTCAGTAATGATTGGCTGCCCTTGGGAGACATTTGTTAATATTTTATTCCTTGTAAACATCTGGATTCAATTTAGTCAAAGAACATTGTGAGTGAAAACTGGCCTCTCTCCAATGCACTGCAATAGGTGTCTGGAGGTTTGAATAATCCGTTTGCATTACTCTTCTGAGATAAAATTTACCATCAATCCAACTAACTGAGAACCCAGTAAGTGCCCTTTAATACTAAGTATCTTAAGAAAGAATTAAATTCAAGTTCACGTGCAGAATGCTGCTGCAGTGTAATAATCATAGGATTTGTAATAGAGGTGTACAAAAACATTTCAGGAATCACTTTGCAAAGATATAACAGTAAAATAATTTCTAATCCTGGGTAGTGGAAGTTTTCACTCTGAATTTATTTTTGTTGTTTGCCATTTGATGTCATAACAGAAATGACAAGCTCCTTTGCTAGCCTTTGGCAAATTTCCAATTTATTTCCTGCAAGAGTAAATGAATTTGGACCTTTACGATCAAATCAAAGAAGTACCAAGCATCTCCCTTTGAGGTACTGAATACTACATGAAATGTCAACACTGTCCTGAATCCATGAAGAAAATATCCCTTGATAATCATAATATTTATGGTTTTGTCTATAAGCAAAAACCTTTGTAACCACGATGGACATTGATATTGTTGATTAGTTACTGAACAAATTTAAGTCCTTATATATATAAAAGTCCTATAATGTAGCTGTAACTTCAAAGTGATGGGCCTTCTTGATTGAGTTTAAGTTGCATGGTCAAGTCATGTTCATTTTGCAATTTATAAACAACATGGGAAGCTGTTCCCATATGTAATAAAAGCCTTTTGGGGGGAGTAAGGAGATGGGGAGAGGTCTAGCTGAACATATGCACTCCAGCCTGTATTAAGCTTCTCTGGCTTTGAGTGTAAACCACTGGAGTCAATTTTTCATCCTGATTCCTTGCAATTTTGTAGCCCCTTGTACCAAGGAAATCAAATAGTTGCATTTCAGTTTGTAAAATTATGATATGCCAATATCTTAAATGTTATAAGGATTAATTTTGTAAAGTTTTCTGATTGTGGAAAGTGTTACTTAAGGTTTAATTAAGCACCTTTACCTCCTCATAAGGTATAGTTTGTATTATGCATGCTCTATCCTACTTCCCCTAGTTTTTGGGACTTCGTTATTGGGGCATGAATCAGTTGCCAAAGCATAAATGTCCATTGCCGTCGTGATGATCTAAGATATTCCACTTCTTTGGCTGACCACTCATAAGGGAACAGATATCCTTTATGTTCTCTGTTATATCTAACCACATTTTTAAAATAATTCAAAGCAGTATATGTTTCACAATCATTCTAAATATTAAACGCTCTAGGTGTAATCCTAAGACCCTACACCCTAACTATCCCTGAAGGCCAGAAGGATTCTTCACAGCCAGCTGGTGAATCGGGCCAACTTCTGATATATTTGCTTAGATGTGCTGTCTCTGTTTCACTTAAAAAGTTCCAGAGTTAAGGGAAACTGTAGAAATATTTACTAACTGGCAGGACAGAGAAAATAGAAAAATAATAATGCTCAGAAATCAAACAGTAAATATTAATGCAAAGGGCTCCAGCTTGGTTTTTTTTCAGTATCTTTAAAAATTGTATGGTATAGCAATATGGGTGTGTTGAGAACATGGATACTTACTATGTGAGTATTGCTTGTCATGCATCTTATGAGGGTTTTTCTTTGAGATTTTGGTTGCAAAAATAATCAGTCCAGATTTTTGAAGCATAGAAATACATTCACTTTTTGAGTGTCCCTCTGCAATTTTCCTTGGCTTGATAGAAAACATAGCCATCAAAGGCCAGTGGAAAGGTTGTTTTTGGCCTCCTTCCCATTTTGTAGTAGGTGAAGGTCCATGTGACACTGGTATCCAGATCCCTGTGGGGGGATGTGGGTGCATACATGGACTATATAAATCATGACAAATCACTTGTTTCAAACATAGTTGATCCTTTTTCTTGGCATCTAAATAATTGAGACTGTACTGTATTTACTTTGTCTATTCCTAAATGTTGTATTGAAAAGGAACAGATTCTTCCCTGCCCATTTCCTCCTATGACTCCTTTGAATTCATTTCAGTATTTTTATTTCTAAGCCTTTTTCAGGTTATTCAGAGGTGTAATGGACTAAGGTTCCAAAGTGGTGTGGTGAGCTGGGCAAGACCAGAGGTCCATTTTAACAGTATTGTGTCAAGAAGGCTGATACCTGTGTGCCCCTCTGGTATTTAGTTAAAAAATAAGAATAGGACAGTTCAAAATAGTGCATTTTTTTCTCTATTAGTAGCTCTTAAAAATAAACAACAAAAAAATGCTGTGAACAAAAAACCCAACACCACCACCAAACCAAAACAACCCAACCCCCCCCCCTTGTACTCTCATTTACATTATCCTTCAGAAAACTATTAATAATATTGGCACTGGCAATATTTCAGAGATAAAAGTAGTTTCTTATCAAGTTTTATGCATAGCTTGTAATCTTTTTCTCCTACTGAATTGCAGAGATATTTCCCCCCCCCCAAGGTATCTTAAAGTGTTTCAGATGAAAGCCTCTTTTTCAATAATTTTCCCATAATTATATTATACAGGAGCTCCACCAATTTTATCTATCGGCATCCAAAAGCATAGCATCAGCATAGCAAAAGTCTAAAATAATTGACATGCCACTAACATCTTATTACCCAAAAGTTAAAGGTAGAAAATGAGAGTGCAAACAAGCACCAAATATGAAGAAAACAACACCAACTGCTACAGTAAGTGAATTTGAATGTGACAGGCTAAGACTGCCCAATACCACAGTAAAAAAAAACCCCAAACACAAAAAAAAACCCCAACAAAACAACACCTACAAAAAAAACTCGCCATCCCCAAAAAAACCCCACAAAACCTCTTTTGGTGAGAAAGAAAATCAGGAGGCCTGGTTGATGTTTTTGAACAACTACACATAACAGTCGAAGTGAGAACCTTTCTGTTTATTCCCTTAAGTATAAATGAAAGCAGAATAAATAGACAGAGATTCTTTGCGAGTCAGGTCATTTCCAGCTATAGTCTTGCTTCCCTGTATTTTGTAAAGGTACTTGAATTCATCTGTTCAGGGGATTGCCCTAGTTGTGCAAGTACTTGTTATGGAAAGACAACACTTCTGTTTACACTGGTGTGACTTTCAACAAAGGTCAGATGCTTCCATGCAAGCTGTAGCTTTTTATGCAGAGTTTGCAGGAGATCTCAAACTCTTGTCACTGTTGACTAGTAGCCTTAGCTATCTGCCAGGGCTTGAAAATCTTACTCATTCAGGGTTAAACTTTTTGGAGAATAATACAAAACAAAGAAAGAATTTTGTTGCCTGTAGACAGACTGAGGAGCTAGCTGGATTAGTTCTCACTTCTCACTACACAAGCCACTGTCATTTTCAGGTTTTATGGAACTTCCTGATTCCAGCACTCCCTCCCTGACAGTGAATAAAACAGCATTTAGCACATGCTGTCTGGATATCTCAGTGTCTAATTTTAAGTATGTTTTTCACTGCCATCTCTGTGTCTCTCTTTTTGCAGTAGCTTAAATGAGGTCAAAGATTTTATGCCTACAATGCAGGCTAACGTATCTGAGTAATCTAGTCAGCAGTTTAACACAGGATTTCGGGGTCTTGAATCCCCATTTTGCTTCCAGGTGTCCACTGGTTTTTAAAAAAAAAAAAAAGGCAAAACTGAAAGCTGTATTATTGGCTGAGTGTGCATTTTAGCAGGCTCCTGATTTATTTATTTATCGCATATGACCTGGAGCTATGGAGATCCTCTGAGTGCTTCAGAAAACCGACTGAAGAAAATGTGAGGCATTCTCCTGGTATTAGACAGGTGCAGGCACAGTATTGTGCAGGGATCTATGCAGTATTTTCTTAGAAAGAAGCAGTGTTTGCTCCAGCACACTAGCCCATGTGAGGTCATTGCTTTGCCTCTGCTGCCTCCATTTGCACACACCCCATTGGAACCATGCTTTGTGAGGCTTAGTGTGAGCAAGAGAAAGTTTTTGTTTGACTTTTGTCAATATTAACCAAGAGAAGGCTGGCATTTGCACCACCTTTCTTTTTGAAGCACAGGATCCGTGATTATCCTTTTATGTCTTTTTGAGGTGATGTAAATCCTGTGTTTTTATTTTTCTATATATGAATAGCACATTAAAAAAAAAATCATCGTTTCTAAAAGTGGGATAAGGTTTCTCTTTAAGATCTTTGCAAGATCTCTCTATTTGGAGGTTTAAATTTAGAAAGCTGCTTTTCATCTGCTTTTCCCCTGGCTCCCAGGAGTCAGTCTCAGTGTAGCAGACACTGCATTGCTATTTCCTTTTTAAATCTAGGACAGCGAAGCTATAACACTTTTCAAAGTCCTGATCTCCTTGTTAATATGTCTTTTTACTGTGGGTGAAGGTAAAGCTTACGGAGGATGTGTCCTAGTTTCCAGTTCCTAATTTCAGCAGAAAAACTTTAGCAAACAGAAGTTTGACAGCTTCTTGTATTGATATATATTAAATCTTGTATATTGTAGTGTGTGAAAGCTTTGTGCAAGATGGAGGAGATAAAATGCAAAAGTATGACAGTTTATGATCCACTTGTGAAATATTCTACTGCTACTTTCGAAAGAATTTCAAACCTTTTACAGTCAGTTAACTGAGATGTATCTGTCTGGTACATGAGTGCTAGAAACCTTTTAATGGTTCTCCAGTACCAGAAAGACATTGATGTATTAGAGTTAATTCAGTAAAAGGCCACTAAGGTAACCAGGGAGTTGAAGTACATGAGACACAAGCAGAGTCTGAGAGAACTGGGTTATCTGAACTTGAAGAAGGGGAAACCTTATTGCTCTCCATATCTGTTTAATGGGAAGGTATAGAAAAGACAGAGGATGACTCTTCCCAGGGGGTGTACAGCTGTAGGATGAGAGACAATGGATGCAAACCGGAACGCAGGAAATTACAATTACATATGAAGAGAAATGTATTCACTGTGAGGGTGATCAAATACTGAAACAGATGCCCAGAGAAGTCATGGGATCTTCGTCCTTGGAGAACTGGGCAGGCCAAAGCCCTGTACCACCAGATCTACTTGCACCTGCTTCGAGCAAGGGGGTTGGACCTAAGTTGTTCTGTGTTTCTGTGACTAAGCAAAGCTACTATATTTGATGCTGGGTTTGGCAAGAGAATAGGGCAGGATGTCTTTCATATAAAAAGCTTAATTATTTCTATAGTTTCTCTGAAAATGGGAGACTCTAGATGTAGCAGCTATGGATCACACTTCCTCATCCTTTCCTTTCTCTGTACTCATGCAGCATTAATAGAAATTGGAGAAATAATACAGGAACAAATGACAGGCTAATACCATAATGCTTTTGCAAAGGGTTTGACCTGGCCAGCGGAGCATGTTAAAACCCTATTTGTGTGTGACTTTTGGTCCATGGTGAGGAACAGTAGGGTCATCAATGGTAGTGTTTTGAATTCAGCAGAGGAAAGCCCTAATGAGATTTGAGTTTTTGACCACTGATGACAGGAATGTGTGCCTCACACATAAATTCCTACTTTCAGCTGTTTCCTATTGCCCAATTAAAATCTCTTGCAAATATAAATATGCACATACATACTTTTTTCCTAAATTTAATCTCAACAGTGTTTTTAGCTGCTGTTGCTGCAGCAGCTACTTAATTAAAAAAATGAAAGCGAATACAAAGGAAATAAAATTATACATTCTGATCCCTGTGCTCCTAGTTTTATCCACTGTCCAGTCAAAACCAGTTACCTCCACTACTGCTGTAAGAAGCAAAGCTAGGATAATGGTAGTCCTTCCCCACTGACTGCAGTTCTTAGTATGTTTTACAACTCGTGCTAAAGCGAAAAAGTTTTGCACAAGTCTATACCATTATAGCTATTGCTTTCTGAAATGAAAAATTAAGGGCTCTTTAAGGACTCTATAAATCACTCCCTTTTAACTCTTCTCTAGTATCATAGAATATGGCATAATTATTTTCTGCACCTTTTCTACCACTCAGCAGTAGGAAAAGTTTTGGACAGTATCTGCAAGCCTTCTGGAGAATCAGCAAATCCTACAATAATGTTTTTACTGGAAACTGAAAGTATAAAATCTTCAATGAACTTCTATGGATCATCCACAAAAGCATACACACAATTGCCATGTATNGTGCTACATCTGAAGAGGGCAATTTTCAACTGAAAAATTATTATTTTTTTTTTTATTAGATTGGAATAACACTTTCAAAACTTTCACTAACATGGGATATTAAATCTGGAAATAGGAACTAAGTAATTGGGAGGGTAAATTTTTATTATGGGACAAATGCTGTTTTCCTATGTGTTCACTGACCTTGGTGGGACTGCAAGAGTGCTACTGAATTCCTCAGGAGAGTATTTTATTGTTATATTGATATTATCCATGAGTGCTGTATGTATAAAAGGTTAGATTCTAACATCTGTAGTGTGATTACAGTCTGTCCTTATCTATGTAAGTTAGGAAGTCAATATGGGGGTAGAAACAGGAGGAGGAGGAAAGGGTCATCATTTCAGAGTATAGCAGGTATTTAGAAGATGGCAATAGTATTAAAAATGAGAGTGCAGGCAATAGAACAGAATGTTTGCTTTTGAAGGAATAGTATCTACATGAAATACTGCAGGTTTTTGTATTTTAATATCTGTCAGAGTACTAGCAGTGGGAGTTAATCGGGCAGTCTGTGGGGGAGTTGTCTTTCTCTAGTACACTTTCAAAATAGAGACGAAAACATTGCTGAGTTCCACAAACTGAATACACCTCTATGCAATCCTACTAAATCAGCAGAATTGCATCATGATCTAGTCATCCCTGCAATTTGGACTACATAACATTGAGTTCAAGGTGCTCGTATATCAGGGGAATAGATATGTCACCCTTGGAAGATACTGGCATGTCAGCTAGTTTGCTTCAGGGTCACAAGTTGACATGGAACACTATTTGGAAAGCCTTCCTTTGGGAAACTCCTTCCTGATTATGGGAGTTCAAGAGGAAATATTAATAAATGCATATACTAGAGAGGGCAGGGCATACTCTGCTGTTCCACAAAATGAGAAATATCTATCAATTGCTGAGAAAGCATATTTTGGGAGACTTCAATTTTGATATTTTTATTTCTGCACATACAAGGATACAAAGATTAATTCTAGATACCTTGCCAAAATTACATATATGTGCTTCAGAAAGCATATGCTACAGAGGCTAATCATAATATATAAGTCTATGCAATGTTATATACCACTTATTACGCATCATACAAATAACCTTTCTTTTACGCAAACTTTACTGATATTCCTTGGAACATATGCCAAGGAGAAAGGATGTGGCTCTATACATTTTTATACTTTTGCTGTGACTTGGCATAGAATTTAGTTTAAAGCAGGATGCAGCTTGGGGTATGTGGCCATGCTCACATAAGAGTGATCCCAATGCCCAGATTATCTCTGTTACTACACTATGTTGCTCTTTAAATCAAAGTGGAGGAAGAAAGTAGAATATGGTTCCACCATCTTTTAATCAGTTTATTTCTTAGAATCAACCAAACCAATGGCAGGGAGTTCTGCTGTGTGACCTTTTGCTGGAAATTGCAGCTTCCTGTGCAAACTTCCATCCCAGTGCATCTACGTAACATTGCCGTCTGTGTCAATGGGCTTTGACCTACCCATACTCTGCACACTGACCTTTTTCACAAGCTGACTATAAAGAAATTAAAATAGCCTGTGTGTTCAGTTCTTCTGGCCTCTTGTATGGGTCAAGATAAGTTTAATGGCTGCAGCATGCCAAGCTCAGATTCTGTGAAGGGAGTGTAATGCCGGCAGGGGAAGAATGGTGGAAAACATTTAGCAGCAATTGAGGCACAGTTGGCTTATGCATGTCAAGACAAATTAAAGATGTTCTGACGGCATCTGGAGGTCCTCTTAGGAGCTCCTAGAATCTCTGAAAAATAAATCTAAGTAAACTCCAGGCTTTAAGCCTTCTTTGCAGTAGACTGTAGAAGCATAGTCTGTTAAAGATAGCAGGCATTTTCATAGTTCTCTCTTATTTTTATCCTGTGTGTATCACATTATACAGCTGTCTGCAGTTGGTGGTATGAGAAGAATATATTGAGTATCTTTTCTTAAGAAGCATTTTACGTTAACATATTCTATCTCATCACTAACTTTTAACTTATATTGTTTTCATACTTGCTAAAAAGCATTTAATATTAATTTAATATGATATTTCTAGATATCATTGCTCTTAAATCGTGATTCACACTGCAATATCTTGATGATGTAATAATCTACATTAGGACCTAATATTTACTCTGCTTGGCTTTCCAGTTAAATGAGTTTTACGAGATTCTACCCTCATTCAGCTGCTCTTCAAGTTGTCAGCTTGCACACCACTGTCTAGTTTCTACCAAAGTAATGAAGATTGGGTTTTTTTCTTACTAAATTGTGACAGTAAGCAATCAGGTGACAGTATGTGTTCAGATGCCACAAGTACTCAAATTCCAGACAAGACCAGAGGCTGGACTTGATTGGTTTCACTACTCACAGACTGAGTGTTTGTTAGTAAATACGTTTTCTTCCCATACCTAATATAAACGCAGTTGTACTAAGTGTGGAAGTATAGCTAATATAACGTGCAAAATTACTATACGGTATAACAGCTCGGCCTTTTTTTTTTTTCCTAACAGACCAAGCCTTGCCAGGACTGTCTTCATTAATGACGAAACCTTTGCTAATGAGGCTTCAAAAATATCTAGCCAAATAGTGCAAGGTCATACATTAATAATAGTGAATAATCTGAGGTAGCTAACAGTTCATTATGCTGTGGCAGAAGCTTGATGGAGTGCTGACAAATGGGTAGCAAAAAAGACAGACAATGTTTCCAGAAAATGTGAAGTGGTGACATTGTTTTCTATTGTGGATTTGACTCAGAAGATTGGAACTTGACTTCTGGCCTTCATATCCAACACTTGTTGGCAGCATATTGCTGTGTAAATAAATCTATTTAGTTCTTTTATTCTGGGTAGTTTCCCAGATCATGTCAAAGTACATGAAATACATATTACAAGGAAAATACCTTTTATCTTAATAATAACAATAAGAAATGCTTTAAATATCCTCAGTCTGACATATATAAAATGAAGAAATATGCATTTGATATGGTTATATTTAGTTTAAACAAACACTCGTACTTTCTGTGGGAAATAATGGGAAAGGTTATCTGTATCATAACACAGCTGAGTATTTCTGCTTTGTATGATGCTGTGAGATTAGGTGTTCTTGCATAGCATACTTGAATTTATCCTGGCTTACAATTCGAACCCTTGACACTCCTTCCCCCTTGTAAAAAAATGCTGGGGAAAATACAGAAAAAATACAAGTAGTATTTTTGGAGAAAATCAGAATTATGAGATGTGATTCAGAGACTTTGATGACAGATGGGAAGATAAAGTTCACTTGTAGCCATTTTCTTGCACTATAAATTGTAATACAAACATTGGCAATCTCATAAGTTTCCACCAGAGAGAGCGATATAATAATTGCGGAATGTAAGCATGTTCACTTGTAACTTCACTGATGATACAGAGAGAGAAGGATGATGATCATAACAAATCAACACAGAGAGTTAAAATAAGATGATAGCAAGTAATACAATGCTTACGAAGTCTTTGTCTTGATAGAACACGGAGGCAGCCTCCACATTCCCTTGAAAGCTTAAAAGCCTATGGCTTTTGTTCCTGTACATTCAAACTCTGACTTACATTTGAAGATTTACGTTATGGCAATCGTGTGTACAAGGAATTTGTTCTTATGACAAGCATGTTCTTTGAAACATCACTGAGTTGTTTCCCAAGAAGTTATAATTTATATTGTGAGCTGTTCCTTTTGTAGAGGCTGGAAGCGCAATGTTGCCAGAAAACTCTGGACCTGTTAAACTGGAGAACACTATTCAATAGAGTGGGAAGTGATTACATTTACCATAATCTCATCTTACTGTGTGAGCTATGTGAAAACATTCCCTTCATCCCTCATGATTAATTTACAGATGTGCAGTATATTTTACCTCTCTAGTAATGGAATTATTTCAGATATTACTGTGGATGAAATTAGATTGTGGTCACTAGAAAGGAGACCACATTCAGGTTATATGAAGTCCAAAACCTTATTATTTAATAATTTGCTAGTTCTTCAATTGTGTTTTTAAAACGAGCGTTACTTTTCTGTTTAAATTACGCTCCAGGCAAGAGGTGCAGATGCTACCACTGCTCTCTATTTCTCAAGTGATGAACCTCATGCAGATTTGCACCACCTTGAACAGACGCCTTAGTACATAGACAGCACATATGTGGTCTATCCTGTACAACGTCTTGCTCTAGCTTAGAAAGTCCCTTCTCACTGTGTAGACTCTTCTACGCTATTCTCCAAATTGGAAGCTGCCTGAAAAATCCCCATATAAAGGTTAATTAGGGTAAAGTGAAACCCTGGATCTTGACGATGATTTTAATTTCCCACTGTGCATATCCAGATGTAAGCGTTAGTGGTTCTTTCTATTTCTTCACAAGTTCTCTGTGTTTCCCTTTTATCTAGTAAGGCTTTTCAGTAATACGTAGAGGAAAAGAGAAGCAAAATATGATGGATTATGCAGTAACTGAGGAAGTTAATTCATAGCCACTTAAATGTATGGCTTTAAGATATATTATTCCCCTTCGTATCCTTTACTTCATTCCTGTAGAGAATTAAGGGTATGTGCACAGTTAATAAATTAAATTAGAGGTAGCAATCTCTTTCCAGTTGAGAGATTCAAAAACTTGAGCAATTAGTCTGCCTGTTAGGCTCAAATCACTAAAGCCATGGAGATTCTAACATGGACTTTGTTAGAAATTCTTCTGAAAATGGAAAAGCAGTTCTTTCCCATGTTTCAGTAAAGGAATATAATAAAATAGAACTTTTCCTGAGGACTATCAACAAGTATCAGGGGAACTCCATGAAGATCTGATGCCTGACAAATTGTATCTGTGTTGATGGAGAGCAAACAGGGTTAATGCCCAAAACTACTAATGAAAATTGTAAAATAGCTTAATGCTTTCAACCCTTCTCTACCAACTATTGAAACCTGTGGGAGATTTTTCATGAATTATAGCTCAGAATGTTGGCAGATATGTACAGAATTATGACAGCAGTTTCCACTCTCTCCATGAAACTGGAAGTAGGAAGCAGAGTATCCTTACAGCTTTTTCTTCACCACTGCACCATCATCAGAGGGACAGAAATATTAATTTTAAATGCAATGTATGAATTAGCCTGGGAGATCCATTTGGCTATAGCTCAGCTACTCATGCTTGGGCCCCAAATCTTTCTGTGTGTCTGCTGTGTAGACAATATAGGGCTGTGCTCCCACAGTACAAATGGGGTACAAATGTTTCTTGCCATTCACACAATTCTAATATTGTGGGTATTCCTGTGCTGGAATCAGTCCTGTGTAAGTTCCTATATGGAACTCCATTCATACAGAAGCATTAGTATATGCTTTGTATATATACTTTGGAAGATGAAAGTAGGCTAGGGTTTCAGCAAATGGGGAAGGCCTAACACAGTTTCTCCGTGAGGCCAGAGATATAACAGAAGAAATAACCTAATCTTTTCCAAAACAGAGAGAGGTCTTCTGGCTAAAACTGGTCTTTCCTAGTGAAGGTCTTACACACACCAAGCATGAAAATTACTCCTTACAGCTAGCAGAGGAATACAATGAAAGGTAGCAGATGCTCTTCTATGCCTCGGGATATAAAGTAATGAAGAGGAAATGGTAGGACCCAGAGGAAACAGAAACCTTGTCTTACCAAAAAACAGTGGAGGAAAATCAGTAAGGCTTCTCTGTAAGTAATGGTATACGGCTGATGTGGGCACCTCATGAAAAATGGAGTGTGTATAAGTGAATCTGTGTGTAAGTCAGTGGTGATGCCAGGGGATTCTTCTGTTTAAGCACGTAGCTGGCAAATGTGAAATGCTTTCCAAAACCACATTGTGAGAATTGATTCTCAGTACCATAATTCACTACTTCTCAGCAAATACAGTATGTCAGCTAGGGGAAAAAAAAACCCTGTGTTTCTAAGCTTCTCTATCTGTGCTTCATAGTAAACTAATGTATTCTGGTACTTCTCTCTGCTGATGTTTATCTTGCTAAAACATGGGTTTTTTTTCTAGACAGCAACTTTGAGAATATGATCCCTTTCTGGGGTCGTATCCTTCCGGTTTGCATATTGCATCAAGCAAACAAACCATCCTCCTTCTTAGATCCATTCACAGCCTCTCCATTACTGTCTGTCACCTCTGAATGTTACTGCATGGTTAAATCCTTCCTCCAATAAGCTCAAGACAGTAGGATCTGTGCCTTTGTAGTTAATTACTCAATTCAAATATTCACATTTTTCTATGGCATTCCTCATGCTTCAGAGGAGGGTTTTGTACACTTGCAAAACTCTGTTATTTTCATTCAAATCCCAGTAAACTTTTGTGCTCCCCCTTCACCCCCCTCGTGTTTTTTCAGTCATGCCTACAAAACAGAGGATAAATATCAGGATGTCAACATACTATAACTACTTCCTATATTACTGGTTTTTATTGTCTTGCCACTTTCTTTTGTCCGTATTCTCTTTTTTTCTCTTCCATTTTATACAAAAGTCTCTGTGGGGCAGGAAGTGCTCTTCTAGCTTTATGTTCATTGAACAACTGGCATACTGAAGCCCTGGCATATGATTAGGATTTATAGGCACGGGTGCATTTAATAAAAGAAGCATTACCTATGTACCTTAGCCTGGTGCAAAACTGGACTCAATACTATTAAGGCTATGTAAAGGGATCTATGATCAAACAAAGATCTCCGAAAATCCAGTTGACATGCTTTTACCTGATACACTTTAGTGTCTTGTAATTTGAAGCAGTGGTCAGTTGCAGTTTGTATAGAAGAAAGAATTAAATTCAGTCTTCCATCACAGAAACTGGGCTGTGTATGTACGCCTTAGCCAGGGGGCTTGCTTGTAGATAACTTTTGTGACATCAAAAGGATGAGAAGTTGTCCATCAGCATTCTAATGTCCTGGTTGTTTGGGAGGGTTACTCTATGAATAACAGTCAGGAAGTGCTGGATATTTCCTAGTTGGCTTGTGGATAGTGAATCAAACACAACAGTCTTTGGTTTTATGCACACACAAAGACAAGGAAAAAGTACAATTGAGGAAGTGCAGCATCTATTCCATCTTTCATACAGAATCTGCTCTTGGGAATAGAGACACAGGATTTCAGGTCCTATTTTGCTTTTCTTGTTAATTGTCTGAATTCAGGGCATCCTAAAATATGGAAGATTGGTACTGTTTGTATTAAATATGTACAAAAGGAGACATAATGGAAAGGGTTTTCCCAGATTATGCTTGTCTAGGTGAATCTTGGTAGATTACTAGCACAGTATAAAGCATACATTGCTCATAGTTTATGTTGTAGATAATATAATCTTTTTGATGTAGGAAATAACATCTGTCAGATCTCCAAAACAGTAAATGATATTTTTCCATTAGTCTTGTAACTTGTCTTTATGGGTAACAGTATGTAGTTATAGCACTTAGTCTAAAATAATCTCTGCTGGTGCTAAAAAAAATAATGCAGTAACCAATCCGAAAGGCAGAGAAACTAGCATTTCTTAGCCTACTGGTTGAAATTAGTTAATTGTATAGTATTTTAATATGCTTAAGTCAGATCACAATACTTAAATCTTGATGTCATTGCAACTGCAGTTCAAAACTCAAGGTAAAAACGTAATAAACTGGGAATGGCTTAAAAAAGTGCTTCACTTGGACCAAGAATTTTAGGGGCAAGATTCACTTTTTGCTTGCTTTTTTCCTTCATCAGCACAAGACACTGCAATTTATAACCTCCCTGCTTAATTTGTATTGATAATCTGTAGAGATTTAAATCCTTTCTAGGATACAGTCTTTTCACCATCCTCTTTGGGGTAAGCAAGTTTTGGGGGTAGTATTTTACATATGGTTGCAGGTTTGACACGTGCAAGTTTAGGCTGCTGAGACCGTGTATTTAGCAGTACTGACTTAAACAGGTATCCCCTCACCACCCAGTTCTTATTTATGTTGGTTGTCAGCTTGTACTGTATAAAATCATGTTGAAAAAAGTTTTGCATAGTAAAAGGATTTTGTTATGGTTTCATTAAGCACCATTTATAATAAAGTTACAAAACTAGAAAGCTACAAAGATAAATGAAATTTAAAATAGTTTGTGAGGATTTATGATAAGCATGTACACACTTCAGAAGGCCTCTGGCACTAATAAGCCCCAGTGTCTATCCTCTAACTAGATTAAATTCATTTCTACCAGAATTCAGCAGATGCAGCAGCTATGGGTTGTTTTTCATTCCCAGGGGGTACTTTCTCCCTGATAGAAACTCCAGATACCCTTTTTTCAACATCTAATTGTTAGACAGCAATCAGGAAAGTGACAATAAAATTGGGAACTTATGGTAAACACCAGTTAAAAAAAAGAAGGAAAAAGTTAGAGGCCATGGTTCAAAGTAGTTTCTTAATGGACTTCCTAACTAAGGAGAAAAAGGAAGATACACTACCCTGAAAAACACAATACACAATTTGAAAAGTTGAACCTCAATAGCGGAATAAAACTTTTCAAGAGAGAGCAGTCATTGTACAAGGAAGCTAAATTGTCAAAACGAAATTTGAAATGAGGAGGGGTGGCAGATTTAGTAGTTTGAACCAAGAGGTTCTTTTCTGTTTTCCCAGGAATACACTAACATTTCTCTCGGCTTAAAAAAAAAAAAACAAAAAAAACCCCAAAAAACACCAAAACAAAAAACCAAAACTTTGGATGCAGCACTATAGGAATTCTACAGTCAAAGATGAGGAGAATTTTGATAGGGTAAATTAGTTGGATTTTTTGTGTGAACTCCAATTCCTTGCTAAAAGCAGTTTTACAGCTGCTTTGATGTGCAGCTGGGGAAGATTCTGCTTTGTTTAGTTCCCAGGATAGGTCACATTCCAGGGCTTCCCATTGTAATACACTTCTAAGGACCGTTTATTGGAAGCTCATGGATGAAATGTATTGATTGTGAAAATTATTGTCTGTAATGTGATGGCTAAAGGGACAGACATGTTTGTTGAAACTATTGGGAGTCAATTTATTTGAAATTGGTCCCCTAATAGTGTGGTTTAGGATACATACAGAGGTGATTGATTTTATTGCTATGGCAGTAGCTTTCCCTACCACTTGTCTGAACTTTCTAAATGTGTAGGATGCCCATCAGCAACAATAATTCTGCAGCAAGAAATTCGCATGTTCTAGAGCTTATGTTCTTCTGAACAAACTAGGGGTTGGGTTTTTTTTTTCATTACCACTCTTTTAATAAATTTTTAAGGAAGCATGTGTTAGAATAATACATTGAGAAATAGCAAGATTGAGACTGTGGCAGGCCTCTGCTTGATGTGATTATACCTTCAGTTGCATATTATTTCAAATAAGAAGATAGTGATATTGTAGGTTTCCCTAATACCATATATAAGGCCATGCAGGCAGACAGGGCTGTAATATTTGATCATGTCTTGAAGTGCCTCCCTGGGGTGTGCCTGTTGGAATCCAACCCTAGCCTCAGGATCCCTGTGGTAATGGATGCACTATGCAATGCTTCACCTTATCCCCGCTGGGCCAGACAGGGCAGGATTTGCTCCATAATTTTAAAAAAGGATGTATATTTCACTGTGCAGGTGTTCAAATGATGTGCTTGCTTTCTTTCATTTAGAGAGAAATAAACTGTTTAGCAGTATCACAGTGAGCCTGTGCACAGCTTGCAAAGGATTTCTCTTTAACGTATTATTGAATGTTGTTACCATGTCACCCAAAAATACTTTGGAAGATGATATCTTTATCCAGCTGACAAGCTATAAATTTTCTCTCAGGCAGCTCTGTAAATGTGTGATCTTCCCAAGAGCTTTTCATTTTAAGCAAATGTGCAAAATAATCAAAACAAGTATGGATTTCTTTAGAACTACCTAAGAGATTTTATATTTAATTTTAAGCTTACTTTGTGCTTAATCTTTAATGAATCAAGTCTACTAATTTTAAAAAAAGAGGGTGTTTCGCCTTAGCCAGAGAGCAGTCCTCTCCACACAATTGAAAAGAATGGGAAAAAATTAAACAAACAAACAAAAAACCCAACCCCCAAAATCCACCAAAACAAACCAACAAACAATAACAGGAATCAAAACCCCAGCATCTTCAGTAGGGAAAATCATGGTGACGTTATTGACGGTCAGTGTCACCAGGCCAATTGGGATGGCCAACCTATTCTTGTCATATTACATTCTTTGAATTATCCTGTTGTGAACCAGGCTGTGTTTTAATTTTTTTTTTCCTCTTGAGACCAGGGATAATACTGTTCTAATGACCTCACTGAAAAAAAGGAAGCCTGTGACTCAAAAGCTTTCCTGTGCAGCACCGGCAATCTAGGGGGAGGGCTGGAAACAAGAGGTGCTACAATGGTAAATGATATTACAGTAGGAAGGAAAAAAGATGTGCAGTATGAAATAGGCATTCATATCAAAGAACATTATAATGCCTCAAGCTTTCTCTGTCCTTAGGTGTGAAAAACAGAATGTTACCTTTTGTAATTTGTCCTCCTCTCTGGTAAATCAGAAGTGTCAGGGATAATGCACGTAATCAGATTTCTTTGTGGCCAACAGCTTCTTCAGTGAGGTGCCCCCTCCAATTTTATAATCCTCATTACACTCTGTGGTGTCTGATCACACTAACTCCCAGTAAAATTAACAGGAATGTTGCATGACAAAGGATACCTGATAATAAATATCCTTACTTTGTACTGTTTCCAGAATGTCTAATATAAGGTGTTATATTTAGCTAGTACATGCTTTGCTGATTTATTTCTGGTGACAAGACTTTGTTGACGATGATAATGATTTTTAAATAGATTTTTAGATCTTGCTTCATTTATGTCTTAGTGACCGCCAGAACTCTGCTGAAAAATTACTAACAAGAGGAAAAAAATCACAACTCCCCAGTCACCCTTCATTTAAAGCTGAATGCAACCTTGCTGCTTTGTCCAAGCTTCCCCACAGTAGTGCTCTCATTCTTACTGATTCATGCAGAAAATGAAAAGCAGGAGACTTTTTGTCCCTGTTTGTATGGATAGAGGAAGAAGAGAGGAAAGAAAAGGGTGGAAGCATGACCCTTTTCTTTGGAGGTGTTCTCAAAATGCTCTTTTTCTGGCAAACGTTTGCGACTGTGCTCAGTCACGGGCTTGAGTACAGTCAATAAGTAAAGGCTGAACAGGGGAACAATGAAACATTCATGTGTACCGAGAGAGCTAGAACAGTAGGAACTGGTAGACGTGGCAGGATCTGAGCAAGGTGTTAATCATGTGCCTCAGGAGATTGATTGCAAGTATAGAAATGGGGATTAGTGTGTGTTTTCTCATCAGAAAGCTTGAAGAGCAGCCATGAGCTTCTGTCAGAGGTACGTCACAAAAGCAAAAAAGGAATTTGTAAGCAAGGACAGTGAAGTCACTTTCCTCTTCCCTCCAATATGTTCAAGGCAACTGTTTCGTAAATAAATAGGCTTATGCCAAAGAAATACCTAAATCCTATACAGGTGTCTTCCTGATTTGAAACATTTTAGGAAGGCTTAAAATGTTGGCTGTTTGCCTGAACCATGACTAACAATATAATGAAAGAAACTGTAAGAATTTAGATAGGAACTACCTATAATGTGCTTGGTATAGGACTATGTTTGTATACCTCTTGGAATACTAACTCATTTGTGCCAGCTACAGGTGTTTGCAGACACAGTTTGCTGTTTTTTTTTCCTGTATTAAACTAAAGATGTGTTGAGTTTGGTTCAGAACTTTTTATATAACATTTAGGCTTTAGCTGGCACCTGATTATTTGCGTATACAGATTATCAAACTAATTCAGATTTGGTAATAGTCTCTAACTTAAAAAAAAAAAAAAGAAAAAAAACTGTTTAATGGATGACTTATTACTTGATCTTGTTTCCGATTACCTATCACTCTTCAGTAACGTTGTTCTTCGGGCCATGGTGTAAGACTAACTTCTTCCATCCAGACACAACCTGCCAAAAACCTTGCCAAAAGAAAACCCTCAAAAATGTCTTCTTATCTTCTTCAACCTTACAGACACACAAATTCCAAAACTGGAAAAGCTATTATGTGTATTTCACACTATTTTAAAATCATTTTTTCGTCTTGTAATGACTTACTTAATTGCCAAGTAGTTACGAATTTATTTCTGTATAGTATCATGTGCTACATGTCCACAGAATTTTTTCAATTTTATACCATTTAAAATATTATATAATTACACATCTCATTTTTGACTCGGAAGGGGCTAAACGAAGACCACATATTTATGTAGTAAGAACTGGATGATTCAGGAGATTTTGATTGGTTTTAAAGGCTTTTAAAAGTAGTTAGTTGGAATCTAAAACAGGTCAGGGCTGACTGGAATTGTATTTTGTCTAATGACTAGTTATGAGGTCTTGCAAAATAACTTGATGGTCTTAAGCCTCTCCTTGGATTCATACTGATCCTCAGGAGGACAGTGCTTGTGCTGGCTCTTTCTGTTGCTAATAGTGTACCACTTCTGTCTTGAAAATCAGAGTTTGTTGTTCTGAAAGATAATTGAGATTAATTACTTCACCTACATTGGCAGACAGCCACTTGCTTCCCTCCTAAAACTGCAAGGTAATAATTGTCTAGAAATATGCTGATCATAAATATTTCTGTGTAGGTCCATGACCTATCAGATTTGCTGGATAGCCTACAACTGGTGGACAGATTATTAAAATGTATTTTCTAAATAACTGCTACATAAAGAAAAAATATGTGCAACCTAATCTTATGATTCCTGTATGCTAGGATATCTACAAAATGTCAAGATGCTGGCCGTCATCAGGAGGGATGAAGCTGGGGAAGAAGGCAAGTCTTATATTAACTTATATACAGCTTCTGAAGAGTTAGTAGATTTGGTATTGCCTAAAATCTCCAGTTCTGAAAATGCTTCTGTAATATATTTTAATATGTTTATATGATTTAAAGGGTAAGAAGGCACTTTTTTTCCACTTTTTAAAAGTAATTTAGTATCTTTTTCACTTTAAAGAGGTTATTGTTATGTCTCCCCAACACTCTGTCCATTGCTAAACTAAAAAATCCTTGTGTCTTCGTGATCTTTCTGTAAAACCTGTCTCCCACCTCTTCTTCAATTTCAGCTTCTTATAAATCTTGAAAAAGGACACAACTGGTAAATAAATCAAATGCATGAAGTGTAAACAAAAACGGAAAATCTTTCTTTATAAAATAACTGAGATCAGTTAAATTAGTTATGATAATTATTTAATACAGAATATCAGTCATACTTTTTCAGGCTGTCTGTCTTTTAAGCATTTGAAGACTTAGTACATAGCTGCACTATAATTAATAATAGACTATAACATATAGTTTCTATGAGTATATCCAATGAAGTTAACTGGGACATCAGGACCATCAAATCCAACCAGTCTAATGTAACATTAGCTTCAAAATGAAATATTTATTATTTTAAATATTAACTTTTGGATTCTATTTATTTGCCTTCTGAAACTTTAGTTTTCACTTTTGAAAGTTTTGTTTGTTCGCTTTTTTTTAGCGGAAACCAAATTTGAGGGAATCGCTTGAATGCTGCAGATGTTAGAGGTAGCATTGCAGGAAAAAAATCCCCAAGCCTTTTGTCATGTGAAATATTTATCAATAAAATTACTGGAGTCAGCAATCCTGTATATGTATGAGGCTTTGCAGGTTAAGAGTGGGATATCACACGTATTTCAGAGAATCTCATTACTTTCTTACAAACTAGGTTTAGTTCAACAGTTTATATAAGATCTTCAGCATATCCCAAAATTGCTTTCTTGTGGAGTTCTTATTAGATTAGAATTTTGTTACTATACAAAATGTGTGGTCCAAACATATGAAACACCTATTAATGTTTACCTGAAAAAATAAGATCATTTTTTAATGAACTGTTTTAAGTAGTTGTGCTATTCTTTCACTTTCTTGCTGTCAGAAAGTCCCTCAATAAACTGGTTGGGAATAGAGAAGTTTAGCAGCCTAGGCAGTGAAGAATATAAATTAAAAAAAGGATTAAGAGATCAGTAGAGATCAGCAACCGATCTTCCATCTTAATTGGTATTATTAAGAGTCCTCATGGATGTTGGAGACAAACTTTGAAAGTTTGTTGTCCTTCTTTCTGTGATACTGGGAGATTGTGGGCAGCAAAAATCATTAGTAATGCATCCATAGTGCTAATATGTATGGGGAAGATATTAATTGGCTAGAAAAAATAAGGTTAAAAGTATCTTATTTGTATTTTTGTAAACAGAATGTATGTATGCATATGAAGAATAGCTTTTTTTTTTCTTGTAAAGTCATACTGTATTTAGTACTTTGAGGAACAATTATCCTTGGATGTCCTTTTGTAATTTGTGTAATCAGTAATTTGTAATTAATGTATTATGTTACCTTCAGGTACTTCATTTACACAAGTCTCAAAATGAGTGTGTTTTTTGGACACTATGTACTTTTCTTAAGGGCTTAATGTTCTCATTTCAATACAAAAAATTAGTTAGAATAGGATACGCAAAACTGGGTAAAAATTAATTCTTCATTACTTTTAGAGACTTCAAAATGCTCTAAGTAGAAAATTCGCTTAAGCATGTGTATTTTTGCTAGCTTCAGTGTTGTTACAGACAAGATTAGAAATTAGTTTATGTTTGAGTGCTTCGCTTAGGAGGTAGGCACTTAGCTACCAGGATCATGTGTTACTATGAATGATCAGAAGCAGTGTTTCTGCCCAAGAAACCAGGTCCAGCCACAAAATTTTGAGTATCCAGTTTATGCATTGGTAACAATATTTCTACATCCGAAGAGAATGCTGCCATGTGTTGCTAATACTCTTTTCATTCTTGAAACAAAGAATGCGTTTTGCAGAAACATAAAATATCACTAATGACTTTTCACTTAAAATCTCATGTATTCTATAGTAATATATATGAACTTTGTAAAATATTACAGCAACCCACATAAATAGTGTGAACTAGTTTATCCCTTTTACTAAATGAATATGAAATAATAGTACTTTTAAGAATGAGAATACAGTAATCCTGTTAAACTACAGGCCTATATACATATATAACTTTATCAACCACAGGGGTATTATATACTTCCATAGTGACAGTAGGTACTTTTCCTGCTGAACAATACATAGGAAAGTAATGTAAATAAACTAATAATTAGTAAAACTTGATGCTAAAACAACTAACTTCAGTTTGCAATTATTATATTGATTGATACTGCTAATTTAATGGCATCCCCATAGAGTCAGCCTTTATTACTCAGCATTTAAAAGCGCCTCAGTTGGACTGCTGTGTCCAGTTCCCAGAACTATAGTCAAAAAAGAATAAAAGGAGCAATTGCAGAGTATGCAGAGAGAAAAGACGAGAATGATCGGAGGCCTTGCAGCGGTGACCTGATAGATGGAAAGGAACTGATGTAATTTACTGAGGATTAAAGCTTTCAAAAACAGAGAAGGAAAAAAATGTTTCTGTGTTCACTGAAGTGTTTCAAGACTGGTCTAAAATTATAATGGGAGATTTAGGTTATATATCATGGGGCAAAACAATGTAATGGTAAGGACAGACAAACACTAGAATACGTTTTGGAGGATGGTTTAAAAATTTCTACTGTAGGAGGATTTTTATCAGCTGTTTAGACAAACATCTGTCAGAAATAATGAAAGCATAGCTGATTCTACCTTGGAGCAGGAAGACAGATTAGATGACCTCTTAATGTGTCTTTCAGACTGTTTTACCCTAATTTCCTACAGTAATGAAGCTTGTGATGTTGCTGTGGGGTCTATTCCAGGCAGCCCTCTCTACTACCTTTTGAACCTGTAGGCTAGTTTCACCCTGGTTTGAGGGAGGAATGAGTCTCAAATACAGAAGTTCCTGTAACTTCCTTGGGAAGTGTAATGATGGATTGTGGAGGAAAACTGATAAGTAGTCCTGTTGAAGGAAGGAGGGAAATGTGAACTCTTTGGTCTGCCAGCTGGAGAGGTCGAAGATGTGAACTGGGTGACGGAGCTGTGGGTGCGTGCACACAGCTGGGAAGCAGCTGCATTGGGTGCCCCCTCTGGGACAGTGGTCAGTTACAGACATGAGCATGCTGGGGTGCTTCAAAGGGTCAGGTAAGGCACGTGGGCTGGAGGCATTTCAGAGGTGAGGATAGCAGGAACAGGGGAGTGAAGTGGAAGGTTCCTGTGGTGAGGAGAGAGAGAGGAGAAAAATCCATTAGAAATCAGGCTTAATTACTTTCACTGCTCAAGGAACTAGTTTCTGTACAGTGAAAGGTCAGTGAAAGGCAAATGCTTAGTAATAGTGACCAACTAGCAACGCGCTGATCTGATGCAGGGCTGCGAGACTCCGTCAACTTGCCTTTTTCAGCAAAAAGTTAGTGTGTGTTTGCAGGATCAAAGACTTAACCACAGAGATACTTTGCAAGAAACTACACAGACTACTGGAACTGATAGGCATTCTGGTTCTCATATCTAAAAATACTAACTGCTACTATTAGAGAAGCTTTTTTCCTTGTTCTCCATAGGAGACTACCTTTTTTGAAGTTTCCACTACCGAATAGACTTCCATATGTTTAAAAATACATCAAATGATTGGCCCTGCTCTGTACTAAAATCAAAGGTGGAAAAAAACCTCTAATATTGATAACATGTTGCTTCAGGAATGTGTCCTTCCTATCCAGGACAAAAATAATGCTTTACTTAATCATAATGTATTTCCCTAAGTATTCAATAAGCCAACCCAACTATGGGTTGGCAATCATTGCCATGTGTATTGCTCCTCATGAATACCTAAAGGAAAAGGCTCAATAACTACTGCATAGATACAAGATGTGCAGGGAAAAATTATGCACAAAGAAGTTACGCTCCTATAGTTGTCATCCTTTGACAATAAATAATTGATGTTAATCTATACTTGGGAGGATTCTTAAATAGTGGGTTTGGTACATATTGTACCGCATCACTACAGTGATGTATTTTTGAGAAGCTGCCTTAAAATTTATGCCCAAAATCTCTGAATAAGAGCAGACTTGGCAGATTAAACATAAAAATGTTATACAAAAAGAAGTGCTTTCTGGTCATCAAAAGGAATGAGGAGGATATTGAGAACCATCTGGATAACCAATTATATTAGCCAAGAAAATGCTTCAGTCATTCGAAAATTGAAATAAGATAGCAAATATATATTTTAAAATATTTTACTGAAAATAAACAGTGGTTTGTCTCTGGCAAACCTCTGAATAGCTGCAGTAGATGAACAGGGTCCTAATCCAACAAAGCATATGTAAGCACACTAGTAATTACATTAATTTCATCCAGTTTATGAAAGTTATGTATGCATTTAGGGCATTGCTGGACTGGGGCCTAACCTGAATTGTGCAAAGAGAGAGCAGAGGAATGGTTTGTTGTTAGCAGTCCCTTAAAATCACCAGAATGCTCCTGCACTGGATGCTACTGGCCTCTGTAAGAAAGGTCCCTTCCGAGGGCTCTTTCAAATTTTACACTAGAATTAATAGCCCTTGTGACAGACCCCAGTTGGGCCTTTTCGGGCCGCGATCCGGCAAACGCCGGTGTGCCAAAAAATCTCGCTTTCAGGGCCGGAGCGCGCCCGCGGGCCTGGAGGGGACCGCCGCCACGACCCACAGGGCGCTGGGGGCGAGGGTCGGGCCTGCGGCCTCTTCCCTGTCCCCGGACGCGGCGCCGCCCCGGGCTCGCTCGCTCTCGGGGCCGCGGTGGAGCCGAGTGGCCCTGTCGGGGCTCGGCGGGCGGCGCAGGTAAAAGGCGGCCTCTCCCCGGACCCGGGAAGCGGGCTGAAAGCACGGAGGGGCCTNCGCCTGGCAGGCAGGAGAGCTCCGCCGCAGCTGGCGCGCCCCCGTGGCGGTGTCTCCTCGGCCGGCAGCGAGAGGGAGGAGGGAGCGCGCGGTCGGTTCGGGCGGTCGGGCCGGGCACCGAGCGTCTCGGCGAGAGCGGCGCAGCCAGTCGCCCCGGAGCCCGCACGATCGGGGGAGCCAGGCCGCCGCAGCGGGGTCCCGCCCAGCCCAGCGCCCACAGGTGAGCGCGCCGCGGAGGGAGGCCGAGCGGCCTCGGAGGGGCGAGAGCGGCTCGCCCGGCTGGGCCCTCTCCCCGCCCGGCCCCGGCGTGGGGCTGGCGCCCGCGGAAGGCCGTGGGGCCGGCGCGGCGGCCGCGGAGGAGAGTCGGGACAAGGCCCCGCCGCGGCCTAAGCGCAGCCCGGGCGTCCGGTTTCCTGGCGGCGGCCGGGCCCCGCGCGGCCGCCCGCGACGGTGGCTCGGGCAGCCTGGCCTGAGGGAGCGAGGCGCGGCGGGCCCTTCTCCCCGGCCGGGCCTGCGGGTCCCGAGGGGAGGAAGGGAGGAGGGAAGCGGGAAGCGGCCCCGCGGTGGCGGGCGGCTCCGAGCCCTACTGCCCGGCTATTGTGCGCCAGGCTGAGGCGGCGGCCCGGCCTGGCTGCTGCCGAGGGCCCGCCGCGCGTGGGCCTGCACCGCCTGGGCCGCGGGGCTGCCCCTTTGTGGGCTCGGGCCCGGCCTCGGCGCGCGGTGCGCTTTGTGCTGGCGGGAGCGGAGCGGGGCCCGGCCCGGCGAAGGTCAGCTGGGCCGCGGCGGCGCGGGGAGGCGGGGGCGGCCTGCTGCTCTGGGTCCCCGGCGGCGCCCCTCTCTGCCTGCGTCCCGGCGGGCCCGGCCGCCGCGGGAAACAGGTTGCCGGAGTAGACGGGCCGCTGGGTGCCCCTCTGTGACATTTCCTGGGAAGGCTGCCGTCTTCCTTTTCTCTAATCCGATGCGAGCTAAGAGTGGGGGGAGATTCTCGCTCATCCCACGGGTTCCCCTGCAAAATTAAAAGGCTGGAGACCTTCCTTCTTTCCCCTTTCTCCACCGTTTTAAAAGGACAGGAAACAATAGCGTTTGTAGTGAAAGGCAAAGCATTCTAAGTATTTATTCAGGAGAAGTACTAAGTTTCTTTTCCGGTGGTAAACGAGTGGCACTTTTATTATAAGGTCATGTTTCATTTGCAACTGTAAACATACAATATTTCTCCGATATTCTCTCTTCAGTCTCTATTTCACCCAGTCTGGATGAATGCTACCTTTCCTCTGTAATAAGCAGTTTCCTCACATGCTAAATAAATAGATAAAGTGACTTTGTTTAACGTGGTAGATGAGTGGATGTTAGGAAGCTCATGGCTAATTGGTCTAGGTCGTGCAGGACATGGGATGTTCCACACATGGGACGTAGTTTCAGTTGTCTGTTTTATCTCCTTTCTTAAGTCTGAGGCTAGCACGGTGTACTCCAGAGGGGGAGGAAAAAATGGAAGCGACTCTTCTCAACCCTGAGTTGTTCAAGCTGATCTTCAAGAAGATTTGAGGTATTGGAATACAGGTGGACTAATATAGAGGCTCTTAGGGTAAAACTTAGATCTTTGGACTAGTCATCTCTTGCAGAAAATAACTTTGGGGAATATACCTAAAGAGAAAATTGATTAGTTCTACTTTTATCATTTGTTCTATGCTGTAACACTAATGTAAAAATTGAGTGCTAGAAATGATGATTGTGTTAACTTCAGTGGAAACTAAGGTTCTTAAATAGTTTTACCACTTTTCACAGTAGTGAAGCGTTATACAGGAAAGCACAAGGATAACAGTTATCCGTCAGTGGTATAGTTTTAGCAATCTGTTGTGACCCAGGAATTCTGAAACTGGTGGTTTTGGTCCTGAAAATGCATGTCATGACAAAGTATCCTGTCCATTAATCTATCATTTCTGTTGGTAAGGCTTTAGTGGTATAGTCTAATTACACTGCACTAGAGGAGTTAGCTCAGAAATTCAGTGGCTCCAGCTAAGTAGGTGTGAACTAAGGAAAGTAAATATTTTAAACGCAAGTACTTTCCATACTTAGATTTGAGCAGAGTTGCTGCTGTCTGCTTAGTGTGAATTGAGAAAGAGGTACTGTCAAAGGCACCTGCCTCTAATGTGGAAGAGGGGGCAGCATGAGGATGTTCACGTAAAAATCAACTTCTTTTGGTCTGAAAACTCAGAGAAATCAAGTAGGATAGTTTTATGAACTCTGGTCTTCACATAAAATGTTTTGCGAGACTATACATGCAACTCCTATGAGAAACGTGATCTTAATTTTAGGTTAGAACCCCTTTGCTTTATTTTTCTGCTTGTAATAGTGTTTGTAATCTTGTAACTGTCAGCTTTAAAAATTAGACTGAGTTTTGCCAAAAAGATTATCAGTGTGTGTTTTGCTTTAGTGGTTGTTTTATATCATGCTATAGTGTGTTTAGCTGTCAGCTATACTAGGTAAAGAAAGAAAACAAAACCTAGCATTAATGCCCCATTAATACTCTTAGCTTTTATGCCACACTTCATATATGTATATATTTTCCAGTTCTAATCCAGACTACATACTATGTTTCTGTAATGCCCAGGACAATTGTTTTAAATATATGCCTGTTGAGTTAATCTATAAAATGGTGATTGTTTGTGTTATCATAGGAATAATGAGAGATTTGGTTACTAATTCCACAGTACTTTTAATCAGATAAAGTGCTTGATAATTGCAGTTAACCAAATGGTGCACTTCTGATTTTGACTTGTTTCCCTTTGTAGAAGCTGAATACGGAAGCTGAGGTTGGCTGGGTTTTCAGTGGGGAAGTAAAATATTATTTGAATGGTGAAGACTGTATTTGTCCTTTTGCATCTGGAAATGCATTTTTAAAAATTGCTGTGGATGTATTCCTACAGGGAAATGGATTTTAAAAGTGCAACAAATTCATCTACAGACAGTTGTTGTTGACCATTTCCTTTTTTGTTTGCCTTATCCAGAAACAGGTTTGCATCTTTTCTTGTAACAATTGATGACATTGCTGAGACACGAAGAAAAACAAGGAGAGTGTAGTGATAACTTCTGCTTAGAGAATTAGTCATCAGCTCCTTTAAAGTGAAACACAGCAGTTCTTTGAACTTTGGTATGTGTGGCGTGAAGTCTTTAAGTTAATATTTTAAAGTTCTTTCCTATGGTTCTTCATATAGTACTAAACGGAGCAAAAATTCATTTAGTCTTTGATGAAAAACCACAGTGACTTTTCAGTGTTTGTGTTTGTTTTTTTGAACACTTGTCATGGAGGAGCATTTAGAATGCTACACTTCTTAATAGTTATTTTCAAGTAAGTGTTCAGATGAAATATGTCAAAAGAAAACTACATATGAAGGAAAAGTGTATGATAAATTTTGCTAATGTACAGATTGTCAAAAGGTTGAAAAGGTTTTAACTGGAGTAGGAGTATTTTAAAACAATTTAGTGTTAAATTAGAGGAGGAAAAGTTTGAAAATAAATTCCTTTATGTAAAAATTGCTAGAGCTGGTGTCTAGCTTAGAAAGGTAGGTGTATTAAAAGGCTTATCTTTGTTGTTTCTGTTTACGCTGTATTACAGATCTTTCATGAGGGAAGGTTCTGTGTCTTCTATATTTTGCAAGGGGATGACAACTGAAATACTAGGTTTCTAAGTTCTGTTTTGTGAATATGAGTATGTGTTGCTTTATGCTGAAACATGATGTAGGTACTAGTTTGAAGTGGGTTTTAAAAATTAGTCTTTCCTATGTTTTTTCTAAAAGTCACTTAGTATTATTTCTGAAATACGTGGTTAATTGCTGTTAACACATCAGTGTTAGGAAAGAAGAAATAATAGAAGATGTAGCACTGAATAAGCTGTGGCACATCTAGGGTACAGTTCTGCAGTAGCTAAAGACAGTTTCTGTTCAGGCTGCCAGGGATAACTTGCAGTGTTGCTGTCACCAATATGAATGTGAAATAGGCCAGTTTAAGTCACAAGTTAAGTTGAAAACTAGCTGCCTGTGAGGAGTGGGTACCTATCATCTGGTTCACTTCCCAGGGTAGTTTGCTGCATGGTAACGTTAAGAGCCAGTGCTGCTGCTAGAGATGTCATCCTCTGTCATTGTGGGTGCGCTCGGGATCAGTGTAAGTGCAGGCTTACAGCTGAGAAAGAATGGTCTCACCCTCCGTTGCCAACTTGTTTTTGGTGTCTTCCTGGTGTGCCAGTGTAAGCACTGACCTAGTTGTGCAAGACTGATCTTGTTGACTATGTTACCTTAAAGAGAAAGAAAACTAATGGGTAAAAGGCAGGCAGCACAACCATTCCTTTTGGTGGCAGCTTGCTTTTGTTTGTTGTGGAAGTGGCGGAATTGCACTCTGACATATTGTATGTGTGTGCCCGGAGTTGTGGAGCCTGTATCTGGTGGATTGTTCTTTGTGCTGTAGGTGAACCATTTTCTTCAGTTGTTTGTAGTGGTACCTGAAAGCTCTTAAGAAATACTGTAACTGAGCAGTTCTTACAAATGCTATTACGACATTTAAGAACCTTTGAAACATGTCATGTTCCTACTTTCTCTTTGAAAGATAAAGACTGTAACTCAGTGTATCAGCTTAGAACCAAGACCTTAATCCTATCCACAGATCTGTAAAAATATGGACTCTGTGATTTTTTTTTTTTTTAATTTTTGAAGCCTCACTAGCTCCTGACATTTTTTTGACCTGACATAGGGCTCAGATTTTGATATCTTTGTTCAGATATTTTAATCTTTTTTAATCTTCTATATGCATTTGTGTGTTGACACATATATAACCCCACTTTAAGGTGTACAAGAAAAAATTCTCATGTTTACCTAAAGCTAGTTTTAAAATTAATGTAAATTTTGTTCAGTTTTGCCTATATATGAGCCTTATGTCTTGTTCCTTTCTTCCTCCTTATGTGCATGTGCAGTTGTTGTCTTCTAAAAGCTGTGAAAATGCTCTGCTCAACTGATCTTTTGATTTCTGAATGACTGTTTATTTTGAAATATATATGCGCATATATGTGCTTAATGTAGATATATATAAAATCTAATTACAGTCACAAAATTACTTTCATTTGTAGGAATTTTTTTCCCCTTTTTTGTGCATGAAGGTGTCACCGCAGTTGAGAGTTAATTTGTGTAGAGTTCATCGCTACATGGCCAATATCTGTGTGATTACGCAAGTACGTTAAGGATGTAATTTGAAGACTGGTTGCACAGGTGTGACCAGGGAATAATTCGGCTGGCAGATGTTGATGGTGTACTGTAAAATTTTAGTCTGGCTTTGTGCTAGGTCAAGTATAATCATTAGAAAGGAAATTTTACAAATAAAAAGCATGCATTTCATAATAGAAGTTGAGACAGACATTCTTCTACAGCAGGTGTAAAGCAGTAATTTTAAGAGCACTTTTGTGCATATTAAAACCAGCTGCTGCCCTAAACAGCTTTATTTTAAAATCAGGTGTTCCATTTAAGGAAAAGCTGTTCCTTGTACAATCATAATTCTTCCATGGATGTACAGGTGCTCATCTCTACTAAAGGAGTTGAGTGTGGGGAAAAAGATGATTTTATGAAGGCTGCTCCTTAATATGCATTATAAGGAAGTAAGACTTAGGGTTGCCTGTGAAAGTTTAAATTTATTATTTCCTAATGTTTGAATGCTTGCTCTTCCAACCTAATATATTTTTGTAATGCTCCTGTAAAAGAAAAAGGCTAAAAAGTACTGAAGTTTACAGTTACGCTCTGGATAGTGAGTCATTGTTAGGATTTGATGTTCGAGATTCAGCACTGCAACATAGACTCAAGTTTTGATTTACCTATATAACAGAAGAGAGGGCAATATTTTGTGGAGAAGGATGTAGTGATAGGTGTTGAATTTAGAAAGTGCTGATAAAGAGAGCATGAAGTAGCAGAATGATACATGTACTCTTGTCATTTCCAAACCATTTATAGTATCTTGTGTTTTATGTTCTGATGCAGACTCAGGCCTGACTTCAGAGTCATTATGGTTGAATTTTAATTTTGTATGCCATGAAGCATTTCCCAAGAAATACAAATAAGTGAAATAGTGCATTTTGCTTAGCATTTGAGATATACCTGATCAGAATTTAATGGCAATAAAAGAACATATAATTCTCTTGCCCGAGAGCTCTTTTTCTGCTGAAATTGCATCGCTTGCTTCAAAAGCTCGGTGGTTGGATTTTTGCAAAGGAAGTTGAGGAATTTTTTTTTTTTTTTTTTTTTTTGGAAATACAAGGATCACTCTAAAGAAAGGTTATTTTCTTTGCTTTCCATAAAATGGCAATATGGAGTTGATGGCTCAGAAGGAGGCCTTCAGATTAGATACAATAGAATTAGTGAGAAGGGTGTTGCCAATGCCTCCCTAATTTGTCTCTTTGATGTACAAAATACTGGAATGAATATAGGGCAGTTGTCCATATGTGAGCAGGAGTTGAAAATAAACAGTGATTGAAGTTTGACTACTGCTGAGTGTAAAAACTGAGATGTTAAATATTTAAAATAGCGTCCTTTAGTGTATAATGATATTTAGTTATTACTAACCTGACGTAAATTTGAATAGGATCTGCAAAGTTAATTTAGTATCCTTATCAAGTTAATTCGTTCCCTTTTGCATTTATGTCCAATACTCGCAGCTCCTTTTCATATTTTAAAACCTGTAAAAGGCAGGGAAGTACTTGCCTGTGGTGACTCAGAAACTTGTGACAGAGCAGGAACTAAACCGAGGTCTCCCATGCCACAGACTACTGCTCTAGTACCGCTAATCTTTTTTTTTNTTTTTTTTTTTTTTTTTTTTTTTAAGGTTTCAAGGAATGCTCAATCTTTTCATGTAACATGGTGGTCTGTGGAGTCAGCAGTTCAACTTATTTCTGTTTGCTGTGCCTCAGGTTGATAATACTTGCTGGAAGAGTGCTCTTATTCATGAGATAAAGCCGCATTCTAAAACTGATGTTTTCATGAAAAGCAGTAGAGCTGTTGCTCTGTGCAGGAGTGTGACTATGGTAGACTTGTCAGTAGCCAAGTTTGAGAATTTGGGTAACATTGTAATAACAATTTTAAAATATTTTTAATGGTGGCAGTTGAATTCTTGTGCAACGGTACTACAGAAACAGTTGATTCAGAACTGATGAGCGGGGAAAAAAGTGACTTAAGTAGATCATATTGGTTTTAATGGAGGCACATGTACTTCAAAGAATGGATGCTGGAAACACAAGGCATGTAGGAGATGGGAGTTTAAAGAAATGAAGTACTGAGAAGTTAGGAACAATCAGAAATGTCAAAACGCCACTGTGTTTTTGCACTTCTTTTAGTAAGGTCTTACATTTGTTACAATGTAGATCATTTCAGTGCTCTTAATTTTCTACCTGCAGTATATCAACAAAATACAAAAGCCTGCGTCCCATCTTAGATTTCCATAGCTTTCCTTTTGAATTAGGTATCCATAGTAGGAAAATCTTACTTCCAAAGCACAGAAATGTCCATTTAAAAAGTGTGGACTTTATCCTTTACATTTACGATGTTGTGCATTTTATTCTCTTTGTGTTATGTGTGTGATAAAATAAAGACGTTATCTTTATCTGACATTGATCTAAATGTTCTTGCTTCTGAAGATTAAATATCTGGATTTAAAAAAAAAACAAACAACTTGTAAAAATTCTCTCTCAAAATGACTAGGGATTCTGTGTAGGTTAGTACTAGAAGTTCTGAAAAATTAGTAAAAGTTAGGCTTATGGTGTCACTACTCTGTGTTCTGTGGTGCTGGATGTACTTCTGTGTAGATTTCATGTTTGACATACCTTGGGGCACCAAGATCTGTACGCTGGAATCAGTGTCTGAGTTCTTCAAGCCCTCCCCTTCGTGTGCCCTCCACAGGTCAGATTGCCATTCTTCACAGGGCTCCACTGTCTTCAGGACTACATACAGGAATACAGAACAAATTAAGGATCGCAATAATAAATTATTATTTAAGATGGAAATATCTATGAATTTAAACGATGCACAAGATGGAAGAGGTCTTTATAAAAATAGTCAACATCCATAATCCTGTCCTGACTCCTCCTGCAGAGCAGCTTTCTGTGTCATGATCAGTCTCTTTTATAGGCCAACTCCTTCTCAATCAGGTCTGGTTATTTTGATGGTCTGACCCCTAGTACTATTCAGTTATTCAGGAAAAATATTAGGCATAAAATAGGTCTTGAATTTGAATTGGAATAGTTATCACGGAAAGACTGTATGTGTAGACACATCAGAGTACAGGTACTTCTTTTTAGTTTAGCCTTATTGAATTAAGGTAGGCACTTCCATGCCACACCCTCTTCCCTGTGTCTGCCACAGACACAGAAATGGTGATGCAATATTGCGTGGCAATTACAGTATGCAGTGAAGAATATAGTTTTTGCAAAATAACATTGAGGAAAGAAACACAGCCCCCAAATTGTCACACTCGGTAGGATTTGCTGTTAACATTTACAGAGGGTTTTGTTGTTTGGTTTTTTTTTTGTTTTACTAATAGAGTGTAATTGTATACAGACCCCATCTATGATATCTTGTAGAACAGACTTAAGTGTTTCCTGCTTTAGATACTTCTGAATGGTAGTATATGTGACAGCATGAAAAATAACTTGGTTTTTTTTTTTCTGGTGCTGTTACTAATTCAGTTTGTAGCTGACCCTCCTGTATGCCTGCCTTATGTTTTATTGCAACATGCTATGTCTGGAACTTTTTAAGAGGTAACTGTCTACTGTGTTTATAGAAATTACTGGGCTGAATTATTGTTGGAAGATGGTCCTGATGCAGCCCAGTTCAGTGGGCTCTGTGCACAGTGAAAGGAAATTAGATATTACAAAAAAAAAAGTAAAAACTGTCTTTCATGTTTTTTTATTGTTTGCATAGAGTTGTCTGTATTTTCATATGTGGTTTTTCTTTATTTTGGTAGATTCTGTGGCTTCTGCCATTTTTATTTTGAAACCTGTACTTCTGCTTTATCTCACTTAGCTTTCCTGTGCTCAAACTGTGGCAGGCTACAGAAGGGCACTCTCAGTTTGGGAGAAGGCTAGTGTGGGACTGCTGCTGTTTTGAGTTCATACTATAGTTTATCGTGCTATAGGTTCCAAATGTGGGCATGCTAGAGCTTCAGGTGTCCTGTGTCAAGGAAGGCTCTGGCCATTGACTACTGATATTGGCACTGAGGATACCAAGCCAGTGAATGGAGAAAAGAGAAAGCGTTTGTCACAGAGCACCACTTCAGGTACAGTGCAAGAGTGTGCAGTATCCAGCTTTGAGTGGTATTTCTCTATCACCATCTTCACACCTCTGTAGTAGGTGGGATTCAGCGGTGTCAGCAAGATAAAGTTATTTGCTTGTTTTTAAACCTCAAAATACAGTGAAGTCCAATTTGGAAGTGGTCCATGATCTTTTTAATGCAAATGTTTGGCTTTGATTTGCATTTAAAGAATGATTCTTTTTTGCTGTATTTTTGTTTAACTATATATAATGGAAAAGGTTGTTTCACTAGCTTCTTTGTGGCTTAACTTTCTTTTATTACAATAGATTACCAAATATCAATAATTTTTGCTATTGTTGCTTATACCAATGTAGTTAATGTATTGCTGCATTTTCCTTTTCTAGCGGTGGCATTTGATAAATTATTTTTAGTATAGCTTGAATTTTCAGGAATTTCCTTCATAGTTCCCCTAGCTTTTGCTTTCTGTCCTGCTTCCTCTGCTTCCAAGCTCAAAAGATGGGGGAGATAAACATCCTATTTTGCGTTATAATTTTTTAATGGCCTGAATGCTATGTATAATTATAAGCTGTGTAAAAGCTGGGATGTTCTCTGCTTATATAGTAGAGAGTGAGTGGTCTAAACTCAGATTTTTGCTATTGATCAGACATTTTTAGTTTTCATTCTAGAATGAAATTTGGGGTTTTATCAGTTAGTCATTTTTTCTCTGAACGTTGTTCCTCAGCTTGTCCTTCTTTGCAAGACTGGAGTATCATAGCAGTGTACTCTCCAGTATTCCATGCTAACTTGGATCTTGATTCTCTAGAATATCGAAAATTCTGGTTGGCTAGAGTATGAGTTATTCACTTTTTAAATTGAAGGAGTTCTTTGTTGCATTTAAAAATGAATGCTGTAATCATGGTAGTAGTTGCTTGCTGCTGTGATTTTTATGTGGTTGTTGTATATCTTCTATAGGACACTGTTCCTTCTTAATTTTACATCCTGAAGTTGTTGGAAAGAAAATCTTTGATAGCTAGAAAAAAACCACCCCCTGGGTTGATGTTTAATATTCTGGCGTAGATAGGCAGGAGAAATAGTTAATATGACAGTTATGAGGCAGAAGTCAAACAGCACTAGCCAGGGCATTGGTATTGGATTAGAAACAGCTCACTATAATTTGGTGCTGTAATAATACTGTTTTTGTTTACATATTGCTGTTTGTACCATGTAGCAAACACAGATATGTGTTGAATTTGAAGATCTGGATTGCCCACTAGCAGTGACTCAATTGGTGATCATGTTGTGTGCAAGAGAACATATATGATAGCATCAGAAATGCTGAGCGTTAAGGTCTGGTGGTTCACTGGAGAGGTAGCCATGAAGAGGATGACTGATTCCATGATTATGTAAATCCATTGGGATTTCCTTTCCTGATGATTGGAAAGAGGGGTTGGTAGGGAGTGTCTTGAGGTGCAAGAAAAAAACTACCTGCAATTTTAGGCAGGCTGGGTTGGTAAAGTTAGTTCAAATTGTTGTGATTTTGTATGAAAAGGAGATGAACTGGACAGATGACATTTTGGAAAAGGAAATCATTGTGAGAATTGGCTCAATTTTGTAAATTTTTTTTGGTCTTGTTTTTTGATACTCTGTTACATTGGACTGCTCTGGCTTTTGGTTATTATGCAGGAAAAGAGAAGCCCTAAGGTGTCTGAAATAAGAAATAGCATATAGGTAAGGGTACTAAAGAAAACAGTGTCTGGAAGGGTTGAAAAAAATCATAATTCATGAATCAAAAACAGAGTGTATAGAGACTAAATTGTTTTATGTAGTTGATTAATAATTTATGTCATGAACCGTCTTCTGAAAGTTTTGAAGTAGGCCAGTAGGTACAGAGGCTGTGTACATGCAGGGATGTACATTTCCGTGTCCCATGTTGTCAGATTTGCAGGAGCAGGCATGCATTGGATATTAACTGCACCAGGCCCCTGTGGTCTAACATCTCCCAAGAGCAGAGAGAGGTATATTGATAGACTTCAAAATGGAAAAACCTTGGGCCCTAAAATGTCATTTAAAATTTAAATAGAAATTAAAAATATTAATTTAAAAAATATATTCACAAGCTTTTCTGAGACACTTTTGCATAGTACACTTAATGTTATATGTGTTTGATTGAAGTGTGTTTTTGGTGGTGGTGAGGGCAATATACGATATTTTTGCTAGAGCCTGCTAAAACCTTTTTCCCTGCTTTTTTGCTGTACATTGACAATTATGAGTGCAAGAGGGGACAGAGGAAAGGTAGATTCCTTGGAAAAGTATTTTTAGAAATAGTAGGTACATGTAGTCGAAAAGCTGGCTTTTCCACAGTGCAATAGATGTTGTCCTCAGCAGTTTAAGACTTCATAATTGATTAGCTATGGCACAAAAATATGGTATCCTAAGAATTTTCAATGTAAAATTAACCTAACGCTACTTTAAAAATGGTGAAAAGTTCCCTACTTAAAATACACTGGTGCCCCTTTTTAATTGGAACAAAGTGTGCTTTTTAATTACCTTCATTCTCAAGATAGTATTCACTTGAGACTTCTGTGTTAGTAACGCTTCCAGTTTTTTGGGCATGGTATGGTGTGCTTTACATATACTTATACATGTGTGTATGCACCCCCACCCCACCCCCCTTTCTTCTTTCTAAATATACAGACACTGCTTTTTTCTGTCGCATTCATGAAACTTTCCTTCTACTGCCAAAAAAATATTGGTGACTGTTTAATCTTTTCAATTTATTGTATATAATATTTTACAAAATATTTATTGTTTGTAATATTTTACAGAAATTATCAATATTGAATTCTACAAGTATCTGATGATACTGGCTAATCTTTCTGTATCTTCTTTTAAGTTCTTATTCACACCTGTTTAGTGAGTATTTTCAACAGTTCATTTAGCTTTTGGGTTTTGACATTGTTTGGCTTATACCGCATCTTGAAAAAAGTAACCTGTCAGTGTTTTTCACATCTTCAAACACTGTCATGAAATGTTCTCATTTCTAGTGCTCTGTAACAGGGTATTGTTTTTAAAAAGGTCTCATTTTCCAATATGATTTGAAGATTCATATTACTTGTATTATTAGTTTGAAGATCTTGGATTGCTTTGTTGATGGCTGTAATGCATTAAGAATGCATTTTGAATGGAAGTCTCTGAATTCAATTAATTCTGAAATGTGATTGCAAAAAGATCTGCATCATATATAGACATTTGTGATAAGGCGTTTTTTTCTGTCCTTGCATCACTCTTCAGCTTTATATAGTGAGATTTTTTCCCCTTCTAGCCATTAAGATGACTATACAGAAGTTTTGTGGGTTTTTTCTGAAATGAATACTCAGTTACCCTCTCAGAAGCAAATTAAAATGTTAAACCAAAGTCTAAGCTGTTTGATATGAGTGAAGATTTGGGGGAAGCGGATGGCGTTAACTTGAATTTGTTAAAGGTGCTCCGTATTTCAGCGAAACGCAGGAGATGTGATTCCTGGAATGGCGTCTGAAGCTGACGCCTTTGCAAGATGAGAAGCTGAAAGGGTGTCAGTCTGTTCCTGTGTACTGTTGTTAATTCCGTGGCATGTGAGGTACATCATCTTTCTGATCTGCTCTTGAAACTGCTTTCCTCACGTCTGTGCCTCAGCTGAGCTTTTTAAACAGTGAATCGATTGCGTCTTCCCATTCTCATTGATTCCTTTTACCCATCTGGGGTTTCAAAGGCTTTCTCTCTTTGGGCATTGTGCATTGTATTGCAGCGTAGCAAAGGACGTATGGCATTAGCTAACCTGTGGGAGGGCTGGTGGTTTTGTTTTGGGGACAGCTGCTTTGCTGCAGGAGAGGAAGCCGAGGGCACGTGTCACACACTTCAGAACATGCCCTTCGTCTCTCAAAAGTAATTTCTGTGCTGGTTTTCTTCAGCTTTTCTGTTTTGCTTGGAAACTTTCTTGACTCTTAACTGGTGGGGACGTTTGGGGGCGAAGCTGAAGCGTACCTTGTATCGAGTCGGTAGTTTTTGTTAATAGCAATTGGGCGTTATTTGCATGTGTTGGAGTGCTGATACCAGCTTCCACAGACTGCCTTGAACAGGACTTCAGTTTCAGGTAGTAAGAAAGCATTTTTAAAGATAATTTTCTTTACTCAGATACTGTAGCCTTACTTTTTATGCGACCAAACCAATTCATTGCAGGGTGTTCTTCTGTTGCCTCCACTGAAACTTGTACTTCCATCATTTTACCGTCATTACATCTGTATTCCATAATCCCTAAGCTCTTCTGAGCCCGGTGTGTGCATCATGCAAGCATGTTGACTTGGTTTCCAACTCCTTTATCCTTAAACTGTTCTAAATTTTTTATGGTCCATGTGGATAGTCAAATATGCCACGCTGTTAAAAATCTGTTGGTCTTTTCTTCTGCTTGAGATTATTATGCTTTTGCTTGATTGAATAATCTTCATACAAATGGAAAAAAGTCCCGTTGAATGGGTACTTTATAGATCCACAGTGGAAAATGCTAATTTGAGCAGTCTTCTGGAAATAGCGGGAACAGGGAAGTGAAATTGATGTACTAGAAGAGTTTTGAATGGAATCTATAGCTTTTAAAAGCGATTATTTAGGGAAGATGGTCAGACCGGTCAGTCTGTAAGCATCAGAAAGAGTTGTGACAGCGTGAGGCAGCACTATTGCTGTTCCACGGGCCTTCGCGGTGGCAGGCTGGATGCAGCTGGATGCTGGGTGCAGCCTGCGGGGAGCCGGGCCGAGGAGGCGTTCGGCGGCCGGGACGCGCCGCGTCGAGCCGAGGGAGAGGTGCTGGCGGTCGGCGGGGGTGGGCTTCCCCGGGCCGGGGCCGGGGCCGGNCGCCGCCTCAGCCGCTGGCCGACAGCCGGGCGAGGGGCGGCGCCGGCGGGGAGAAGTTTGGGGAACCATTTTGGGGCCCCGGGCCGGAGCGCGGGTGTAGCCGGCGGATGCGGGGGTGTGCGGGGCCGTAGATGGGGGGGGCCGGGCCCGCAGCGGTAAGGACAAGGCGCGGAGCGGCGCGGGGGATCGCGGGGGCGCTCGCCGGGAGCATCGCCCGCCCCGCGCCACCGCTGCCCCCGGCCCGTCTCCTCCGTGCGGAAGCGCCATGAGCGCCTTCGCTGCCCATGACGGGGAGATCTGCCTCCGGCGGCCTGCACGCGTGGAAGGGAGCCCTGTGTGCGTGCTTGCCGGGAAGTAGAACCGGCAAGGGGAAAGGTAGTGACTTCGCAATTGCGTTATGTGCAGTGTTTTAAGCTGGTTTTGTGGGGACTGTGATATCCTGCCCTTCGGGAGATCTCGGTAGCGTGTGTATTCCACCCTTCCCCAGAACGGTGTTGAGAATAGTTTTATGAACAGGTCGGTGTGGTCTGATGTCATCGAGGACAGAGTTCTTGGTCTAGAACTGGGAAATCTTAAAATATGTTTTTTCCCTTTTCACTCTTTCTGTTGGTTAAACTTTTTCAAATTTGTACAATCTTATGAATAATATGTGTTGTAGCAACTAATACTTTTGAAGATGACACCTAGTGTACCTTAGTTTGTCGCTGTTGCTTAGAGTTATTCCCAGTGTGTGCAAACAAACGTAATGTAATAACAAATACTGCATATAGGGGTTTTGACCTGTAATAAAGTTTTTGTAACTAAAAATATCTTTAAATTTTATTTCCAGTTCCGTAGTTGTTTTTACTTGGTTTGTAATTGTATGTTTTTGATAGGTGGGTTAAACGTATCACACTGATAACATTTTACTTGTGATTAACTTGTAGTTTTTAAGATAGCTATAAAAAATGAACTTCTCTGCTTTTTCCGTCATTATGCATTATTCATCTGTGTGTTAACATGAGTGATGAAAATGTAGGCTTTGGGCAGGTTTAGGCTTGGTAAATTACAGTTTATAGCTTTATCCAGTTTCTTCCTTGCCTGCTAATCTCAGTGGTCTGGTTGACACATTTCGGCTTGTTTTCGTTCCCCACTTATTTGGATGGTCCTCGGTTGTGGAAGGTGTGTGTGAAGGCTGGTCACGTACAGCCACGGTGCTAAGGCAGCGCTGTACAGGGCTGTACGGTTCTTTTCTCTAGTACTTCCAGCTTAGAAAGCTTAAGTGGGAAGTACATCTGTGCATAAGGTCTTTTGCAAAGTGTGTAGGTTGCTTAATTTAACTGTTGAATGGGCTCTAAGAGGTGTAATTAAAGAAACCAGAGCTCACCCAGCTCGTCAGACTGCCTAGGGAACCGGTCTAACGCAGTGGTTTTCACCAGTGTTATCTGTGGGTTACTGGGGATCCCTGGATCAGGACATATAGGTTCAGGTAAGATGAAGCGCACATGAACTTTTCTGAAATGTGTGTGTTTACAATATTTGAAGGGAAACACTTTTAGAATTTTACATATGAATATGCATGTGATTTCTAAGCTCTTTGCAAGTGAACAGGGTGGTCAGAATTCGTTCTCCCATCTACAATTGCCCGCTGTGTATAATTTGTTCTAGAGCGTAGAACTGCAGTGTGCCATCGTGAGCCCCCCACCTACGGGTGTTGGGGAAAAATAGCAGCAGCGCTCAGTCGTCAGAGAGGCCTTCCCGTTTGAGTCTCCTCGCAACAAGCTGGTGTGGCATCACTTCCCCAGAACATGTATTTGATTTATCACAGATTATCTTTAATTTTTAATCTAAGCTGGAATGCCTTACAGTAGGAAAATAAGGCCAAAAGATACAAACATTCCTGTCATATCTCTACAGTATTAGTTAAGTCACAGCATTGGAAACCACTGTATGGGTGTTTTTCTCCCAAAGATGGGAACTGGGTATTTCTAGTCCAGCAAGCCTGAGATGAAGGAAGAGACTTTGCAGGGGTGAGATGATGCTGTTACTGGGCATGTGAGACTCAATAACATCAGTGACTGGAACACTGACTCTTTGACACCCATGTTTTTCAAGCTCTGGACTGGGGAGAGGTGCTTCTGTAGAATTTGAAACTGCCTCTCTATGATTACTTTTTGAATGTCAAGGGATAAGTTATTTTGCATGTTGGAATCTCTTAGTTCCTTTGCTTCGTGCCCTGAACAGTGCATGTCTTGCAAAAGCTTGCACAGTATGCTGCTTTGGGGTATCTAGTCCAAGTATGAGTAAGTTTGTGGGTGAAATGATGCTAAATATGGGAAGCTTGCCTCTTGCCTAATATTCCCATGTCAAATAGCAAGGAGATTAAAGATGAGGTTTGTTGTGAGAGCTTTCTACATACGTGACATACAGAGAAGCACTTAAGGTGGTTGAGGATCTTCTCGTGTAACGGAAGCCAGTTTTGGATAGCATTTTACTTAACTTGCCTTAACCTACAAAGGTAAGGTTTATTTTTTTCAAAATTGAGTGTTTAAGTTTTCTGGTAGTACTAGTAATTCCTTTTGCACAAGGAGGAGAGTTAGGGGGTGCAGGACAAAGCGTAGCATCCATAATGTGTTCAGGAATATGGTACTTTAACCGCATCTGTTGAATGCTCGAGCAAGCTGTTTGGTCAGACAGCTGTTAACTTTTGTCTGGGGACATTTGAAAGAATAGAACGTCAGTGTAAACTCCACTGAATGTAAAACTTCATCAACAGTGCCTTTTCAAGTGATGGAAGTGTTTTGAGTATGTATATGTCAAAATTAATTCTCAAATTTAATCTCTTGAATTTCTTGTCTGATTTGGGAAATTCAGTAAAATAATGGCTTTGGTCTTCTTTTCTGGTATCTTCACAAAGGGTTTAGTTCAGGACGCTGAAGCAACAGATGCGCTTTACAAGCTACGGGCCTTAGTAACAGAGTAATGAAAATGGAGAGTCACAGTCCTGGCCTGGGAAAGAACAGTGTAATCTTCTTACCTATGTTTTTCCTTGCTACTCTTTTTCAATGTTTTTAAAAAATTATACAGTAAATATGATTACTGAGGTGGTCATATCCGGAAGTTTATTTTTTCATTAAAAATGGCTAGTTTCTTACCTCGCTAAATACACAGCAACTTAAAATTCAACCTTAGAATTGTTCCATAGTGCTCCTAGTTGTTACATGCAAGTGAGCTGGGTGGAGTATTTCGTAAATGCAATATTAAAAAACCCCAAACCAACAGCAAACTTTTTGAGGACTTCGGTTATGTTTTTAGCATGTCTTTACTCATCTCCTTTGCAGCTTCCAATAGGTAAATTCCACTTCAGCATACTTAGCAGAACTTCCTCATGTGTTAAATTTGCATGTCATACAAGTGTCTGTATTGTATGCGGCGCAATTGATGTTTTACACGTAACGTACCCACAGTTTGCACTACATGGGTTTTTTTGCTTTCATTTGTATCTATTTGGTTTTGAAGCTTTGTAAATCAAGAAATACTGTATGCAGAGGAAAATAAAATGTGTTTAGATACTCATTGTCTTTTCTCTCTTGTGTTACAGAAATGAGCCGTCAGACTGCTACAGCATTACCTACAGGTACCTCAAAGTGTACGCCATCGCAGAGGGTGCCTGCACTGACTGGCACTACAGCTTCCAATAATGACTTGGCTAGTCTCTTTGAGTGTCCTGTCTGTTTTGACTATGTGCTGCCACCAATTCTTCAGTGTCAGAGTGGCCATCTTGTTTGTAGCAACTGTCGCCCCAAACTTACGTGCTGTCCAACTTGCCGAGGCCCGCTGGGCTCCATCCGTAACCTGGCTATGGAGAAAGTTGCCAATTCCGTACTATTTCCATGTAAATATGCCTCTTCCGGATGCGAGATAACTTTGCCACACACCGAAAAAGCAGACCATGAGGAGCTGTGCGAGTTTAGGCCTTACTCCTGTCCATGTCCTGGTGCTTCATGTAAATGGCAAGGTTCTCTGGATGCTGTAATGCCACACCTGATGCATCAACACAAGTCAATTACAACACTTCAGGGAGAAGATATAGTGTTCCTTGCTACAGACATTAATCTTCCTGGTGCTGTTGACTGGGTCATGATGCAGTCTTGTTTTGGCTTTCATTTCATGTTAGTATTGGAGAAACAGGAAAAATATGATGGTCACCAGCAGTTCTTTGCGATTGTACAGCTGATAGGAACACGCAAGCAAGCAGAAAACTTTGCTTATCGACTTGAGTTAAATGGTCATAGGCGGCGATTGACTTGGGAAGCGACTCCTCGGTCTATTCATGAGGGAATTGCAACAGCCATTATGAATAGTGACTGTCTAGTCTTTGACACCAGCATCGCACAGCTCTTTGCAGAAAATGGCAATTTAGGCATCAACGTAACTATATCCATGTGTTGAAATGGCAATCAAACCTCTTCAGGCCAGTGTTTAAATCCGTTGCATTTAATTTAGCAGAAACTAGGGTAACCATCTTTGACTGTCAGACAAATTATTTGGTAGACGGAACGTAGACGTATATGAAGGTAAATAAAAGGAGAAGCTGTTAAATTACAGGAAGCAGTTGCATGTAGTAACACTAATATATTTAAAATAAGTCAACAGTAAACCACTGAAAATATATATACACCCAAAATGGGCATCTTTTGTATTAAGAATTGATTCTACAGGAAATGTTGTAAAATAATTCTAAAAACTTGTTTGTAGATTGATTGTACTGTTGAAAAGGATACTGTTTCGTGTTTTCGTTTGTGTTTTTTTCCTCCCCCCTTTGACTGACAAGCCATGTTGAGCGGTCTGGTCTCTGGCCGCTGCTTCCCCGCCGGCCCCCGCCCCCCCTTTGTAAGTCACTACATAGTATTGCTGCTGTTTGTGTATATTTTTTGTGTATTTGCTAATTTTTATTAACTTCTAGTTTTTCATTAAATAAATATGACTTTCTTTTCTGTAATTCAGGTTTTTCTCTTTTTTTGTATCTTTTTAAAATTAATTACAGGTGTCATCTTTTGATATGCATAATTGCTATGGTAAAACTTATATTTCTGTATGTTTGGTAAATTTTGTCTCTTTCCAGTAGTCAATTCATTGGTGATACTGTTCTTAATTGAGCTATTTTGTGAATGTACTGAACTCGAAAGGAGTAATTCTGTTCAAAGATGTATCAGGAAAGAAAGCTCCTTTAAAAACAGGTCTAGATGTTGTTGTACTTTGAGTTACCTTCTAACAAAAATGAACAATTATTAAGAATTTTCCAAATTAAAAAGAAATAGTAATTCACGTTTCAAATTTAGAGATGCTTAGAAACTTGATTGCATCCTTGTATTTGTTGGTTTTGCAGTACAAAGAAGGTATTGTCTTACACAGTATTTGTAATTATAAAAACAGACCATTTGTTTAAAAAAGAAAAGGCAGTCAGAATGACATGTTTTCAGTCTTTTTATATTTGTCATTAAAAGAATACCTGGCAAATTAAAAAAAACAACTTTTGCTTTTTGCTTTAGCTCAAAGTTTGACACATTGATACTCTTGCTGTTTCTTGTCTTCACTCTTTTGGTTGTTACTAAAGTAACTGTCTTGAGCCGATTTTTGTGTATCATTTTAGTGACACGATACACCTTACAATGCAAATGATCTCTTACAGGTATGACTCACCAGCCGTAAAGGCTTTAGAAGGATATTGGGCTTTATGCAGACTGCCTGTATGTGAAAAATTTAACCGTGAATATGTATGGTACTTGTGTTACAAAACACAGACGTAGAGACAGAAAAAAACAGTTAAGGTAAAAATCTGTTTCATCTCAAGCTATTTGAAAGAGACCTTTGTCAAACCTCGTGGTAGTGGGCAGCCGTTTGGGGAGGTAGTCTGGCTCGTAGCTGCTTTTGTAACACAATAAAATACGGTTTATTTACTGTGCACTATCTTAACTTCCTTATCGGAGGTTGATGTATTAAGACAACTCTTGTTCATATTATTTTGATGCATGATGAGGTAAGTAGTTCTACAGGTAAGGAACATCGAGTCCGTCAGGTTGGATTAATAAAATACTACAGAAATAGTTGGCTTCATGTAGTGAAAGTATAAGTTTCACTTCTTAAAATTTGGTGTCTAGGCTGTTCGAACTGTGCACAGATTTCATTTAAAACATGTACTGGTACCTTGTGACAGTAGATAAACGCTTCAAAAAATCCTGCAATCTAGTGTCTTTTCCTTATGAATATACAACTAACTGTTTGCAGTCTTCTAAATTCAGTAATGATTCTCACCCGATTAAGCTTGTCTGCCTTTACCTTAGGTTTGTCTTCTGGTCTATTGACAGAATCTTGGCTAAATACCTCAGATATTTTTAGAGGAATCCACTGACTCACCATCTCAGTCGCGATTGGCTGGCTTGGACTGACGTTTGCCTGCCGAGGTGATCTGATTTTCAGCTCCAGTTTTGTTAAGGAAACATAGCCAAGAACCTGTGAGAACCCTCCGCAGGCTGATACCTGTGATTATAGTCACAGGGCTGCGTAAGCACATACCTTGCGTAAGGCTGTTCTCTGCTGCTGCTTTTACTTGGAACGGTTCAACTTGTGTCCCCAAGAGAACCGTGAACTTTAAAACTTTGTTGGGCTGATCTGCACTGATTTTATTTAGGCTAGAATGGGCTGAAGAGCAAGACTATCCTTTTGAAGGGGACTTTAAAAATTGCATTTGCAATGAGATGCAGAAGATAACTGGTATGGCCAGACAGTTTTTTATGTTTTACAGAGACAAATGCTATAGCATAACTAACGTATGCTGACTGACTGTAATGCAAACTAGTATTACTCCCTTTGGTGTTTACAAAAAAATATCTGTGTGAAACATTTGCTGTCCATCATCAGATGGAGTGAGTAAACAAATGATACTTAGGCCCAGATCCTCAAAAGTATTAGAAGCTGAATTCAGTGGATCTCCTCTAAAGAGTTTGAGGATCTGGTAAGTCAACTACACTCTGTTATATATGACAAAAGAAAACATACTAGAAATCTGTACAGTTTACTAATTTATCTAAAATAAATGGTGTATTAAAGCCTGGCATTGTCTTAACATTAGCTATTTATTTTAGAAAGTACTATTTTACTTTGCTGTATTGGGAAAGAGTATTCACATTGGTCTTTAATAGATGAAATGCAGATCTTGCAATTGTCTACTAGCACTACCTCCATGGTTTTTTCATTGACCTTTAAAAAAAGAAGAAAAAAGCTTTAAAAGGAAAATGTCTGACAAATGTTGATGTTAATATTTGGGTTCTGTTCTGACATTTCTTGCTAGTTCTTCTTTGCAGTAGTGCTTTAAAATTCAAGCAGGTGAACTGTTTTGTATCACTGCCTATAATGCTGTATTTCCAGTATCTTTTCGAAGCGCAGATGATTAAAGCCTGACTTGCACTAGTGGGATAGTGATTAATCTGTAGCAATTTATAGTGTGGATAGAGGAAAAGGAGCTACCACTGCTTTCTTTTTATCTATGATAAGCTTACTTATCTTCTGGTATATTCTGAGGGACGCCTTTCATATTGGGTCCATTTAACTGTCAGTTGCAAAGCAGAATAATCCCTAGTGTATTGAAATTACTTTAAAAGTTCTTTGCTGTTCTAGCTCGCTGCTGCCCAGAGTGTTATTCTTCTTACAGCCTTCAGTGAAAGCAAAAGAAAAGGCACTGAAGTGTGTCTACCTTATAGTTATCTGGTATAATGGGTAATGCGTCAGTTTTATTTTAAAAATCTCAACAAAGTAGCATGACCGAGTCAGCTCTGCAAGCAGGAACATGAAAAGCTGTAAGTAAGTAAATGCCTATTAATATCTTCAGAGGCGCATTAAAGCCCTCACCTTTCAGAAAGAGTCCGTGCGGACAAGGCCTGCGAGTTGGAGTGGTGTGGCAGACAGTCATTGCATAACTTTTCTTGGGACCAACTCCCTGTTCTTCTGTAGTGAAATCACTGTGAAACCTTTTTTTTTATTTTTAATAGTACTTACCATCTTTCAAAAAAATGTGGGTTTTTTGTATGTGTATAAACAGACTGCCCTGGAATTCCATGCACGTTTGTTTTCTCACTAGTGCAAAGTAGTGCAGGATTGGTTTTTGGTCTGCATTAAGTTTGGTAAAGAATTTTTTTTTTCCCCCTGCTGGTTTTGATTAAAGGCAAAGCAGCACATTAGTTATCGTACCTTTCTGATGTTTTACAGATTGTCTAATTCCTTTGCATTTTTTGTGTTCAAGTATTTTGTAAGGCAGAAAGTATTCTGAGATGCTCTGTTTATTGCCTCTTGCCCTTGGAACTTGGCTAGCGAATGACTAAGAGTAGAATTCTTAAAATAGTGAAACAAGAGGGGTTTTTATTTTCATCCTTTTATTAGATGAAGAAATCTTTTGTAAATCAGGTGCAGAAATACCCGCTGAATTTATTACTATCAGTGCTATTATGTTCCAGGTAAATCAGCTTTCTATCTATGGAAATGAAAGCAACTATTACTTTTGATTTATAGTCTGCTTCTGTAACAGGCTTTTGTCACTGATACAGTTTGCATTTCATAAGAGCACTTGGGTTTGTTTCAGAATTAATAAAGCAAGAAAAGAATGTAACACACTGGGTTTTCTCTTGTGGTTGACCCTAGTATAAAGCAATGGAAAGCTCACGGATCTTACATTACATAAGTTTAAATTTCTATCTAATGGAAATTTAAATTAATATTCAAGGGAAGATAAGAGACAAAGCGATCAACTGAGATGGGATACTGGCAGACTTTCTTAAACCTTAAATTATTTGCAGTACCTAATGCAACTTAATAATCCAGTATTTTGTTGGCATTGTTTAAATAGATTTAATTTTTATAGGCTAAACGCTGAACGTAGGCATCCCAGACAAGATGGTTTGTGTCCGGTAAGAATGAAGGATGTGTACTTTGTCCCTTCAAAATGTTACCAGGCTTTTTCATAAAGTCTTCAAGTTGCTTAAGTACACCTGTGCATACACAATCTCTAGTGCATTACTCCCTCCCTACGCAAGAATTAGTACATGTCAGTTCTTCTCGAGTTGCTTCCTGTATGTAGGTTTGAAAAATGACGTCTGCATTGACCTTGCTGCAAACTTAGCAGCGAGTGCTGAAAGGACCTACTAACTTAATTTAGACCATGTTGCTTCTGTTCAAATCCTTAAGCATATTTTTTAGATTTCAAAAACCTTATTTTTTCCTGTGATGCTACTGCTCCATAGTATATTGAGTATTATTTCCTAAATAAGTGAACTCTTGTGCTAAATCAGTTTGCTTTTCGGTAACAACCCCATCTATTAGACTTGCTACGTTTGCTGCAATTTGCGTTCTCTGAATATAGGTCACAGAACTGCATATTATTCCCTGTTTGTGGGTGTGTCCTCTTTAAAGATGTAATCAGCTGCTGACATTTACATACATATGTGCCAGATAAGCTAAGGAATTATTTCTCAACAGCTTCAGCTTTCTCATGCTTCAATCAGGAAATGAGTATTTTTTTCAAGATTCTTTGCTGATAGTAGTAAAAAGCAGCAAACGGCCATAAAATGGGGTTTCAGGGTGTTAACTGCTGAAGTAATATTTTTATTTTAATTGTGTTTACACCCACATTGAAACAATCAAGTTTAGCTCATAGTTGTACTTGATACGTATATAGCTGATAGTTACTGATCTCTATTAAATTTGACACGGACATCACCTTGGCCTGTCTGCTCACAGTTTACTATTCAAACGCTCAACTCTGGGTTTAACTGCAAATCCTCCATCAAAAGCTGCATTAAGAACTTCATCCAGACAGCTTGCCATAACAAATGTCAAATCTTGCCGTACGTTCACTGCAATTTCTTCCAGATCTTTTTCGTTTCGTTGAGGAATGATAATTCTCTTCAGTCCAGCTCGGTGTGCTGCCAGGACTTTGTCTTTAATTCCCCCAACCTAATAAGGAGAAGAAATAGATGTAAGAAATCCATGACACTAAGCTAATAAAGTAATTATTGTAACAAATCAGATCAGGAGTTAAATTTTAATGAAAGGTTCTCCCTCCTCCAATCATTTAGGAAAGCAATTAAAAATGCAGCAGTAGTTTTAGCTCATTATATACTTAATGAGGGAAATATGTTAATATGCTACAGTACCTTTTCTGTAACAGTTATAACATGAGGAAAAAATTAAAACATTATAAATTAATGTTTTATTGCAGGTACAAAGGTATTAATAGTGGAAAAGTCATTACTTTTCAGGATTTTTCTCTTAAGAAAGATGGCCTCGACTCCATTTTTGCATATGGCAGACTGAAATCCTGCACCTAAATTACAGCAGATTTTCAAGGTAACGGCAGCATTATGTTTAGGGGGAGTTGTACAGCAGAAACTGGAGCTGTACAGCAGAAAAGCAAACCTGTGCTCCAAACCGGCAAAGGGGGCTTTGTGCTAGAAAAACAGGCACCCCTTCAATAGCCACCTGCTTGAGCTTGCAATGAGATGTCAAGAGGGGGTTTAAATCAGGTTTTTTGTCGCAGCTGTAGCTTCTTCCCCTTGAACTCTTTCCTAATACTGTTTAAAGACCATCTTACAGAAGAAACTTGTAATTTTGCAGTGCTGTAGAGGAAAGGAAAGCCTTGTATTATAGCACAGAGGGCAAAACGTCAGCTGCTGTGGTAGTGAACCACGAGTCCTCACGCTGATCGCTGTCTGGACAATGCTACGTAGCACATGGCTCGCTTTCAGGCAGCAGATGCCCTTAACGGCGTATTCACGTGAATGAAGTTACTAACAACAGTAGGGGTGGACACCATTCAGAAGGCAGCCAACCTGCTTTAGTATTTATGGATACTGAAGTTTTTGCACCCACCTTGAACAACAGGCAAAGTTTGGTCACTGGTGCAATAAAGGCAACTTACTTGGAAAGCTAAGCAAACTCGCACCAGATCACAGTTAATGCAGTGTTTATTTTTTCACTAGAGCCCTGAACAACAGGCCATCTTGTCGGTCTGCCACCCGAATGCAATTCCAGAGGGCCTTCTAGTCTGCTACCTTATCCTGTTATCTTCTGCTGCATGAAAAAAATACTATTTTCCAGTTCATCCTTCCTTTGTCCATTGTTTAGCACGAGATGATAAAACTCACATGCCTGCTTAATCACTTATGCCAGGCTCCGTTTGACACCTAAAACTAAAACTGTATTTGTTTGAAAACTTCCCTTTGCCCTCGTGCTTTGAAGAAGCTTCATGGGAACACCATTCAGCTGAACCTATATACAAGGAACAATGTTTATGAAGAATCTAAAAACACATGTATAGAGATGGCTTCAAGATTAACCTAATGCAATTACTGTCAGAGCTTTAAGAAACACCTTTTCAGAGAAACTGGAGCTGCTTCTGTAATAATAGTTTGAGGAAGCACGTTCAGGAATTGCAATCAGTTTTTGGAACCATCTTGAATTTTAAGATGTCTAGGTTTCCTTTTTAACTAGACATTTTAATGTGCTTTCCCTGCAACCCGTGTTTCCCTGCTAGCGTTCTTATTAAACGCAAAGCAGAGGAGCGGTAGAGCACTACCGCAGTCTGGCGTCCACCAGCCTTACAACCACAGCAGAAGAGACTGGCTCGCTGCTAAGGAATGATCCAGCAAGACCGTGCTTTTGTAAACGGCTATAAACAGATTTTATATCCAGAATATGGTGAATTAATACAACTTAGCTCTTTTCTCAAATGATGCTTACTGGAAGAACAAGGCCTCTTAGTGTAATTTCTCCTGTCATGGCTACATCTGAACACACCAGCCGCCCACTGAAGAGTGAAGCAAGACAGGTTACTATGGTAACACCAGCAGATGGTCCATCTTTTGTGACAGCTCCAGCTGGGAAGTGCAGATGGATGTCAGTGTTGTCAAGGAGATCAAAACTTCCAGAAGCTTAAGGGAAAAAAAAAGAATGGTTTGAATGTGAAAAATCTAAACCCATTTTGTTCCTGGTCTTTATTCTAAAAGCCCACCAGAGAACGAAAAATCTTTGCGCTATTTTTTAACAGTAGGCTGAAAAACCAACACTGTGTTGCAGAGGCCCTAGAAAAACAAAGAAAAAGAAAATGCAACACGCTTTCCTACGTCCAGGTTCCTAGGCAAACCATAACAAGTTAACCAATAAGCTCCCCATTTGCATGTGTTGGGAAATTCAGAGTAGGGATTAATGTAGAAACCAAGGAGTTTCTACACAGAATTTTTAGGGTTTTTTTAATGTCCCAAACCATAAATATCACTTTTCAAAGAGCATACCACAAAATCAGCACTCCACAGAAACCCAGTATTGACCAGTATTATAAAGTAAATCTCCCATTTACATCTTTTCACCTTACTTAACCTGTAGGACACAACAGTGTAAAACTAGGGATTAAACGTGTGTGCAGTTAATGCCAGCAGCATTTCATACATTGATTCAATTGAGGGGTTTTAACCTATCTAAACTTCCATAAATAATGACAGATACCAGACAATTACTTGACTACTCAGCAGATGATCAAACTAGAAAGCACGTTTCCAGAACTCTGGGGAGGTTCAAACAAAAACCAAGAGTTAAAAGTTTCTTGGCTGAAGTCCTATTGGACTGCAGTTCAACGGCTGCCTTAAAAACCCAACTAATTCTCAAAATATTAAAACTTAGACTACCAAACATACATTTAACAGAAACTGTCTTAATGCTAGAGGAAAACTACAGACTTGTGTAGCTGTATTCACATCCCAAAAGTACTGCTGGAAAGCTTGAATGTAAAAATGAGGAAGAGGCAGCGTCTGCCATGACTAAGGAGCAGCACCCCGGCGCAGAGGCTGCCCACAACCTTCCAGGCTGCTGCAGGGAGGGACTGGCTGGGGCGGGAGAATCTGCAGTGACAACTGGGGTTCTGCCTGCAGTGACCTGTTTGCCAGGCCACCAACACCTCAGCCTGGCAGAGACCAGGAAAAGAACTACAAAAAGGAACTCTCGTGCTGATGTCATCATCAGTGTAGCACTGATTGGTTGCTGGAAAGCCCTTTCTCTTAAGGCAACGCTTACTACATTTCCACAATGAGTGTAACTTCCACTGTTACTCAGCAATGTTACAATCTGCTGAATTATTGAAAAATATCAAGTTTTAGAACATTTAATTTCCATGCAATATTAATGCTTCCTTTCTGTGCATGCCGGCACTGAGAGGCCAATGGACGCATACAAATCACAGAATTTTCAGAGTTGGAAGGGACCTCTAGAGATCATCTAGTCCAACTCCCCTGCTAAAGCAGGATTGCCCAGAGCACATTACTCAGGACTGCATCCAGGCGGGTCTTGAAAATCTCCAGAGAAGGGGACTCCACA
>VUYV01000062.1:512914-623785 GCA_008711295.1 Anarhynchus alexandrinus | reverse complement strand
ACACCGCTGGTTACAGGCCTCCAACTAGACTCTGTGCCGCTGATCACAACCCTCTGAGTTCTGTCACACAGCCAGCTCTCAATCCACCTCTCTGTCACCTCATCCAGCCCACACTTCCTCAGCTTCCTAATGAGGATGTTACGGGAGACAGTGTCAAAAGCCTTGCTGAAGTCAAGGCAGATGACATCTACTGCTCTCCCCTCATCCAGCCAACCAATTATAACATCATAGAAGGCTATCAGATTGGTCAAAAGCATGATTTACCCTTGGTAAATCCATGTTGACCACTTCCAATAACTTCCTGTTCCTCAACGTGTTTGGAGATGACATCCAGAATGAGTCACTCCATTACCTTCCCAGGGACAGAGGTGAATCTCTATGATGCAATACAGGGATGCATTATTTGTCATTTTTTCCCCAACCTACCGTTGGTTAGCTGGTATCTCTTTGCATTGCTGCGCAACCAGCTAATTGCAAGATGCGCCGACTCCTTCATAACATCTCCGAGCTGACCAGTCAAAGTAAGCTGACCTTCTCCATCCATGCGACTAGCTTCTACGAACATGATCTCTCCCCCTAAGGGAGTCCAAGCCAGGCCTATGGCTACTCCTGGCTGACTTAAGCGTTCAGACACCTGAAGGAAAAGAACAAAAGGAAACAGTTTAGGAAATAGTTGTAGTAACACTATCGCAAAAGCAATTTGATAGTTGCCTTCAAAACAACTGTACCCATTAAAACACAAAAGTTAAGCCCAAGTGTCTCTTTTTTTTTTAAATGCAGCTGTAATTCTGCATTATGTGTAAACGTTGATTACAGAATAGGAGCTGTATGTGTCTGCTTAGCTTAAGGCAATGGCAAACATCTGGGTATTTCATTCTTGAAACCTTCCCCACCCCCAAAAGTTCAATGAGAATCTTTCTCTTCACTTCAAAGGACTTCAGGTATTTAGTCAATCCTGACTGAATGCTTGTATGACTTAATCCATCTGCTAGAGGTGTATTTGCCCTGACTTGGTTACTTGTATGAAAAAGCCAGTTTTGCTCCTGAGTGTTACCTAAAAGCCTTTTAAAGGTGGTTTCATTGACTGGACTAAAGTCTGCCTGTGCCCCGTTACTGATGAGAGGAATGGAGGTCTCTGAACCCGTCTCCTGTGTTAAGAGAAGGAAAGAGAGGCAGGATGTTTTCCATGAAAGTTCCAGGTTTTGATTCCCCCCCTTTGTCTGAGAGATTCTTTTAGAATATAAAGAAAGTCCTTTTGTTTTCCTGAGCTTCAAGGAGTTGAAGAAACCCTGATGAGAGATCATACAGCTAATCAGCACGTTCTGAACTACGAAGTTATGTATTTATTACAAGGCAGAAAAGAAAACAGATTAATTTTTACTGTGTCAGGCAGTGACTAGAGCAAAAGACAAATACTCCTTTGTAAAATAATGCGATAGGCCCCTTTTAAAATAATTACTGAAATGCAGAATTGAAAGTTAATTCAATTCATTCCTGAAAGTGATGAATTCTTCATTAAACTGTTTAGAGAATTTAAAGAAATGTTTCATTTCTTGGATAGAAAACAAGTCAAAAGAGCCTCACAACAGAACCATAGTAAAAGAATTCAAATTCTGAAATCTGCATTTCTAGCTACATTAAAATTTCTCAAACTATTGTTGTCACTTCTAAGCATATTTAACATTCCATTTTACTACTTGCAAATCCAGATCAACATACCAGGTTTTTTCTTCTAGTACCAACTCATTCTGCTCTGCACAACTCGCCATAATCTTAATGCTTTCATTTTGCTTCCTTCTAAGAGTTAGGAGTGAAGTAAACCAATCAGACTTTGTACAGACACTGAAAAGGCAGACCTCTGTATACACAAAATTGACTTGCTTTTAACCGTCAGCCCAGCTGCAAGATCAGACACATCTGTACAGCCGTGCACCTTAACTCCGGAGGCAGAAACACTTGTACGGCCCTGCTGTGAGCCGGCTGTATTAGGAACACTTCCACTTGTGAGCTCCAAAGATAGTAAGTTATTACATATTCTAGTCCCTTACTAAAATGCCCTCTGAAAGCCCACAAAAAGTGCTGCTGCAAGTCCTCAAGTAGTACATGGGCCTAAAGCTCTAGAAGTCAAACAGCAACAGTGGATTACCTAAACAGAACAATATAGCCTTCCATGGGATTACCAGAACAAGAACTCTCCTTCTAAATAGGAGCCAAACATTAACATTTCAGTATTAGGCTGAAATCCATCCCCATCATAAAAGAATCAAAATCAAGACCGTAGAATTATTAATGCTTAGTTTTCTCTTTCCTCTTTCACAAATAGAAAACAACTCCCTTTATGCAGTAAGAGTGAACAACTATTCACTCTACAGCTGGTACCTCTGGTTACTGGCCAAAAAGAGATGCACATTTAAAAAAAAAAAAGAGCTCATTTACAATCATACAAGTTGTGCTACTTGTAGCTGTAGGCAACTCAGATATATGACAGGAACAATTTGCTCATGCAAGAGAATTGGTGAAGAAAAAAAAAAGCATTTGAAGTCCTACAAAGTGAAACGAAACATACATGCTTCTTGTTAGAATTTCTGATTTTGAATTATATGCTTTGCCAAACGCTACACTAAACTATCAAGTGCTGTCTTCTAAGTTTGATGACTAAGGTTTGAAACGTGACCCTTGCTCAGGATCACTGTTTCTTGGTTTGAGGGAAATTAGCCCAAGTCTGACTATAGCAGAGCTATGCTGATACAGGAGCTCCTGGCGCAAACAAGACTCCAGCTGTGGGGAGGGACAAGCAGCAGAGGCCAGTGGGCCTGGTGTTACACTCCTGGAGCTAGCTGACAACCAGGTCAGTTAGTAACTCTACTTATCTCACAGTAAAGCAAAGGAAGCCACACAGCCCCTCTCCTTGGTTCTCTTATGGCTCTCAGTTATCTCCGTATTTTGAATGACATCATGCCATTTGCTTTTACTAGCATAATTTAGCTAGAATGGCTGCTTCTTTTTCTAACATTTAAGAAAACTGCACATAATAGAGTGTTTCACTTTTATGGTATCAAAATACCTCATCTTATCAAGCATTTCCATTTTTGTTAATGTAAGTTTCTATATCCATTCCCTGTATTTTATTAGTTACAGTGACTTACTCTGATTAGCTTAGTAATTGCTTAGTAACTCAGGTTAACAAAATCAATTAATCTTGGTTAGACTGCAATCCAACACCACTTGAGACAATTGTGTCTTCTGGCAGCCTGGCATGGTTTCAAACATTTCAGGTATAACGAACAAAAGTAACTGTCCATACCCTCACCCATCCCAAAGCGGTCATCAACAAGGTTTGTTGTTGTCCCCATACAACACTTAGAGGGAAGTACATTGTATTACATTAAACATACCTATGAAGTGTTAAAGAGAGCTCCACTACACTCAATCGCTCCTCCTACCTCTGAATAGTTTATTCTCACAAAAAGTCAGGGGAATTTAAATTAGAAAAAATCCTTACTTATACTTTTTAAACAACTTCAATTAAAAATGACCATTAGAATCAGCTGATGACTGGTCATGTTTGTCACATGATGGTAGAAGGCGGCACTGATCTAAATAGTCTTGTTTTTTGAAAATTTTTGTAGATGAGACCAACCCACCTATGATTTAGCTGTAATCTGAGTAGATGAACATATTGTCAGATATATTTTAGCTGCCTGGACACCGCAAAATTAAAGTCTTAACATTTAACACTGTCATTTATTTTAAAATATTTAATATTATTCCAAGATAAAGGAAAAGAGACATCATCCGCAAATCTGCAGATTTGGAGTTACTTTGTAAGGCAGCACAATTGATAAAAAGCTATTAAGTCACTGACTGGTAATGGGAAGCCAAGAACCAGTCCTAAGTTACTTGCTGGCCTTTAGCATCTTTGTTATCCTTCCACGGGTTGTCCCAACCTGACTGTACAAACCTTTCTTCTTGTCTGCTCTTCTGATTCATTCCCTAGCAAACCACTGCAGGCAAAATATGTAACAGCAGCTCCCCTTTAAGGGAAGAGGATTTCCCAGAAATACCACCACAAGACTGATATTTTTGAGATAAAAATGCGTATCTAAACCTGTGCTTTGTACAGGTTTTGCTTATAGAAGACAACCTAATTTGTTCCTTCATTAGAATTTTGTATGTCCCATGAAATAGAGCTATTTTATGGCATCTGCACTTTCATTTCACTTCAACTTCACTCTTGTTATGAGGATACAGACTAATTCTGATGGGCTTGCTTGTGGTGCCAATAGTGTTTTGTTAACTGAGCAGAATTAAGGGTTGAAAGAAAAAAAAAATCTAAAATCCAAGTCAAAAGATAAATACTTCATTATAAACACTCTGGATATGTTATAAACCCTTTCCTCCAGAAGCGTGCTGTGCTGAAACATTTCATTAAATCTTTTACACTTTAAACTACTGTCAAGATTATTCTTCCAAAGCCTTACTATAAGATTTATTCCAACATTTGTTCTGTGGGGTGACATATAAGATTATTTATTTGTGATAAATGAATTAATCCTACAAGTACGAACTGAGTATTCTGTCATGGCTTTCTGCTGGAAGACCTCTGCAGAAAATATACAAGCCACACACTGAAAAGGTGAAAGATGGATCACTTAGTTTAAGGTATTCCCTGAAGGACAACAGATCAATCAAGTCATGCCATGTTTTCAGTTCTATTTGCTCAGTGTCATCCAAGTACTGACACGGTGGCTGCCTCCATTGTATCTTTATTTCAACTAATTATAAATGGCAAAATGCAGGTCAAAGGTGAAACTTTAAAGGCAAGAGAGAGAGAGAGACACTGCAGACTACAAAACCAGAAAAAACACCAGCAGCCAATGTGAAATGCCTGTCATTGAGACAGGAGCTATACTCTTCATCTGAAAGAATCTTGGGGGTACTTAAGAAAATTCAAAGGAATAATAGGTCAGTTGGGAAAATTCATTAAAACAGGAGTTGTGTGGCTATCTGGGCAATTAACATTGAAAAATTCATAAAGCGTGTACTGAGAAGCATTTACTCATTAATAAATACAGCAAATAGTACATGAAAATAAATCCTGAGCTGCTCAGGGAATTGATGCTGTGTGGATTCATCTCTAGTTCTATTTATGTACTACTTAATTTGCCTGCTAAATATGGAAATGTTTAAAAAACCTTTGATACACAGGTCAAAAGCTTCAGTCAGTCTTATTTCAGCTTATATAGGCCAGCAGGTCCATGAAATCCTTATATGCCTATTCATGGCAATTCTTCATGCAAAAAAAACCCAACCCAGCACTCATGTATGTGTATACTTGGAATTAAGAACCACACTTTAAAAAATTTAACTTGTACTACTTACTCATGTAGAAAAAGGACAAAATAGCAGAAATTATTTGTTAACACAGCCACGCTAACAAATTTAAATGAATAAGCAACACCAGAAAAAGTTCAAAACTACGCAGAACATCTAAGGAACCTCATATATTAGCATAGTTCTTGGCATACAATCTAATTTTTAAGAAGTGTAGTAAGTTCATATTTATTTGAATGAACTCTACTCTTGACTGGGAACTGGGAGTATAGTTGCAAGTGACCAGAACTTTTGTACAAATTCACAAAATTCAATTTATTTTCTAGCACCTTTAAGAAACTAATAAATGCCGTTTGTAGAAATCAGAATACTGGCTTGAATATTATGTTCACTTTACTACAATGGCTTTATGTGCTTCTGCAATTCAAGCACTAAAAAGCCAAATGATCCTGCAGCACTTTAGCTCCAAAGACCAGATGTCTGAAGTATATAACATATTCCAAAATGAAAATTCAGATAGAATGCTATTTCTTCGAAGAAAAAAAAAACCACAAACCCAAAGACAAAACACCCACAGGCTATTTTTCAGAAATTGTTTCTAAAAGTCAGGTAGTGAGAGAAAGATAGACAGACTAGTAAAAATTTCCATAGGAGTATTACAAATGGTCTGATGGCTGGTCATTCCAAATCAAGCTAAAGTACATCCACACTACCTTCTTAATTAAAAAGGCTTTAAACAGTCTTGTGTGATTTTATTATTGGGCACAGCGGCTTCTGAGGGATGAAAAGAAAGGACATAAGTTGCTTACAATAAAGTCATTTGCCTAAAGAGCAATGTCTCCTAAATTCTGAAAGTAAAAAGAAGTAAATCAGAAGTCAAATGACCAATATGAAAAAAAACTCAGCCAAGAGAGTCATAAGGTATGGGTCTCTTGATCACCTGATCTTCCTTGCCTCCCATTTCCCTCAGCTTCCACTGCTACTGTCATCATCCTCTAACACAACCAGTAGTGCTGTCTTCTTTCAATTTGTTTCCTCATTTCTGTTTTTTCATTAAGCATCTCTTCCACGATAAAATCTTCACATCCACAGACCTCAGTTCAGGTCTAAAAACTGAGTCATTCATTTTCTCCTGCTTCTCCTGCATATCTTGTCCCCTTTTTATCCTCCAAACCTCACTGGAGTCTGGTTCTCTCATCTATGAGAGAGGAATTATCACAGGAAAGTCCTTAAAAGTTTGAATTTTGTCTCTTCTGGAAGTTTCCCCCTTTTCTATTTTCTCCATAACTTACTGGTTTACAGATCTTTTCTTCAGGATAAAGACAGAAAAATTTAGCGTTCCATCAGCAACTGGTTTCCTGTCATAGTGTTATATATACTACTTACACTCGGTCAGTTCACCTGCACCTGAAGTAAAGCAGAGAATAACTGCAATGTAAATGGTGAAAAGAGAATCCCAGACTAACAAACTACTTTAATCGATGGCATTTTCATAGAATGTAGCAAAAAAACAGATGGGGGAAAAACAAAATTCTGGAATATGCCTACTGAAGACCAGAGCTGGTACTAGGAAGCTGAAGGTGACTGACTGATCATAAAACATTTTTAACAGCTAAGAGTCACTTTAATCTAAAGAATGTCTGAGAACTTCTGGTGCAAACTGAAGTGGTTTTAATACTCAACAATGCTGACTGGCTTTAAGGAGCTATGTGGGACAGTCCTTAACACAGCTGCCTCAGGGACAGGATTCCCGGGTTCTACTTTTGGCTTCTTACCCAAGACCACCAAACAACCCCCAAACAAAAGCAAAGTTATTATAAACTGAAAAAACACCACCACGTTCTTAAGCACTGCTGCAGGCACCTTTGCTAACAAAGTCATGCTATTATGTTATTTATGTACCTTGAATTAAAACAAAACCAAAATTCTTTAGGTGAAAAAAGCTTAGTGGAACACAAAAAACCACAATCCTGTTACTAGGACATTTTTTAAAAAGTTAATATTGTATAACTTCAGTCAATAGCACTAAAATAGACAACCAGTCAAACCACACAGAAACAGCAGTCAAGCAGAAATAAATAAAGATGTTACCTCCATTTCATACATGGGTGGCCCCAGGATATCTTTTAAAGCATGGAAATCAATTAAAATCGGCATTTCAGGTGGCAGAGCCAGGTCAGCTGTGTCACTGATGGATTCTGTTTTTGCATCTTCTGTGACATGCTCTTTGCAATCTAAGAGAAGAAAATCTAATTTAGGATTTGCAGCAGTCTTTCTTGACACAGGAATTAAAAAAATCATGAAAAAATATTCAAAGAAATGCTCAGAAAGTTAATGAAAGCGTACTTAAACCATCTTTCACAAAAATCTTGTCAAATTAAAGATAATATGGCATCAAATTTAATTATTAAGCCTAAACGTGTTCTAACTGTTTAGCAAAGATAATACTAAATTTAGAGCACTGATCTAGAGATGCAACTCACTTGGCTTAAATGCGTTTTAAACTAGGTCAAATAGCAAAACACATGAAGTTCATTTAGGACTTTGCACTTTTCATCAGATTTGCGCATAAAACAGTATTTGTAGGAGATGATTATGTTTAACGTAGTGTAATACAGAATATGGAGCTGAATGTGGAAATACCGAAAGTTCAGTAACTACTGTTCTTTTTACATACGTTTACAACTGCACTCTCTGTGGTCTTTCTGCAAGGATTTAAATGCTTAACTTCTGGCACTAATAATTAAGTCCTGTCAAATAAAGTAAGAGCATTTTTGGCCAGATTTACATACATTGCTTTGCCGCACGGCTGCATTACTTATAGCTAGCCTGCATTACATTCAGTAACATCATTTCACAGTATCCAACGAGGACAGCGTAACTTACTGCTCTGTAACTCTGCCTTCCACACCCCAATCCTCGCACACGCCCTCAACACCAGCTGACCGGGCGCAGGAGAAGCTGCTACAGGTACATCACATGGAAACCAGCTCCGCTGGAAGCCTAACTCACCCAGCCCTGGTGTGCCACCTCCTTCCAGGCCGTCAGATGGAACCACTACCCCAACATAGCACAGCCCACCTTTATTGCAGCCTATGCAGCACATGTTCTGACATTACACTTTTTACTTTGATTTTTGTCTCTCATGACTACTACGGCTTTACTTAATCATAGAATCATAGGATGGTTTGGGTTGGAAGGGACCTTTAAAGATCATCTAGTCCAATCGCCACCATATGCAGGGACACCTTTCACTAGATCAGGTTGCTTAATTCAGGTCAAAATTGATGTCCCTTGTTTGTTCAACAGCCAGTTCAGCACACAGCACATACAGTCCTTGTTCAGTGAAAAAAAAAATCAATTTCAGTATAAAAACTCCACCTGTATATTTTGTCCTGAAATATTATACTACACAGGGCTCTGCTCTTTTCTTTGTTGGATGAGATAATTAAAAGATCAAATTATTAGGCATTTTCAGAAATACCTACAGGTGTGATATACTCTTCAGTTAGGGCTATAAAACCCAATTAGTCTGACACTTTTGAACGCAATATACTCAAGCACCACCAAGAAGGGATCACATAATTAAAGCAATAGTTATGGATGCAAAAGTGTGCTCTTTCCTTCCTCCATGTATAGTATGATTGTATTTCTTACCTATACAATTGTTTCCTTAGCAGCATTTCCTTAAAATGTCTGTTTTCTCTACAAATGTGTGTTCTATACAAAAGTGAATTGTAATGGGGACTATATAAATATCAAAGCCTCAAAACTGTTTTAAATCTGACTACACAGCTGGTTGTTTGCATGAATAAGCTCAAGAACTTAAACATCATTTGTACTAGGCCTACACGGCACATTTACTTAAGCAACTGTATACAGAAGGAGAATGTAAGCAGGGAGTCATTTCCCCACAGAATTTGATCCAGATGCAAAAAGGCTCATTACCATTTTCTCAAGAGCCCTAAGCAGTATTTTAGTGAAACATATCAGAGAAATGAAAAATCCTTGAACAATCCAGATGTTTCTAAGGTCTATATTACGCAGGAACGTATACTGAGCTTCAAGACTTCTGCACCACATTTTGGGAAATTACCTGCTGTTGCTTCCTTTCTTTGAATTCTTTTTTTATTTTCAACAAAGAAACAGTCTTCCTTTGCATATTAACACATGCACAATAATTGAAGATCCAGTAATTTAAGTAATTACAGAAAAACACAGATCACTGATCTAATCTATTTAACATAACGTTAAGAGGTGTTCTGTGCTGCAAAAGTAATTCTCAGAATGGATGAAGAGAGAATGTCTCCTTTCACAAGACACAAACTATCCTTTTATTAATCCTGATATATAAAGTCCTTCTTACAGTTAATTTTGTTGCAGTACAATTCTCACTAATGTTTTCATACAGTATCAAGGAAAACATTCTACATCACTACTACCATAGTAACACCAACTCAGATTTCATTCAGGACTCAAATCTAATAGTTATCATCCAGCAGCCACTAATCTTTCCATTGTACAACTCAGTGCTCCATGCATAAATCCCATTCCTTTACTGTAAACACTGCCTTTGTCAGGTGGCCCTCCTGTTGTTCCGGCAGGTCTCTATTTTTGTTGAACTACTATTGCTGTACATAATACATTCAAACATAAATACTAGCAAGTCTAGGAAACATTATCCTGCATGCTATTCTTGCAACTCGGACTGCAACTCAACACTACGGGTCTTCAAAACCTGAGTAATTTGATATGAAAATTCATATTTTAAAACAAAACTGAGTTTAAAACCAACTGCTTCTATACCAAGATTTTACTGTCTAACGAACACCATTTTCCATTTCTGCTTGCTCTTTTTTCACCTAGTTCTATGTATATAACTGAAGGAGACAGACTTCTTGTAAACAAATCAGTAGGTAATTTTTGAGGCCACCTGACCTACTAAAAGAATCAGAAACTCTTTCTTTGAGTTTATATAATCTAATGAGTAGACCCCATTTTATAATCTGTAGCAACAACAAACTCCAGACTTTTTCTAAAAATATTAACCTAAATTCTGACATTATCTAATTTTCTATAAAAGCACACAGTTATGTTCCAAAGATAATTACAAACACTAACTTTTTCTTTGAAGGAAAAAATATCTTCTTCCATCACCTTAATAGAAGTGCTGACTATGAAGAATTTATAAAGGTGCAAGTAATTAAGATTTCCATTAATGATGACAAATACATGTTCCCTACCTATCCCAGATTAACAGCCACAAACCATAGTGCAAGTTAAATGACACATTTATCTAAAACAGGACAGTAAATTCAAGTTTCCAGAAACAGAACTTTTGGTTAGGATAACAGCTTATCCATCTTACATTTTGAATAGAGTTGGAGAAATAAGCTAAAAAGTCAAAAAGTGCCCTTAGCAGAGCTCCACATTGCACTGGAGGAACCACTTGCTGATATACTATTACATTAGTGCCTAAACAAAAGCAGCATGGTACTGAGTTGTTTTAACATTTAAAAATTGGAAAAACTAAAAAAACAAACAAACAAACCAAAACATACAAAAAAAAACTCCGAAAAAAAACCCAAACAAAAAACCCAAAACCCCAAACCCCAACAAACAGCATCCTCCAAAACCCAAAAATAATTCCCAAAACAACCAACCAACAGAAGATTATGTTTGTAACATTTTCTGAGCAGAATCTGCAGCTGCTCAGCAAAGATCACAACAATATTCCTCAGGAAGCTGCCTTTGCAAGTTCCCAAAACAAAAAAAAATCTTGCATGTAAATACTGGATTTGTAAGAAAAGGGACTCATAAGAAAACACACTGACAATGAACTACTATATATAATTCAGGATTTAATCTAAAAAGGAATGCCACGGCACAAAGATTTAAGAATTTAAGACTGCTACTTTCTTCTAGAGATATAATGGAAATGAGCAAAAGAAGAGCCCAAAACTTCCTCAACATGTGGCAATTTCTCAGCTTCTCATAAAAACATATTTAAATTAAGCACTAGTAATACATAAGCCTTAAACCCAAAGATTTCTAGCCATACTTACTGGTCAAGATAGAAGAATATAATAAAACCCTAAAATTTTTAAACAGCTTTTAACATAACATATTCTGATTTGCTGAATTGCTATGGAGAGGTACAAGAAAGAACATAAGCATGAAAGAAAAGGTGTCAAGTCCATGGGCAAGTAAAGGGAAAGTAGCATCTTCTTTTTTCTCAGCTGATTTACTGGCAGATGCTTCAGCACATGACAAACAGACCCAGAATTGCTTTAGCCCCTCCAAACTAACTAACAAACTCCACAATACTACACTTAACTAGGAAAGGTTGGGATTGCCCTTGTTGCCAACAGTTCACATTCAAAGCCAGGCATAATGTGAAACTATATCTTAAAAGCAACCTTCCATTGTCCAACTTAAATCTTATGCACTACATACTTTTCTTTTGGAAAGGAACTCCTTCCTGGGACCCCCAATCCTACTGATACTTACTTGTATACCTAAATTTAATGCTATGTGCATTTTTCCCCACAGGATCAGAAAATTTATCTTTTCACAAAATAATTACATTCCACCAATTCTGATCTAGAATAATGATGTGTACTTGAAGCACTTGAATTTGAGGTTTTCATGCAGGAATATCTAGATAAGTTAACATGGTAAAAAAACATTGTATATAAACCCAACTTTTCATATCATTTATGCCTCTTTGGCCTAAAATAGAAAAGACATTCCATGCAATTTTTAGAAAGAACCACATATTACAGTCTGCAGAGCTGGTAAGTACACTAATGCCAGCACAGCTGAGCTCAAACTTGAGTTCCTACAGTCATTCCACTGTGGGATTTATGCTGATCAAATTTCATAAACCCATTTCCCAGTGCTATGCGAGATCCCACGCGGCTGGAAGTACTGAGTTTTGGCTAGAACACAGAACAGGTCGCTTTTTGCAAGAGCAGTGATGTTTAGCCTGATGTTAAGATTAAGGCCCTTATACATACTAAAAACAAGCAAAAAACCCCACAGTCACGCATAATAATGTTTTGTGAATAAAATGCATTATACCCAAGTTGAGGGAGAGACAGTAAAGACTACATGTTTCAGATCATGTTGACCATGTCAGTCAAACTTGCATTTAAACTCAAAACCAAGTGTTGTTTCATCTACAAGGGGAAGAACAAACTGTATTGTATTACTGGGTTATGGAAATATTTAAGTACTCTTAAAGCCTTGGTTTCAACATAGACAGAATCCTCATTTAATCACATTTAGTTATTAAATATTACCCGTCCTAAACCTCCTTTTAAGTCTGAATTAGACAAATCATTTTTCACTCTGGTTTTCAACTGTTGTATCGTGATATGATGCCTTAGTGCACAGTTGCTGCATTGTATTCTCAAGGCAGTTGCACTAAAATAGGAAGGAGAGTTTCACATATTTTTGTGACTCCTAGAATTTCTTCTAGTGTCAAAGACTAGCTGAGTGTCTCATAAATCTTAGATAGTGTTTCAGTAAAATATCAGATAGTGTTACTGTACACAGGGATGACTCCCTGGAGAGGTCTGAAAAATGACTCCATTTGCTTTTGCTGAAGTTCACTGTACAAATTCAACGACTGACGTAAACTAACACTCCTCCACTTGCCAACTCCATCATAAAGCTCAGGAGTCAAAGGAGCGAGGAAGGCAATACAAAGCTGCCAGTGTATTTCAGTTGTGCATTTCTGAAAAGCATGAAACACGGCTTCACAGCATATCTCCTAGCAGCAGTTCTGCTATGGCAGGTATCCTCCATTTTTAGAGCCTACTATCAAACTGTGTCAAAAGCCTGATGTTTACAAAGCCTTGAAAACAGATGCTTCATTGAGTTAATAATCTGATTTAATATAACAATATAACAATGGAGTTTTTGTGCTTCTACCACCTAATGTCTTTCAACTTTTATTACAAACCCACAAGCCAGAAGGGACTCAGCTGAATAAACACAATAGGCACCACATTACTATTCTGATATGCTACGAATCATACACAAATTCTGCTTTAGCAAGTTAGAAACTACAAGGCAAGGCTGTAGCTTGCCCTCTCATATTTACACTTCATGACATGAATGCCCTAACTGTAGAGTCTCAATCCCACATCAGGAACTGACAAATGTGTAAAGCAAAAGTGAATTATAGGTCTTTTTATAAAGAAAAAAAAAATCAAGAAATAATTATAAATGAAACTATTAAGACACAACAACTCGATTAACTATTCTTCCAGAGTTATTTGTTATATGAAATAAAGATTCATCATCACTATGTGCAACTGCACAAATGCCCACTAATCAATAGGAAAAAAAATTTGCAAAGAAATAAGGCTACAAATCCCATTATCTGCATCAACTTGCAAGTATTCGGGGATATTTCCGAGTTTTGTTTTTAATACTTGGTTGTTTCCAACAGACTGAATAAAAACTAAACAAAAATATTTTTAAAAAGTGTCCTATTCTCATACACTTCCAACAAGTGACATATTCTGCTAAAAATACAGCAGGGTATAAGCACATTATTAGTACAAAATAAAACACATTTTGCAAACTGCACCATTCTATATGTGTCTTCATAATACCAAAGTTTAACTATAGAGCCACCTGTCCCTTGGACTCCCTTTGATTAATACAGCTTTTTCTTATGGATAGTTTCAACTCCAGAAGTACAAAGGCAACTCTTCCCAGCTCATTTCTTCTGGGCTTACTCCAAACTGTGTGTCAACCAAAAATGCTAGCATTTTGCCCTCTTTTGAAGCACTTAGCTGGCTGTTTTCATTTACCTTTCATAAATTGCAAGTCTAGTACTAATTTTAACAGTGTATAATTTTAACAGTGTAAATACCTAAGTTGCAAGTACAGTTCTAATTTTAATATTGTAAATACCTCTTTCACTGGATTGAGATGTTTAATACAGTTCCTTTTTGTTCTTTGCTTTAACAGTAAAATGTTTCTTCTTTCAGTATCAGGAGTTGTGCTCTGAACCTACTTTTCATTTATTTTATCAGAAGGCTTGAAGAGCAGAATGACACTTTCATTCAGCAATCACATTAGACCTTTCAAGCAAATTTTAGACATAGCTACCCTTCAGTGCAAAGAAATACTTCAAAAATATGACTTGTCAAAATTACTATAAAAAAAGTGGCAGTAGAAAAGACACCTGATATTGCTTGATGCTAGTGAGCCTGGCCACCATAGCCTACAGGCTCAGCTTTCTGGTTCTAGAGCAAGCTCAGGTATCACAGAAGTATCAACAAACTCAGTGTCTGACTTCAGAAAAATCCAGCACAGAAGAGAGAAGGTAGACAAGATGCACATAATATAAATGGAAAGCATTAATAAATATGTCTTAGAAGCTCTTCCTTTTAATGTAGATGGGACACTTTAAACTGCACAGTCATTCACACGTGCACAGCCACTGCTACTGTGAGAGTTCACTTTAAGCCAGACATTCAGAGAAAACTGAGCTGAATCCACTTAAGCAAACACTGATTTGTAGACCAAATTCAATCTTCTGATATTACATTTTCCACAGACATTATGATGATCTTGGAAAACTTAACAAGGTAAAAGAAGATTTAATTTTCAGAAGGGAAAGACTGAGTTAGGGAAAAAAGGCATGGTAAAGCTGAAAGACCGTCAATAAACAGATTTCCAGAGACAAGTTACAAAAGTTTTTACAACGGGTAAAACTCTTATTCATATACTCTTCTAATTACTTGTAAACTGCCTTATTTTAAAGGAACACATACTGGGTCAGCTTATTTGTCCTCCTCTAAACCAGTCCAGAACTATTCTAGCTGTACAGATGTTAAAATTTAAAGATTTTTTCCACATCAGCTCAGTTGTGGCATCCATCACAACATCAAACCACCAGGGGTCTTTTAGTATTTTAAGTTTGTGAGTATTCTGGAGCAAAAGCAAGCAGCCATTCTGCAGCTTTTGCTTTCCAGTGTTCTCTGGCACACAGTTATTCTCTGACAAACTTGTCAGAAAGTGTCAACTGGACTCACTGCAGTCTATAAAAGACAAACAAACAAAACACCCAACACCCTGCTTACTAGATTTGTTGAGACTAAGGACTACCCACATTTTAGATGTTCAACTTCAGGTTTGAATTCTCTCCTTTCACATTTCTCATCCACTTTGAACTGTGGGCTCTTGCAGACATCTAGTGCTGCGACGAGCACTCTGAAACCTTCAACAGAAAATGGCCATGTACAGCAACTGGCTGGTATAAAAGCACAACTGTCTATGCTCTGCATGGTATGTTTCACCAAACACAGTATGGATGTTCAACTTCAGTTTTAGTAAAGAGAACATTAATTTGGGGATGAAAAAGGGAGCAGTCACCAGTTGTGTGTTGTCCTGGACTATGGGCCTGACTTCTTCCTTCCCACCTTATTTTTCAAGGCTAGAAAGAGGTCTACCTTTACCGGTGAAGCAGTTACCTGAGTATTTTTGATGTTTGAAAATTTTATCTTTAGTTTTCATTCAGTCTTTTGACAACTGGGAATGATAAATCACTATTGTCTGCATACATGGGAAACAAGAACAAACTTACTGAAGTTGATAAAGCTTCAAAAGACTTAGAATAAGTGCAGTCTTAAAGGCACACAAAAAGAGCCCCTAAACCTTTCAAAATTTCAAACCTTTCAGGCAGACATTTATTTTAGAGTACAACAAAATAACTAGTTTGATTTCTGAGCTGGTAAGGCATGCACAGCACAGTTAATCTCTCCTTAACTACAATAACTAAAGCCATGCTTAGTCCTCTATTAAAGAACAAAAGTGAAAGATTTGTGTAAAAAAGCCTAGGAAGACATAAAAACATACACAAATCATAATTGCGTACCTGTGATATGAAACAGATCCACTGTGCTTCTCAATTACCAACCTGGCAGGCTGAAATTACTCTACTTAAGTCCCAAGCCATAATTCAGCACTACTTGAACCATGCATAATAAGAATACCACTCTATTTGCAAAGCTTTTAAAAACAGAGCCCTTAAAGAAGCAAAAAAAAGGAGAAAAGGTTGATGAATCAGCTTCCTGGTGACTATGTTAGAACTTTCCTTTCAATAAAACATGCAAAAGATACACACCTTCTCCTTCACCCACTTCAGGACGATCTGGCTTTGTTTCTTTGTGCTGTCCTTCTGCCACTTTCACTGCCACTGCTCTGCAAATAGCTCCCAGCTTCCGATCCAGAGAGCGGACTCCTGCCTCTCTAGTGTATCTAGCACAGAGACAATTGTTTTACTGGTGGATATTATTGGTAAGAGAAATCTCTTTTGAATGTAAACACACCTTCTTTTTAAAAATACATCCAAATATAATGAGATGTGACAAGCAGTGAGACCTTGGGCTACTCTAATAAACAGAAAAAAAAAAAAAAATCCATGTGCTTTTCTCAAATAATTGTGGTTTGCTTTTATTATGTGCTTTTCTCAAATAATTGTAAAGAAAGACAAACTACTAAGTGGGAAGAAGACATGCCTAACACCTGGTGTCACACCTTAGTGAAATGCTAAACAGTGCTCCAATGCACTGAGCTCTTCTCAGATGCATAAAAATTTAAAGGAAGAACTATTTTAAAACTCAAAATACAGTTCAAGGAAAGTTGAGGAACTGGCTGTAAAAGAATATTTTCTTTTAGTTTATGAATTAAAAAAACACCAGACAATAACACTCACTAAATGCCAAAATGCTGTTCCTGGTCATAATACACTTCAATTCACTGAATACTGATACACTTTTTCCATTGGAAATTAGCTAGTTTCAAGTCTAAAAGATGTTCTGATCAATATCTTTTCTCTCATGTCCAAGAAAAATGTAGTTCTAATTAATACAAGGTATTTAAAAAACCACATCTTATTTTTTTTAACCTAATTCCAATTTTTAGACAAATGTGGCCCCATCAAGTCAAAGGAAACAAAGTGGTAATTTCCATTTTTTCTATTAAAATGACAGAAATAAGACTTCATTCTTTAAAATAAAGGTTGTCTGCTGCCAAGACCGTGGCTTCACACACTGAACGCTGCAGGAATACTAGCTTCAAGTGTTTCTCCTTATTCATAGTGCCTTGCCAATTGTGTCAACACAACTGATTGTGAGCCAAACTCTAAGAGCCAGAGCAAGGAAGTCTCTAGAGAAGGAAGGATGATTCGGTTTAGACAGCACAGCCAGACAGAGCTCAGGAAAGAGCAATTCCATAAATTACCAATTGTTGAACTTCTGAAGGAAGAAAGGACAACAGATCTTAAGAAATATTTTGTGTTATCACTTAATAAATAATTTACTAGTTACCAGAAAAAGAAGTTATTTAAACTTAAAGCAATGAGTAACAGATTTACCTGGTAATTATGTCCAAAGTGGTTACTTGTGGAATCTGTATTTGCTGTGGAGTCAGGCCATGTTGTTCAAGCTGTTTAGGAATCAAGTGTCTATGTGCAATTTCAATTTTTTCTTCCTGTGTGTATCCTTCAAAAGAAAAAGATGATGTTTACTAATCTTTTTGCTTACACACTATAATATAACCAAATTTCTTACCATTTATAATTGTGTCTGATTGAATTTAACAAAAATACCCCAGCTATAATTTGAAAGGCTGTTGGTATGATACTTTGTGGTTATCAGTAACTGCACGTGAACAAGAAGAATAGAATTTTAGTGTTTCAAAGGTCCCTTTCTTCACTGGAATCTTAAAAAGATGCATCAGCCAACAGTCAGTTAGAATACAAACACATTGATTACTGAAAATATTGTTACAGAACATACCAATGTATCTCCATATACCCAGAACGGAATTTTCCTCAGTGCAATGCTAAATTTCATTCTTATGACAGAGCCCATAATGGAGGCACGCTGACTAGTCTCTTTTAATGATTCTGGCCATTCAGTCTAGATTTCTAGCAGGCTTAGCTTAAGGAACTGCTTTTTATTTCAAGAAAAACACCCCAACATTGTTTAAGGATTTGCAATAGCCACTTTAATGAAAACACTGTAATGTTACCTGGAACTTGAATAATTTCCATTCTGTCCAGCAGAGCAGGTGGGATAGTAGCTGTAGTGTTGGCTGTAGCTATAAAAAGGACTTGGGACAGATCAAAGGCTACATTTAAGTAGTGATCGGTGAAACTGTGATTTTGTTCTGGATCCAAGACCTTAACAAGAATAAACACAAAACTGATGCAGTTGCTAAATTAGAAGTAAATAAAATATGCACATTTTCATTATATTCCATTTGGATCTGTCAAATCTGACCTTACATTCATAAAATATGTTATGAACATTACTAAAGCCTGACCCTCAGTATCCTGCCTCACAATGATTGCTCTCTAACTACATTCCACACCATATGCAAAAAAAAAGGTAATTTCCCCGTTAGTTCTTTTTACCCTTTTCTAAAGATGGCTGCAGCATTTCTCCAGTCATCAAGTACCTCCTGTAAGCCACCTCCATGACCTTTCACAGATGTAGAGAGTGGCCTTTCAAGGACTTGAGAGCACCCTTGGAAAAGCAGCCCATGTAGTCCCATGGACTTGTATGAGCCAGAATTCTCTCAAGTAATCCCTGATTCCAATCCTCTGCTGCTGCTGGTAGCTCTTCCTACTGTAAGCACACCAACCTGAGAGATCTCACTGTGAAAACCAAGGGGAAGAACATAGATTATCTCAGCCTTATCTGCTGTCACTAAATCACTTGCCCCACTCATTTAGCTTTGTCCAGGTTTTTACTACTAATGTAGCAGTAGAAGCTCTTCTTATTGCCCATGACATCCCATGCAAGTCCTGACTCTAGGCAAGTCCTGGCTTTCCTAACACAATCTTTGCATTTTTCTTTTTTTCCCAAATTTTGTGATTAAAAAAACAGAAACAAAATTAAGCAAGCACTGAAGAATAACAACACACAGTCTGACCAACCTCAAAAATTTATTCCACAAGTAGAACTATGGCTTAAATAACTGTTGTTTTCCTATTGCTTTTAGTATTACTTATGTGTGCTAATGTAACGCTTGCATATATTTAAGCTATTACTTGTATAAGCTGTTTTTCTGCATTAGATGACAAATATTCTATATATGCAGATCATGAGCATACTAAGGTGCTGTCTTATCATTTTTGTAACAGTGCTGAAAATTGGAAGTTCATTGTATATAACAATCTACACTCGGCTTCTATATCACCACCTATGAACCACCTTCATTCCACACCCCTTAAAGTACTGCTACACTTTTCCTTCCCAAATGATGAATTATCAATGCTATGCCAACATGAATAATTCTCATGTTACAAATAATGGGACCTATGCATCTCCTGAGAAATAGCACACTGCTGTCAATTTATCTGCCTATACCCAAATGAATGCACCCCTTGTCTTAGCAACTTGAATTATAGCCAAGAATGGTGTTGATAATTCTAAAAAACTGAATTTGAGCACTTCTTAGCCAGTTATGAAAGAAACAATTCTGAATTTTCATTACTCTTAAATTCTGTTCAGTCTTTGAAAAGTTAAAAATCTTTAGCACAAGAATGTTCTATGATCACAACAAACTAGCAAAATACTTTTTTTACAGAACGCCAGAAACACAGAAGTTCTTTAAAAACAGAACAATTTCTGATTTTATTTTGAAGTACTGCACAGATTTAAGACTAATATTTGGAAATGTATTGTGACTGTAATAAAATACAAGTTACACATTCCCCTTAATAGTGAAATCTTAAAACATGCTGACAAATATGCCTAAATTCTAAAACTAAGGTTGGGACTCAGTGAATGTTATTGTTTCTTGGCTATATGCTATTCAAAAGCTTCTTTTCTTGCCCTCCTCAGCAGGCAGCTGCTATCATTTACTCCCTTCTTTACCGATGAAGGCAAAGGCCTTGAAGTATCCTGACTAGCCAAGTACACCGATGCATGATTCAGAGTTCTCCAAGCATCTACAAGCTGTCTTCAAAGAAAGTAGCTCTATACCAAATATTAGTCTCCCATTCAAATGTCTACTCTTGCAAATTTTTCAAAACTGATTTAAACAGCAAACCCTAATTCAACTTACTCTTTTCTTTTTTTTTTTATACTGATAACATGGTATTTCCACAAAATTCCAGTCTATTAGCTGAAGAATTTGCAACTACTTCCAAAGATGTTGAAAAACAATGTATTCTGACAGACGAAGTTGATTTTTTATAACATTTATCTACATGCATGTTTATCTCTTTCTCCTTCTAGTCTGCAACTAGAAATCCTTATGAATCCTACTAAGTGCTAAGCTGATGGTTATAATATTATTTGTAAAGGTATACAAAATAGTGATGCTGTACTCATGCACAAACAATAGTATCCAATAAAGGTAAAGGAAACTAATCAAAACCAACTCAGATTATATCTAAAAATGTGAATTATCTGAGATTTTGTACAAGGGCTAGCATTTCTGTGGAATAACAATTCTTTGTCATGATAACGATTTCTTAGAATAAGACATAAACCACTATCACACCTACACATTTAAAACAGATTTTGCAAAGCAAATAGAACTGTTCTTCAGCTAGGTATCTGTGCTAAAGTTCAAGTTCAAAAGTTTTCAAAGATATTCAACCAATAGAAAAATATTAAGTACAAAAAGAACATTCAGCGAACAAAACATCTTGGTTAATTTATGGCCGACAGCTCACATGCATACAAAGGCTTCTCTGTACCAGCTTTTTATTCCCACAAAATCCAGAATAAGTTCCATGAACATTTAATTGCCTGGCTATGCTCCTGGTCTAATTTTCCTGCATACAAATACTCACTATCAGGCACTTGGATCCATTTCTGTTTTCTTGTATTTTAAACAGAGCTCATCTAAATTTAGACTAAAACATTCCCTTGTTGATGAACAGTAACTGGAAATAGGAAGACATTCTGTTTTGCTTGAGCAACAACTCTGCAGAAGCATTAGAACTAAACACATATCCGGTAATTATAAAACATCAAGCTTTGCTTCCAAGCTTACAGAGTATGGCAATTTTCTTCTTGAATATATCCCATTGTAGACAGTCAGTGTGAATTTAACACACCTACACATTAAGAAAAAATGGATGTGCCTTTTATACTTAATGATGGCACTTACCAAACAAGAAGCAGCAGTCTGAAAACAAATGTGCCAGTTAGGTGACCGCTTACTATTGTTTGTTCTCCTACATAATAGCACCTTTGCTCATTCCAGATGGACTTTCCAACAATGTAAACCACAAAAAGCAGATGAAAATTAAGCTGTTATGTCCAGGCATGAGTTCTCCATTAAAAGAGGTAAAGCACCTGCTTCAGGATGTTTAGACAGCAGTAGAGGGATATACAGATCTCACATGGGAGCAGCCCAGACATGGTTAATAGAGCAATTACTTCTCCAGATGCAACTAATGGTCAATTAGCAATGACTTACATAAAGACTGCAGCCCAAGCAGACAGTTGGAAGCTAACCTGACAAGCCTCAGCTGGAATAATCCATGGCAGGAGCTGAGTTGAATATCACTGAGAATGTGGATTTAAAATATGGACAACAGAAACATCCCCAAGCAACAACAAAGTATCAAAAATTCAAACACAAATAATTAAAAAATAAAATAATTTTATTTGCCCTCTCACACTTGACATGATAGAAGAACAGAAATGCTAATTCTCTACTGTAGGACAGGGACTGAAAAATAAATTAAAAGAAACAGCAAAGGTTGAATAACATTAACAATATTAATGTACAAATCTGGATTCATGATCAGAACACTTCCAAAAAAAGTTATTCTCTTTCCAAGAAATGACAAATCATTGCTTCATTACTGATTTTGGCTGCCTAGCAAACAACAGTCAGCTAGCCAACAAAATTTGATTTTCAGGTATTTTTTTATCCATGCACTGACTATATTTAGGCCAGCTTAGCTCAATATCTAAAGGAGAAATGACAGAAGAAATACCAGAAAACTCAGAAAAAGAGCTCATTACCATTAACAGCGAACAGTAAATAAAATTCCGGCAAGGGAAAAGTAAAAAGAAAATGTATTTGAATATTTGTTACACTCCCCTGCTTGTTTTCCTTGCACTTAGAGGCTTTTCATGCACCCTAGAAACGTGTACTACACACTTGAGAAATACACAGGTAAAGGATCATAACTGTCATTTTTAAAAGCTAAAAAAGTGAAGCCATGGTATTTTCTAGCACATTTAAATTATTACTAGTTCATGTTAACATGCAAAGATCAAAACAGAACTCTCAAACCACAGCCTGTTCATATGCTGATTTTCAAAGAACTAGTTGGCCTTGTCAAAACAGTAATTTTACACTATCTAGCAGGAACAAAATAATGACATTTGTAGAATGCCAATTGACATTTCATTTGCAGAAAGTCATACAGCATACAGATGAGCTCATGACACCTTAATTTAAGTAGCATTTTTCATATTCAAATCACTGTATTAAGCACTGTCAGTCAAAAAGAGTCATTAGAATGACTCTGTAGGCAAATATTACCAGAACCACTTTCATCCCCACCTACAACCGCCCAGCTACAGAAGTCACCATACTTTAAGTCTGACAACTGAGATGCTTCTAGGATTATGCCCTAAATCATTTCAGTGAAAGTGAGCCAGGCTAGCTCAGAAAATTTGGATAAATATCTTTTACTAAGCCAACTCCTTTTGACTGAAACAGGTAAAGAACAATCACAGAAGCAGTTCAGGTGAAACAGTGATTAGGATGGTAGCCCCTACAGCCAGAGGGAACATAAAAGAGAGGCAGACAGAGTAAAAATACAGCAGTATAAGGAAATTCTAAATGTGCACAATATCAAAACTTTAAAGTGCACTAATGCTGCATCTGATCTGGACAGCATCAAGCGTTTCAGCCTAGTCCAGCCTTGCTGTACTATTACCTTCCTCATTCCCTCCTTTCCTCATGATCTGTGCTAGCACAGGAAGATGTACACAGCCTTCTGCACTAAGATGCTGGGGAAAGGCAATGCTCTTTGTTTCTTCCCCATAGCTGAAGAGACGCTCATTCCTCTCTCCAGCAAACTGCTAGAATAAAACCGCTGAATATGCAAGTCAGTGGAAGAAGGAATTGTACTGGGATATCATTGTGTATCATACTCCAGGGAAAAAGAAAGCAGAAAGAAAGTTCTGGCAACTCATTACTGGTCTCTGCTACAGACTCCTCTGATACATGAAGCCTGCAAGGCATAGGCCTCCATTCATCATCTTCATAATCACTCAAGTTTTAGCCTCCTGAAATCCCAACAACTAACCTAATTAATTACATCTCAACAGTTGATGGATTTACAAAATATTCCAACAGTAACTCATCCACCAAAGTCTTTACTTGTGTCTCCTAGATTTTACCTGTGTCTTTAAGCAAGTCAACTTTAACACCTCTAAACTCTTTGTGATAAAATAACTATACCACATACTTCAAAGTTAGATTCATTTATATCTTGGTCTGAGTCCCAGAATTTCAGAAAAAACACACTTAATAGCTGACTCTCATGGAAAGCAAACCCTCACCACATCATAGTCAGTCAAGGAGTAGGAACCTGGGACTTAAATGAAAAACTTAAGTTCAGAAAGTTAACTACAACACTAATTAAAGAAATGCTGCTAAAAGAACATGCAACTAGTCTGTATTACATGCTAGGTAATACGCTCAGCTCCCATATAAGCTTGTGCCATCAAAAGCTTCAAAAATATATTAAAATTGTTCCAAGAAAGAAAGTGAAAACTTGAAAAAGTCCAGCTACCACCCGGCTGCTTTACAGTTCTTTCTTAAAGCTAACAGCATTTGGTCATTAAAAAATCAATGTCTTGAAGTCCCCCAAATAAGTAACGCTTAAGGCCTGAATAGTCTCTAAATATACAAACCAGCACAAAACACATCCTTGTGTTTAAGTACAGCTCACTGAGATTCGAGACATCTTACTTAGCATACTATATAAAGCATTTGCATTGCACACAAGTAATTGACAGAAATCCAACGATGTCAAAACATAGCAGCTGGTATTTGAATAAAAAAGCTGACACTGTCATGCTATCTTTTGTCCAGTGAATTTTCCTTTCCGAGTCCAGTACTTTAATTCTTTTTAATTACAAATGAAACAATGCTTGTAATTTAACATCTCTTACCTCAAGCAAGGCTGCTGCAGGATCCCCCTGCAAGCTCTTCCCCAGTTTATCAACCTCATCTAACAGGAATACTGGATTGTTAACCCCAACAGTCTTCAGTCCATTGATTATTCTGCCAGGCATACTGCCAACATAGGTGCGCCTGTGAGAAATAAATGTATATGGGGAAAGAGGGGCCAGCCACGTGTAACAGGAGTAGAAACATCAAAAGTAAAACTCCAAAGAAAATATAAGAATAACCAGCATTGTAACAATTCTTGCTTTTTTGTAAAACTTTTTGGAACTAGTTGATAAAAATACGGAATATGCACCTGAACTATTATAAGCAATTATATCAGCAGATGAAAATCCCAGTTGCATGGTGCACTAGTTGGTCTGCAAAGATAAACATACGCATTAAAATATATCCAAACTTTATGGCTTGCAGGCATTTTACATGATTCAGTACAAGCATCCTTGTACTGTATGAACAAGCTGAAGCAGATTTGGGAACCTCATTAATACTAACATTTTAATAATGATGATACTGTGTTTTGTGTGAACTCACAACAGAGTTCACACAGCATGTTACAAATTAGGGCAAAATTCCAAATATGCTGAACTGTCAATGTACACATATACAGCATGCTTTAATTAATACTCACAAAAAAAACCCTGTATTTACTATGTCACCTCAACATGAAATAAAAACTAGAACAGTTCAACACAACAAAAAAGTTCTGAGTGAATTTTTCAGCAAAGATGGTTAAAACCTTTTTTCACAATGCACAGAGCAACTACATTTTACATGCATCCCTTGTTTGCTCCAACTATCACAGCCTTTTCTGTTTGTGCCATAACTAAACAAAATACTATAATTAAGAGTATGAAATGCTGGTCACTTAAGAAGGAGATACATGAAGTGCTGAATTACAGTACCTATCTCATGAACCTCACAAAGCAGATATGCAGAACAGGCCTGCTTTGCCATATGATCTGTTTTAATACAGTCCAAAATAAACAGGATGACATTTAGAAAGAAGAAACCAAAATACCATGGGAGTAATTGCAAAAGATACTAGAGAAGACTTTAAATATTAAAAAAACCCAACTCAAACCACACAGCAATAGCGTTAGTTCCATGTAATATTTAATCACTGAGGGAACAAATTGCAGTTACTATATTTAATTCTAGATCTGAGCAAAAATAAAAGCTTTTAACATCTTCTAAACAGCCAGAAATGCAACAAAATTTCAGTTTCCCTATTTAGCACCTTCATGAGACAGCTGCTAAAGACCAGAGCAGCCCGCGTGCAATAGTTTATCACCTCACTGCTTTCGTGTAGAGTCTTGCTCTGCAGCGAGTGAGTGGATTCCTCTCCACTGAGGATTTCACTATGTAACATTTATTACAGATCAAGAATCGGCATGGGGGAGCTATTATACTAGCATGCCACTTCATTCTCCATCTGCACACAGTCAACCTTGCCAAAGGAATGAAAGGATTCTATAAAATGCAATCAGAAAATTACGAGACTGAAGCAGAACTGAAGTTCACAGAAGTGAATAATTTACAAGTGCACCCAAATTAATTATTGCAGCAATTCTGGGGTTTCTTTGGGGGTTTTTGTTGTTTTTGGGTTTGGTTTTTTTTGTGGTTTTGGTTGGTTGCTGGTGGTGGTTTTGTTGTTCCTCTTGGGTTTGGGTTTGTTTTTTTTTGTGGTTTTGGTTGGTTGCTGGTGGTGGTTTTGTTGTTCCTCTTGGGTTTGGGTTTGTTTTTTTTTTTTAACAAAAGGCGCTTACTGCACTAGTAAATAATTTTATATGCTTCAGAGACAATGTAGACTGTTTTTAATATTCTATTTATGCCAGTAATAGGATAACATCATTAGGTAAACATCAAACATTCTTCTTTCTTGCTTGGTACATGATATTCTCAAGTACATGCCTAAAGACATTATACTTTTTTAATGCATTATTTGGTTTTATATACACAAAGTTTCATCTGTTCCTTTGAAATTCTATGAAATTTTGAGATATCTATGTTCCATCTAGTTTTAAGAAACAGCTTTGGTTTCTAAACTAAATGAAGGTAAACTGGGTTTCTTTAGTCAAGGGAAAACACTGTGAATAATCACGCTCTTTCCTGCACCATCCAATTGCAACAACAAAGGTCAAAAGGTTTTCTGAATAATAAATCTGTTTGTTTATACCCATGCACACACACATAGCACTTTTAAAAACTTTTTAAATTTTTTTCCAAATAGAAGCACTTAAAAAAAACAACTAACCAAACAAGAACAGGAAGAGATTTTCTTTCTTGAGATACAAAAAAGTTATTGTTAATAGATTGAAATATTTTTTTTCCCCTCAAACAACCCTGAAAATAGACTTCAAGCCACAGTCATTTTAGATTCAAGTTGATTTTGGTATTGAATGATGTATTTACACTTGTGGAAGATTCTCACACATATAGCATCTTTCAGTAAGATTTAACTGCTGTACACAATCAAGTTTCTTAACATTTTAAAATACATCATACACTAGGTAGGCTGAAGCACAATGTATCAAGATTTGCAGGGAAGAAAAAGCAGAAAAAAGCAAATATACTCAAGACAACTTTGACAAGTCAAGCGAGAGCAATACCTTGGAGAAATACAATTTTAAGAGTACAAAAATTAAGTGGCTTCTAAAGCAAGCAATAAGAAAAACATTCTAACAGTGACAGAAAATCACTAATTTATTTCTTTTTTTTTTTTTTTATGCACCCTGTCCAAAGCAAGCCTTGGGTCATGAGCTACCATATAAAAAACTTAAATAGAAAACAGTCCAATGGATCCAATATTATGAAAAGGATGAAAGGGTTCCCTATACTAACCAAGAGTTCTTCAAGAAACTCACCAGTCAAAATTAAAGGAACTATTGTTGGAAATATGGAGCAGTTCCGCAAAATATTCAGTGTCCACAGAATTAAGGTTAACAGATGAGAAAAGCACACGGTGGCTAGAAACATTCTGCTATTCTTTTTGTTACTGACAATTGACTATTCTTGTTCTTCCTCTCTCATACTGTCTTCTCATTTGTATTTTCAATCATCTTTAAACATGGTAAATCTAAACAACTAATTCCAATATAAATGTTTAACTGATGCACTAAATCTCAAATAAAAGCATGCTTAGATTTATTTATGTCATTTGATCAGGTATCATGAAGTAGAAACTCAGACTATAAATTTTAGGTTAACAAATACCTACATATCAATTCACTCTTCTCATGTGTAACAGTATAAATCTGTGATACATCTTCATTTATTAGAGATAGACCAATATCTATTTTATTGTACTATTAATCAAAGACTCAGGATCTTCAAGGCAAGTCAAAAATGCCGATACAATTGTCATATGTAGGATGACAAAGAACAATAAGGTAGCATTTTACCTTGAAAATACATAGGTAGCCTGTTTCATTTCTAAATGGTTGTTATGGAACATACCTCAACACAAGAGTCCTGGGTAAGACAGACCCTGCAGGTATTTACATATAAAACCACTAGAATACATGAAAATTACAAGCAGATATGGCCATTTATCTGTCTGGACATTAACCTTTGCCTTGTAACTTGAGTTTCAACTCAGTACTGCTGTTTGTGAACAGCAGCCACTGAATGTGATGTTATTCTTTATTTTCATTATTTAGGTAGGGTTGAAAGGAGGAAAAACAGTATCATACATCTGCATTTTTGATGATATAATGTGGCCTTGCTCATTTTTGATGCACTGTTTCTCTCCATGCATTAAACCTAGAAAGAGAGTCAGCTGCTTTCCATTCAAAACGGGAAGTACAGATCAAGTTTCCTGGTTATCTCACTTGTGTAGTAACAACCAAAAAAAACCCTTAAGAGCTCATGCCACACAACATGGGTGATTTAGTAATCTTTTTATTTATTTTTAAATCATTGAAAAGTTAAGTTTAAAAAAAACACTGGAGTTGTATAGTCTGTCATTGGGAGCTATGTATCCTAGAAAAAGCAACGAAGACAGCTGGGAAATCTAACTTTGTCAGCTCTCCCAATGTAAACTGGGAATGTGTATGAATTGGAACCCTTAAAGCAGTACTAGTAGTATTGATAAAAACACGACCCACTTTCTTCATACTGTTCTAAAGTTTTAAATTGTTTTTAATTACAGTGGTTTTCAAACTGCATAGGTAGGAAGAGATAACAAAGTTAATGCCACCAAAGAAACTATTTCTGAACTCACTAGCACAAGGTCACAGCTTATTATTTGCAAGGACAGAGGTTGCATCTACTCAAGTGCTTTACAAATATATCTATGCTTTATACTTGTATAACAAAGCTATTCCTCCCTCAGGTGAAACTGTTTGAGGCTTGTTATTTTTCTACTGCAACAAGGCCTGTGTTGTGAATTTCTGCTAGTATAGCTGTACTGGTGAGGAATCACGCCTTTTCTCTCACAGATGCACCTGAACAAGTCTCCAGCACAGGCCTAAGCCAGAAGTAAACTATCCAAACTTCTAGAAACTGAAAAGCAATGGTAATATAAGAAAGAGTGCTTCACCCAGAGGTGAGAGAGAGAAAAAGAGAGCTTCACAGTGATATCACAATCACCACTATAAATAAATGGCACAATTACGTCTTTCCTTTTTAAAAATAGAAAACCACACACGCATGCACCAGAGAAGATCATGTAACTCCTGTATGAAACAAAATATCAGTGCTGAGGAGATCTTAAATGCAGTGAGCTTCTTGGAAAAATGTTCTAAGTCGTCCTTCAGGGTGGTTTGGGTTTACAATTTTTTTTTTTTTTAATACAAGTTAACAACAAATGTAAACCAGCAAACTTTAACATATGGTATAGATGAGTGGTAAATGCAAACAACAGTTGGAGGATGTCTGATAAAGCAGTTCTGTTTTTGTACCAAGATGATGATTTCATTTTGGGAATGCAGAACAGTAGTTGCTGCTCTTCACCCAATCAAAAAAGGATTCACAAACCCCAGCTGCAAGCACATGATCCACAGTGAAACTGCAAAAACTGGGCATTTCCGATTGCCCACATTACACATCACATGGAACAGCACACCACAGTGGAAACATCACTTCCCGCTCTGCTGCCGCCTAATATATTTTATTTTGCTTGCTGAATCTATCAGTCTGCCTCTTTCACTTACAATAGTAATAAGTGGCCAAAGTGAATGCTATTTCAGGCAATGTTTGCTTGCAAGTAAAACTGAACCACAGTTTCTTTTTTAACGTTCTAGTACATTTAGTATGTTTAAAAAAAAATGTTTAGTACATTTGTAGGTACATATAGTATCTTTCTTCTGCAATGTTAATGGAATTCTTAACTTAAGCCTTAAAGCCCAATAAGGGGTTTTGAGGAGAAAAAGAATGGCTCCTAACATGTAACATTAGAAAATCAGCCTACTTAACAGTAAAACTCAGAGAACAGCTGCCTACGTCTCCTCCATGTTTAGACCACCTCTGTAATTCCTCTCTATGACTGCCACCAGATGCACAATATAGATTCACTTGACTGAGAATAAGTTGAAGGGTTTATTCACGCAAAAGGACAATACAGAGAGAGGTCTGCAGAAAAGCTCTAGTTTTAATTTGATTAAATCTTATCCTGAGAAGCAGAAAAAGTAGAAATAAATAATTAAGCAGAGTGAAAAAAAACCAGTACGCAACAGTCGGTTTTGATTTTACCTACAAAAAACTTGCAAAAGCAGTTGGTTACAAGGGACTTCTTGTACTAACTGCTCTAAAGTTTGTTTTTAAACTATACACTTGTTTGTTGAAGAGTAACCATGTGATACTCTTGCTAATTCAGACAGTATTTCCTTTGCTGATGAAAAATAAACTGTCTTATCAAATACTCCCCATCAGCTAATTTCAAGTAATTTTTTTAAATGAAATTTATAATATTTAGCTTCTAACATGCATTAATAATTTAATAATGCCCTCAAAAATACTACAGTGACAGCCACAAACACCTGAATTTAAAAGTTTTTAAAAGCCTCTTTATCACATGACTTTAGCTGTCTTCATTCTTTACTAGGTCTAGGCACAAGATAGAAAGTCAAACAAAACACAACACAACACAACAAAACAAAACAAAGGAAACCAGTAAGACATTACTGGCAATTGAGTAAGAGTTGATGACAGTTTGGCTTTTACTCTTAATGTCAATTTCACAGACGTGGTTTCCCTATAACAAAGGCTTCAGTGGTGGGAAAGCTACTTATACCTATAATGCTTAGTATTCAACAGCCTCTAGTGGTTTCAGCTCGAATAGCAACGTGTTGAATCCCATTTTAAGTTGTTTTTAGGATCCATACCATAAGTAATATGAAACATCAGAATTCTAACTTATTAAGCAGTGATTAACAATACAATTTATGAATTACAGGAATAATACATAATGAAGGAGAAGGACAGACTTTCACTTCCTTTTCCATTAGTGTATAAGTAAATTGGTAAAAAGGCCAGCTATCACAAAGGTTTACAAAACACATACCCATGTATAGAGTGCTGCTAAGCAGTGAAAACCAATGCATTAAAACAAATGTATTTACAAAGCCTGAGTGGCTGCTGGGTATGTTGACCAAACCTACACTAAGAAAAAACTTACAGATGATTCTTTCAAGCTACAAACTCTGGGCAAGTGTCAAACACTCTGGAAAACAAAACTCCTGCAAATTTGCCACAGAAGAATGCGCACAGGAAGAAACACATGTTGCTTATTTTATCAAGGGTGCTGAGCTAAAGGTTTACCAAACAACTCTGAACTTTCAGGCTGTCATCAAGCACAAAATCACCGTTTTGTCGCTTTTCCATCTCTCGTGTTCTGGACTAGGAAGCAATCAGTAGTATATTATACTCTAGATTCCTAGAAATACATTATATTCCAGATTCCTAGAAGTTTATGCATATGTTCAACACAAGATTTCCCAGTGAGTGTCCTGCATTCCTTCCAGTTGGGACTGTGAGCTCCCACCACTGTAACGTATTCACATATGCAACTAGCTACACAGTCAGAAGTCTGAACTCAGATACACAAAATGAACTTTTATCAGGACATTTCTTTTAAGTTTTAATTAAAATTACATAGGGAAGCCGTAAGAATACCAAGGTCCTTTTTATGCCTTGAAAACAAAAAGAAATTACAGAATAACCTGGAATTGAAGAAAGAATGGTGGTGTATTCTGATGATTGAAAGTAGCAGCATAGCCACTGCACAAAATTAACTGCTACGTGGCATCAGAGAAATAACTGATAGCTTTAATTCACAATAATTTACCTACTGTTGTAAGGAGAAATTTTATTCAATAATGTGGCTTTAAATAAACAAACCCCACGTGGTTTTACAGATCTTTAGAAGACTAACAAACTCATTATTCCAAATTTCCTACACTGCATGTAATAAGCATAAAACATATTTAATGGAACCAAAAATGCTGCACTGATGTTTGGCAGTTACTTATTTACATTACCCATTCATTATGCTTCCGGTTGCAAGGAATGGGAAATGGAATAATATAAACAAATGTAAGAAGTAGATGCAAGATCAAAAAAAAGTCCTAAGGAAAGTCACCCAAAAAATCTCCTTTGAAATCTTCCAGCTTAGGTGTCCGTCTATAAACTTCTGTTTGAAATTGGAAAATAATACACTAACAAGTTTGAGATACTAAGTAACTCAGTTGCTATCCTCTAGCAACTTGAAAGTATCATTCTCAGTTTCTCCTCCTCTTTTAGCAACTAACATGGTTATAAAGTAATGCATTGCTATTCATGGGCTATTGCGTACAGCTAAATCTTTATATCCCTCTTAAAAGGTAGAAAAATCAGATGCAACATTTAAGATTCTGCATTAGACTTTCAACTGAATTTTACCTCAAAGTGCCAAAATGACTGAAGATGAAATTCCATTCTCCCCTATGACAATGAAGGGCAGCAGCAGAAGGAAAGAATAAAGGCTGTATCTCAACACTAAACACCCATTCCCATTACTGAAATTCTCTCCTGAATAGTACCATTGAATATCAAGAAAAATCAATGAATAACTACCGTTGTTTGAAATAAGCAAAATTCCTATGTATTTGCTAACAATGAAAATAATCAGTATATTCTGTAACAAACAAACAAAAAAAATTGCAATTAGGAAAGGAAGTAGTTACCTGTGGCCTCGAATATCAGACTGATCACAGACTCCTCCTAAAGCAATTCTGTGGAATTCTCGACCCAACGTCTTTGCGATTGATCTTCCGACACTAGTTTTGCCAACTCCTGGGGGCCCCACAAAACAAAGAATGGGTCCCTTGAGGTTGTTTTTAAGCTGTCGAACAGCTAAGTACTCCAAAACTCTCTTCTTCAGCTTCTCCATAGCATAATGATCATTATCCAAAAGAATTCGAGCTGCACGAATTTCAAGGCGATCTATCAATCATTGACAACAGAAAAGATATCAATCAGCACATTTACCTTTAAAAATCGAAATAATTCATTCTACAATACAATAGAAACAAACACATTCTCAAACATGTTCATCAATGTAATCCCCTTGACACACACACATATTTCAGACAATGTTTTCCTAAAACAAAGGTATTATAATTCTCCTTTAATAAGGAAATTAGACATAAGCTGGACAGATCATAGTACTGAACATAGACACATAGTACTGAACATAGACAGAACATAGCACTTTTTCACTGTGTTACAGATTGAAATCAAGTTCAAATGAACTTAAGTGTCTACTCTAGAACAGTGATTCAATGATAAGCAATTTTTTCAGCATTTGCTTTCTCACAGAAGTAAGTCTGATCCTGTAAGGTCAAAAGACAAATTCATCCCTACGTCTTCATCATCTACTTATGATAAGTCTATAATGATCTTTGCAAACAGAGCAAGATCTTATTGGCTTGAAGGGCAGGCTTTACTTGCTATGCACACTTCAAGTGATTTGGCACTGAAAAAAACCCCCAATGATACTAGGACTGGAGAAATTTGGTTTTTTGCAATTGCCATAATTTGAGATAAATGGTCAGGCCTCACCGATGGACATTAACTAATGCTTTACACAGAGCAGGAATTTCTGGCACAAAGCAGCTGTCTTGTCCTTTGCTCTACAACATAAAGAGAGTAGGCAGGAAGCAGTGAAGTCCATCTCTGGATGGACCCAGAGATGTGCACATCTCTGCAATGTGAGTATGCACTCACCCTTCAAATTCTATGCATTCCAGATGCAGACCCCTCATACCCATAAGTGTGCATATTTCACATACAGACAATTTTGATTAAATTCTTATCATCAACCGTGTGAATTTTTGTAATGAACCACTGAATAAAAAATTCACTAATGATCATAATTTTCTATTGGATTTTCTATTTTTATATTCATGTATATTTTTATTCACTGTAGCTATGGAGTCCAAAACATCACTCACAAGAATGTGAATACAAACTTTGCAACTTTGCTTAAAGTAAAAACTTCAAACTACATGCAACATGGCACAATTTTACAAGATTAAAGAGCAACTTTCACCAAAAAAACATTCTGCTAGGACATGAGTGTCAACAAATACTTTACTCAGTTTGGGATTCTTTGAATAATACCACAGAGATCTGCAAAGATCTGTAGGCAGATTTTTTGCAATTTAATGATTAAAGAAAATATTTACAAGAAGATTCATAAACAGCCAAGACTAGTTCAAAACAGTGAAAATTCATCACCATGCATACTAAAAAGGCCGGTGTGGTATGTTAAATTTCTTTAAAATCAGATTGTTTTAAATGCCGCTCAAAAAGCTCATTCTTCAGCAGCTGCTGGAAGGAATTCAAATCCTATTCTCCAGCAGTACACCTTCTGGAAAGTAATTTTGCCCACTTAATCTACTTCTGCTGGTCAGTAAGAAAAGTCACGTTTGATTTTCTACTCTTTCCTCACTCTCCATTTTTGTATACTGTTCCCATACTAATAGTATCACTCTCTACTCACAACTTTGGCAAACTATGGTACAAAACTGACATGATACTCAAGTTTTTCTGTTGTACCTGAAGTTGTAATTATTAAAACTAACTGCAATTGTGCTTTTTCATCCTTTTGTTCCTTACTAAACTTGATTAACTTAAGACATACCAGAACCTTCTTCGGGAAGACTAATGCTACAGAAATGTACAAAAGCTTTTTTTGTCTGACATACAAGAAGTAATTAGATGCTCTCTTCTTCATTATTTTAGATATATGCTAGCATAGATTGTAAGCAATAATACTTTCATTTTTCTGTGTAGATATTCCTAACACTTTTAAAACTCACATTGTTAGATGTACAACTGAGCTACGTGAGCTATTCTGTATCCAGATCTTACTTTAAGCCAAGTAGACCGGAAAACTTCAGTAACACATTAATGACCTTTTTACGATCAGACAATGAGACGAACATGTGCACGACAGAAGTACATAGTGTTTACATGATGGTTACTTGTCCTAAAATGTCTGTGCAAGAGACAATCAACAATAATAGAAGGGTTTACCTTTTGTACTCTTGTTCCATGGCAATTCTACCATCAGTTCCAAGTAATTTCTTGTCAAAGCATATTCTGGCATTGACTGAGGCATCTTCTTTAATCTGGAAATATATGTTCAGAATTCATAACTCCAGCCAGGAATTAACTACAAAGTAAGACTCTCCTGCACCACAAGATAGCTATTTAGCAAACTTGAGGTCATCAGCATACCCTCTTACTTTCTGACAACCATAACACTAAAAAAGCAAGTCACTAACCAATGAATTAGGAGATTGTCTTTGCATAATAATAGGTTATTTATAGGATACAAACAGAAATGGAAAAAAAAGAGTCATTTCCCTATGCATGTACCACTATATATGCATCCTCACTGAAAAAGAGGTTGTTAACCATCATATCACCATGGACAGCAGTTACCCTCTCACCAAAGAAAAACAGAGGAAAAAAGACTCAAAGGTCAGTTTATTCATTAATTACCACCAACTGTGGTGTTATTTAGCTTTTTTGTTTGGTTCTTTTTTTAAATCTTCACTTCATAACATAGAGGCTTAGAGCTTAGTTTAATGCTATATTAATGTATAAACCGTACATAGAAGACTTCATATTTCTTTGCCATCACCTCTGATGTTCCAAAAAGATGGACTGGTGAAATTTACAAGCAAAAAACAGCTCTCTACTAAATTTTTAAAAATAATTTCCAAAACACAACCAACACAAACATATCAAATAAGAAAAGGTTAATGCAAGATTTGTTTTAAAAACTGAAATAAGAGAAGAAACCACCATTTGAAATTCTCCTACCTCTTTATTTCCTTAAGACAAACTTTAAGAGCTTGTTCTGACATACTGGATGTTCTAATCTTTTTTTCCAGCATGACAACATCATCATGATCTTCTTCTTCCTCCTCATCTTCTGTTGTGCTTGGAATGTGATTGATTCTTCTATTAGGACGAATAGCTACAACCTATGAAATGGAAAACAGAGACGGAGAATAGTATCAGCTTTTAAATAACGTGTACTTTGGCTTTGAATGGAACCCCTGACAAAAACATGCAAGATGCTAGGAGCACCTCCTTCTTAGAAAAATTCAGAAGATTTTAATTCAATAAATAACTTCACGAAGTGTTATTGGTATTACTTTAAAAAGTTACAGTTCTTTTTTACTGTATGTATTTCCTAAGTGCATTTATCCTCTACCCTAAACTAGCAGACAACAGAGGACAAGAACAGAACTAAAAAGAGTAATTTGTGATTTTTGGAGCACTGTAGCCCATCATATAAAGCAGAATAAGCCTAATCTTTACAAAACAGATAAATCTTCTCTTACTTTTTTTCATTTCTCAGTTACTTTCTGCTCCATAAAATGCGTAACTATAGTTAGATGCAGCAAAAGTCTAAGATGTCCCAGTTCAGCAAACTACATTTTAAAACACACATTCTTTATCTGTATTTCAAAAGCTACCACTGACCTGCAAGGCCATTAGTAAAAGGTACACCTTTCATTGCACAGGCCCAAACTCAGTGTGTGCACACCACGCAAGTAAACTGGGCATCACATGACTCTTTAAAGGAACCCGAGCATTTATTCAACATCAGAAATTGCTCAGATTAAAATAAATAATTTAATAAATAAATATCCCTAGGCAGTTTTAAAATAATATTTTCTCTTTTAGGTATCTAAACAGCCAAAGTTGCCAGCTGGGTGTTCTCTGCAGTTCCAGACTGACCATGAAACATTATGGCTATAGATAAAAACTCTGCACATATTAAAATTATGCATGTTCATTAGCCTGTTTAAAAGTGCATCTTTATACTTATTTAGAATGTTTAAGTATCCCATGTTTAAAGGTCCATACCCTTTTATCATCATCCTGTTTGGGCTTTCTTGTTTTCTGAAGCAGCTTCAGGCCTTCAATCTGTCTAACAAGCAATGGTATAGTCATCTTGAACCGTTCTTCCAGCCTAACAGCATCTAAAATCTAAGAGCAAGGATTTATAAGTAGCCAACAAGTTCATGCTGATGGATCATCCGTTTAGGAAGCAGGGAGGGTACTGTCACTGTCTTTTGACCAGAGTTATAGAATAGATGGTTCAGGAAAAAAGGTAGCAAGAAATACAATAATACAGCACACAAAATCTAGCCTTAAGGGTCTGGATGACACAACTAAAAAGCACTCCAAAATAGAAAAATGTAATTTATCCTGTCTGTTTTTAAAGCGTCTTATTATTTCAGTTGCATTTTCTGTGGCAAACATCTATCAGCATTCTATTTTTCAATTACTGAGCTTCAGGAAAGAGCTAGCCCTCTAAGAAAGTTACAGTATGATCTCCTTGGTTAACCCAGAAAAAAAAAACACCTTTTGCCTTAAGTTTTTCTTGGTTTGGTTTGGGTTTTATTGTCTTTTTAAAATTTTATACACTATCCCATTTTCATGTTTAATGAAGTTGATGTGTGGAAATGGGTAGAATTTGGGTCTCCTGTACTTCCACAGCTTCCGCTGGCTGCTCTTTTCTTTAGCACGTCTAATAATAATTTTTAAAAAAAAAGGACAAGGTAAATTTAATGACTGATGTACCTTCCTCCAACAGGATATTCAGCTACAGTACACACCTTCACTTCAAATTACTGCATTAATTTCTATTTGTTGTGCTTTGAAATAACCTAACTTATGGTTTCAATTCAAGGTTGAACACGCAGCATTGGCAGCGTCAAAAGAAAAGGAAAAACAAAATATCCAAACACAGCAAGTACATACAGAAATCAGACTAGTAAGCATCAAGCCATAAGCACCATTTTTGCATAGTTATTTTGACATATGATGAAAGTTTAACTAGTGTCTCAGTATTTAAAAAACCCCACACTTCAAGATAGTTTTTAAAAAGATAAAAAAAAAAACAATCCTGAAGCTGGTATTAAGAGATGTATAATGTTCTGTCAACTGTGATAAGTAAGCAAGATTTCAACACAATTTGAAGAAAGTTTTATCATCTTTACCACAGGAAGGGGAAGTCCAGGTTGTATTTATTGTTTAACAAAATGAACGGTTTCCAATGCTAACTAGATTAATTTACCTATTAGGTGAGTTCTGACATACAGATCTATAAACACTTTAAACAACAGCATAAAAACTTTTTACAAGTATTCATGCTCAGTTGTAACACAAATACCTTCTGGCACAACGTTATCACTGTACAGTCTCAAGTGTAAGCGATTTCAAGATTACCTAAAAGTGATTAACTGTAAAAAAAATAGCAAACACCTAACTCTCCTTAAAAATGTTTAAGAACATAATACCTGAAGCTTTTCTTGGTTGGATGTACGGATGATAGAAGTCAGTATATCTGGCAAAGCTTCTCTAGGCAGGTTGTCCAAAAGACGTCTCAGCTTTGCGACTGCAGGAACGGACATATCCAGCATCTCAACCAACTGTAAGGAACACACAATGAACAACATTCATGGTTACTATGTTTCTTTTTAAATTATTTAAGTGAGTATCTGACCTAAAAAGGATTGCGTCTTGCAGTATGAAATGTCTCTAGGTACTTTGCCAAAAAGCTACTGAAATAAACAAAAAGAAAGTTCACAGAAGAGGCACTAACTCAGCATAGGGCAATCAAGACTCTGCTTGGTCGAGAACTTCAAAAATATCATCATCGTTTGCAGCACTTTTTTCAATGCCTACATGTCTTACTTCCTACTCACACCCTGATTAAAAACTTTCCCAGCTATCTTAACTCTGTGATGACTCTTTTTCTATATGTTCTTTAAATTCAAATTCATTATATCTGGGAACATCTGTTTATAATCAAAGCTCTAGAGGGGTTTAATTCCCTTTAATAATTAAAAAAACCCCAAAAACTCACAAAAAGCAATCCATTGTATATATTTTCACACATATATATATATAAAATCCTGGAAAAAGCAAAAATATTCCTTTTACTAGAGTGTATTTATAGTATTGCTATAATATTATGAAATTATTGAAATAATACCAACACCATAGTACCAACATACACAGTTAAGACTCATCCTGCAATGAGCTGTATAGACACCCATGAACTTGACAGAGAAACCTTAAGGTATAACTAACAGAAATATTTATTTTGTAGCAGAAGTACTGAAACTTTACTAGCCACTGAAAAATATAAGAACTATAGAAAGAGAAGGGCAGACAGGAAACAAAAACTCCCAAATATACACAAAAATAAATCAATGTGTGATACACAGGATTAAAACAATTTACCTGCACCGCATACTTGTAGAATTGTTCTGACAGCTCTCCAAGTTCCTCCTCAGATTTATGCTGATTAGTAAACTGCTCGAGTCGATCTAACTGTTCAACTTCAGCAACAGGATATGGCTTCTCTTTCAGCAACTGCAGGATCTGGAATCGGCAGAGGCCTGTAACCAGTAATGTGTAATGTGGCTTGGGCCAGTTGCTACCAACCACCTGAACTGCCAAGGCAGCAGTACCAATCCTGAAAACAGACCAAATCTTTGTATTATTTGTCACCTTCCACAGAACATTTTGTGTATTCCTTATCAAGAAGCAATCGAGCTACAGATTGCAAGAACCTCCTGGATCATAGTTCCTTATCGTGAAAAGCAACCAAATTATACAATTTCCTTTGTAACACAGATTACACAACCAAACCCTAAAACCTGAAAATGAACGAGCTAACTGAAAACCTAAGATAATACAATATGGTCACCCGATTTAGAAATATACGTCATTTTTTCACAAATAATTTAATGGATCTTGCTGTGGACAGGGATGCTGACATTTCTGCTTAAACTACATGCATTGGAAAACTAAGCGTTAGTAATTTAAACTTCTTTTCCATTTAAAGGGAAATTGTCAGCCTCATTCTGAACAAACGTTTTAGATGACATGTACCTGTTTAAGCAGATTTAAAAGATGTTATTTTCTTGCAAAACCTTACTAAATCCACCGATGTAATAAAGTTTTGAGGGTTACAGCATGATAGTTTTACTCATGCTTTAGCCCACAGAAACACAATTCGGCTTCATTTTACATGACCTAAGTCACTGTCCGTGTTACTTATTAGGTGAAAAATGTTATCGTTAACAACTACGAGGGCCTTAATGCTCCTGGCCTACGTTCTTTGACCGCATTTTCCTCCTCCACCTTGGCCTCCTTTTTCAAACTCTTCTTCCGCACGCCGCTCAGCCCAGCCCCCGCCACCATGCACCCGCCTACGGACGCTCGTCCGGGGCAGCGAGAAAAGGTTCTCCGACGGGAGAAGCGTTTCCCACGGGGCGGCGGAGCAGAAAAGAGTCGCCGCCGCGGCCAGGCCCGCCCCCGAGAGCCCAACGTCCCCGCGGAGGTGACAACATGGCGAGCTCGCCTCGGGGCAGCACCGTCCCCGCCGGGGAGGCAGGGTCGCGTTCAGGGGCAGCTCGGAGAAGCGTCCGAGGCCGCGAGGGAGAGAAGAGCCGGGCTGGGCGGCACCTGTGCAGGGAGGGCAGGTCGTCGCAGTCGGAGGTGGGGTCGCTGGTGTTGGGGATGACGCCGATGATGGTGCTCCTCAGCGAGGTGCCCTTCAGCAGCCGGCTGCGCACCAGCTGCATGTTGCGCGGCGAGTCCACGCTGGTCCGCATGGTCGAGCCGGGCAGCAGGACGCCCTCGTGGGTGAGCAGCAGCGGGAGGCGGCTGGGGATCTGGATGGCGCTGCCCGCCGCCATGGCCGCCCGCTCCGCTCCGCTCCGCTCCGCTCCGCTGCGCACCGCCCACACACCGGCGCCACCGGGCAGCCTCGGCGCGCGGCTCCGCCCCGCTACGGGCGCCCGGAAGGGACAGCGGGGGCTGCAGCCCGCCACCCCCCGCCTCCTGCCGGGCCGGGCCGCCAACGCCAAAGGCGCGCTGCCCCCGCCTGTCCTGCGCCGAGGGCGAGACGCCTCCGCCCTGCCGGGGATCTTCGCCTACCCAGCCTGACAAGCTCACCAGCCTTGGGCAGTGACGTGGCTTCTCGCTTACTTTTAATCTTTCTCTCTCGTCTGTTTTTTGTTTGTTTGGTTGGGTTATTNCCCGCTCCGCTCCGCTGCGCACCGCCCACACACCGGCGCCACCGGGCAGCCTCGGCGCGCGGCTCCGCCCCGCTACGGGCGCCCGGAAGGGACAGCGGGGGCTGCAGCCCGCCACCCCCCGCCTCCTGCCGGGCCGGGCCGCCAAAGGCGCGCTGCCCCCGCCTGTCCTGCGCCGAGGGCGAGACGCCTCCGCCCTGCCGGGGATCTTCGCCTACCCAGCCTGACAAGCTCACCAGCCTTGGGCAGTGACGTGGCTTCTCGCTTACTTTTAATCTTTCTCTCTCGTCTGTTTTTTGTTTGTTTGGTTGGGTTATTCCCCCCCTCCGAAAAGCCGAAGGCCGCTGCGGTGGCCGTTCCCGCGTCCCCCGAGTGCCGCTACGGCTGCCTCAGCCACCAGATGTCAGGCTGGCACTTACAACTTCGGCAGACTTGATTTATCTGTAAAAAGTGCTATGGAGTCTGACATACGAGAGGGTAACACATTTATCATTCGTTAAATGGGATGGTTGCTAAGGGAAACCCATTTTTTGTTCGTTTTTACAAGAATCTGCTCTCCTGCGCCTGCGGTGCTGGCCCAAGGGTGCAGGACCCCGTCAGTGCGGGCGCTGTTCAAAGTGCTGCGGGCAGCCCCGAACCGGGGGGAGGACGCGCAGGACACCGCCTCTCTCCCGCGGGGCGGGGGCCCGACGCCCGCGCCTTCCCCGAGGGCCGGGGAGCAGCGACGGGCAAAGCACCCGCTGGCGCTCCCCGTTCCCCAGCCCCGGCCCGGCAGGCCGCCTGCCGAGACAGACCCCGGCACCTGGCAGATGCTGCGGGACGTTACTGCAGCGGAGTTGTTTCCAGCAGACCTGGAGGCAGCTCTCTATGATCAGTAACTCCCCCCCCCCCCCGCTGTGAAAAGAGGTGAAATATCAAAATTGCATAATGTAACAAACCACATTAACCAATCCTTTGTTAATCACTGACTTGCACGACACGTTTTGAACAAAGGTAATTCTGTACAGAGGGGAAATCTCAGTAGCAACAAAGTGACAATTTGAAATGCACAAATATAGCTACAGTAAAAAAACTTGCTTAATCATGTAGTTTATTAATACCTTAACCTGGTGGCCTACTGGAAAATGTCAAGGTAACAGGATATATGGAAACACTAACAATATATTTAAATGCAAGAAATTACGACAGCTGTGAAAAATATCTTCTAAAGCAGCCACCTCCGGTACCTTAGAAAGAAGCTAGAATTGAATATACTATTCAACATGACATTTGGAAAACATTAATATAAAAGGGCACATAACATAGTAATATGGAAAGTGTTTTGTGAACTTCCTGATATTAAATATAATTACTCCATAAACATATGTTCAACACTCACAAATGTTTAAGTGTCTCTAACCATATTAGTCTGGAATGTGAACACAAACCTAAACCTAAAGGTTAAACATTTGCTCATCACATTTATTGATGAATTTTCTCAGTTTGAGTCTTTTCATTAAAAAGAATACCAATCTCATCATGTTTATTCTCCAGGCTACCATTTTTTCCCTCCCTCAGAGAGACTAGTCCCTGTGGTCATTAAAAACAGTTTCTGAATTCATTCTGGAGCTGTATCAAAAAAATTTCAATAATTGCTTTAAAATTCCTTTCCATTTCTACTGAACAACTCTTAATACCAGGGCTATATTTTACTGCATGTACTAAGTGTGCAATAAAATAGGGCCACATCCTCATGACAATGTCTAGATAGTACTTCGCCCCCCAAATTGTTTTTCTGCCTAAATACAACCAGGTCCTATGTGAGCAACAGCCTTTCAGAACTTCTTTCTGGACTAGATGAACATTTCTTGATACATGGAGAAACAGTCTAGCATTAAGTACTAAGAGAATTCTGTGCCTCTAACTCAGAGGGTTTAAGATCAGAAGGGAGAATTGCCACATGGTCTGACCTCTGCTGACTCTCACCAGCACCTTCCGCATTAAGTCCACAGTATCTGAGCTACACTGTATCTTCTAAAGGCATGCAGGTCTCATTTAAAGACTGACTGTAACAGAGAATCTACCACCTCAACAGGTACGTTTTTTCAATAGTTGATTACGTTGTTAAAATTTGCACCTTGCTTATAATCTCAGTTTCCAGAGACTGACTTCTGTTGTGTCTAACAGATTAAAGAGTTGCCTACTACGAGAAAAATCTTTCCTCTGTGAGCATGACCAATACTCCATGATCAAGTCACTGCTTCACTCTGAGCTTCTCTATTAGCCATATTTCTCATTAATAAAATCTCATCCTTAAAATGTGGGTAGCCTATAACTAGTATTCCAGTACTGATCTTGCAAATGTCATATAAAGGGGGTAATGCTCTCTTTTTGTTTCCATTTAGTATTCCTTCTTATGAAATCAAGCCTGAAGTTTGTAGTCCTGGGTATAGCAACACTTTAACACAATACTAATACTTTGGTACAGATGCAGCGCAAACCTGATTGATGGAGATAGGTATCAATGTGGTATGGTACAAGACGGTGAATACTATACCAGATGGTACAGAGCACCTGTGATTCCCACTGAATAAATCTGTGCCCTGCAGCATCTCCTGCTTCCACTCTCTGAAGCTGGACTGACACAACAACTGGACCTCATACAATTTTCACTGACTAAAACAGATGGGCACTGCTTTAGATCCCAGTTGAGCAAGGCACAAAACCACCCCCTTCACATTAAGCACATAAGTAGTTCCATTCATTTCTTCTCTTTCAAAGACTGAAAAGATAGCAATGCTGTTCCTGAGCTTGTTGACAAGATCACACTAATCACTTCGCAGTAAGGACCTTCTGCAAGACAATTTCTTCAAAAAATAAAGCAATTTGCAGATGTATTTCTTTTATACCTGTACAACTCACGTAACTTTTTACTCTCTCCCACACCTCTGTTCTATTTGTTCCATTTACGTGAACATGAGAGAATTCAGTATCTCCAAAAAACCAAGACCAAGGTACCTCACAATGAAGACCTGAGATCCATACGTGTTGCTGAAGAACTGCACCCCAAGCATACAGTGTATCAGAACAATCATGAAAAGAACTCAGGATTTTTAATCCAGAATTCTCTACTTTGAATACCACTGATCATTTCCCCTGCATCATACATACACCTCATTCTATACAGTGTTCCTAACTGTAGGCCTTAGGAATCCATACTGTAGTGATTTTTGTACTGCAGAACAAGATGATAGATAAACAGAAATTTTAGCCTCTCACAATTCTTGCTGTTAACTTTCACAAACACCAGACTGACTTTCATATAAAAGAAGAAATTTTAGTTCATATTAATGCTGTAGGTGGGAATTGCATGAAATGATTGTCTAAATTAACCTAATTCGACCTGATATTTAAACTAATTACACAAAGAAATTACAGTACACTGTATATAAAAGCATTTGCCTCAAGATTTATGGCCACTGGAAAAAATACTTTAATAGAGTAAGTTAACTACATTTTAAGTTTTGTACCATATAGTCATGATTTTTACTATACATGAAAATGTATTTAAATTGAAATATTGGATATTTTGAAATAAACAGGTCAAGGGGGAATGGCTTCAAACTGGAAGAGGGGAGATGTAGATTAGATATTAGGAAGAAATTTTTCACTCTGAGGGTGGTGAGACATTGGCACAGGTTGCCCAGAGAAGCTGTGGATGCCCCATCCCTGGAAGTGTTCAAGGCCAGGCTGGATGGGGCTTTGAGCAACCTTGTCTAGTGGAAGGTGTCCCTGCCTATGGCAGGGGGGTTGGAACTAGATTATCTTTAAGGTCCCTTCCAACCTAAACCATTCTATGATCTCTCTCTGCTGTCTGGCCACTGCTTCTGCCCATATTCATATCGGTGTAATGCCTTTGAAATCTTCAACACTGTTAAATGTTGTAGAAGAGCTTCAAAATGTATTAGGACACGAGGGTTGGGAAGATTTGACAGATAACCTAATATATGCTAACTAGTTTTCCTTTAAAAAAAAATGATAGCTTCTTTCTTCTTATTAATCTACTTTATACTTCTGGAAATTTGCATTGTAAAGTACTAAAAACATTCAGTTGAAACAGATCATATACTTGCTGTACATCTACCTATTTTCATTTGAAGTACATTCCTATTATTTTGCACTCACTGTTACTGTTTGGAAATAATAGTATCATTACTTTAAAGTGGAAGTAATTTAATACAAAGGCAGAAAATACAAGTATAGCAAATATTGTTCTTACAGATGCACACGAATTTTAAACCATTTTGCAGTTTGATTGGTTTAACTAAGACTGCACTTTTGATGTGCTACAGGTTTCAGAGTTGCTAGATCCTTAACTAGCTCTCATTAATCCCAATGTGATACATTTATTTTATATCTACTAGATGTCAATTATTACTACTAATTTTTTTTTAAGTCTTTCTATTCCTGATCATAGTTTTACAACCTTGAAGTTCCCCTAATACAAACGCTTTGACTCTGGCTACATAAAAAATAGAGGCTTTATTTACACGGAATTAGTCTTTCCCAGAGGCTCATGGTCTGAGGGCAGACTGAAGTGATCCTGCTTTTTTTAAAGTTGTTAGAAGAGGTTAAAGTCATTTTTGCAACTGCCAATCTACATATACCGAAGACACATTTCTTTCTTTGGGGGTTGTGGTAGAAGTTTCAAACCTAGGGAAAGTTCTGTAGAGGTTAATCCCAGCACCCATTTGAACTTGTTTGCAAAACTGAGTTGTAAAATGGTACATCTTCGCAGTGCCTATAGAGTGGGATATTTTGAATATTAAAAACACTGTCCTAAACCAAGAACATTCTGTTAAGTTTCCATGCAATATAAACTCCTAGCCTATGTTTCATCTGTCTCTCTAAACTGAATTATCTTCTCCTAAGTAAGATGTGCAATACACTTCTCTTCTGCCCCCTCACTGGCACTCCCTAGAGTTCTCAAGCCCTCGCTTCACCTTCTGCAGCAATTTTACAAGACAAGACTCTCAATCTGTCATCAGACTTTCCCTTTCTCATACTGGTTCTATTTTATACTTACAGATTGTTTGATGCAATGGTGTTCTTTAGGAACTATTTCTCTCCCGTTTTAACTGCTCTGTCTGTAAATGAAAGAGAAAAAGAAGTGTCCCCATTTTCTTTTCAAATTCTCTCTCTGCTCTGTGGAAAATTTAGGAGCTTCTCTTAACAAACGCATCATCTGGCTCCAAATACAACAAAGCACTTATGCTTAAAGATGCTATTAAAAGATGCTTTGAATTGATTCAAGGTGTAGTTCTATACATCAGTTAATATGAGACATCCAATAAAGAATATACAAGACTGGTGTAATATAAAGGATTCAGGATTTTGCAATACATGTGATGATAAAATGTACATTTTTCAGTCTTTCCAGGTGACAGATTATATGGAGGCATGGTCAATCCCATGTGCACAAGATGGACTACGTAATTTGTTTGTTCATTAGATTATTTTCCTCAATATTTCCTCTTCTTTAAGCACTGAATGTACTCTGCTGCTTCCTACCATCTTGGCGTGCATTACGAATGCCTCAAGAATCTTTAAAATACCATAACTAGGAAGAAAGTTTATGTAAAGCTATTCAAAGGAAGTCATAATATAACTGAACTGCATTTTAAAGTTCATTTATTTTGATGTCAACTTTTTCTACTCACTGTAAGGTTGCAGTGGAAATTTTAAAATCTGTTTGTTAATGTAGGCTTTGTATCACTTATCCTCAATCAGTCTTTCTTCACACAAAAGAATCTCTGTTTTTTCCCATCCAGCTTGATTAGAAAGCTACCAGTTGGTTATGTAAGCTCAGCACATGGAACACATGCCAAGAATTGCTGGAGCACGTTACTGACTAAAAGAGTGTGAGACCTTTCAGAAATTTCTAAAGCTGTGTGTAGGATTCTTTCATGACAATGTAAAATGCATTTTAGGAGTAAGTGCTAACAGATCTCACAAGAACAACTGAACTTAAAGACTTAATCTTTTATTCAAAAGTGTGAGAGAGCGTGAAGAAACAGGGGTTGGGGGAAGGTATACAGAAAAAGAAATTCAAACTTACTGTTCAAATTTGAAACTTGAGCTAGAATAGTGTGGGGCAGAGACAGTTCTTGTCTGTCTTGCCTTGCCAGACAGGATTTTCACACCAGATGTAAACCACAAAAATAAGGATTTGGAGGAACTTCTGAAGGACAGGAAATATCCATGGGAAATTAAAGAAATGCCATCAGTAGAGCTGTGATGATTAACACTCAGATGAGGATACAGCTGCAAGGACTTGAAAGAGAATCTCACTCAAACTTAGTTTTGCTGCACACAATGTCATACTACCTGGAATATGATTTTTTTTTTTCTCTCTTTAATCTGCATACTGCCAAATCAGCCTTTTTATGGGAACTGCTAGTAAGAGATAAAAATATGTTTCCTTAGTATAATGTAACTGAATGAAAATGATGAATGGACCGTGTTTGAGGCTCATATATCTTTGGTATGGTTTTGTAAGCTTTGCCCTTTTTTTTTTTTAACCTCATAAAGGGGAAAAATTGGGCTTTTAACAAAGAGGAGTAAATTTTCTCCTGAAACCAAGACTGTAGCCACCAAAGAAGAGAAATGTGGAAAATAATAGAGTTACTGCCATAGCTTACTGAAGTAAATACTCTCCTGCATCAAACTTAATCATACTTGTAGTCTGTGTTTTAACGAAGCAACAGTCTGAAGGAGCTGCCTAATCACATTTTTATGTTCCTTTTTGCCAGAAGGAGCATTTTCTTTTTCATTGTTGAAACAAAATTTGCTGACTGCAACCTAAAAATGATATACTAATGTTCTGGATTAATTCTGGGGTTTGACCTTAAAGGAAGTCCACACAGTTTGTGGGACAGGGTGCTCAGGCCTGTTTTCAAAATTATTATGTAGACAAAATTGCAGTTAAATGTGAGCTTTGCCTTTGCTTCTTAGCAACTACTTAAAATACTCTACTACGGAAGAAGACCTGAACATCTCCCTGGCTCCCAGAACAGCAGCTAAAATACATGCTCTCAGGCTAGGTTTGCTACCTTCTGTTAGAAGATAGAATGAATCCATCTCATGGAATTGATAGAGGATGCTACTAACAAAGTTCTCTTTCTGTATTTTTGCCTGTGTTCAGCATAGATTGAGGAACTGTATTTTCCCAAATTGAGGTGTCCTACCACAAAAGAGGGTGTATCGCTGTGTCACATAGCTGATTTGCTTTTTCAGCATAAAAATCAAGTTCTCTCTAGCTTTTGCTTCCAGTAATTGGGATGGCACTTCTGTAACAGGGTAGAAGGGAACACGGTTCCAAGTTCCTTGCAAGTTGGAAGTGGCAGTTGACTAGGCTGCTGCAGAGTAAGAGGACAGTATAATCCACAGCAAAAAAGTAGAAAGGATGGAAAGTGGCAGGCAATAAGGGAAATGATCACCAGGAGGAGTAAGAAGAGAGAGTAAATATTAAAACAAGGATGAAAAGACAATATTACAAGAGAAAGAACAGACAGGAAACAGAAGTGCCTTGTGTTGCACCTCTTACAGACTGTAAAATTCTGCTGCTGTTTTCTGAGCACCTGCTTATTCCACTTTCTCAAATTGGGGGTATTCTGAAGCCTGATTATTATATTTTGATATATCTATAATGAGAACAGAAATGGCCTCTTTTAACTGATCTAACATTAATCTAAAAACATTTTAATTGATTTTTAATACAAAAAAAAGAGATGTGCAACTTCTAATTTTGATGTTACCAAATACATGCAGCTCTTCATTACTGGTTTTGAACATGACACAAACTGAATGCAGTCACTAGCCAAAATGTTATCCATAATTTCATGTTTAAATATATTTTTAAGCTGCCAAATATTACAAATATTGTTCCAGATGCATTGATTTAAAGCCACTAAGTAATCAAAACAGTGTACTCCCTGAGGATGTTTCAGGATATTATATACTAGAACCAATTTCCTCTCTAATATGGTTATCTAAATTCAGGTCAGGTAGCCACTGACCTCGTTATCTGAAATTCTGAAACCTCCACAGCAGAAACATATCACATATACATGGCAACACACTCCTACTTCATGCTGTTTTCTCTAACATTCATAAATTAAGGTAAAACCACCTTGTTTTTCATAGAAATAATTGTATTAGCCATGCACAACAGCATCTACATGTTTACATTTTCATCCAGTTGGCCCTCTGGTAGAACATTATGATACAGACTATGCAAAACATGCCAGATATAGGTACATTTATTTTTACCTATTGCCTCTTTGTAAAACTTCTGTGTGTACAAACTTTTTTTCAGTATCTATTATGAAAATTTAAAATGCTTATCAGTGTTCAAAAATTCCTGGGAGTCTTGCAAAAAACTGCTGTAAATAGGGCCAAGTAGAAAAGAAAGGGAGTAGCACTAGACATTATAAAGTACACATTAAATAGCTGAGAATTTTATGTGATTAACAAATATGAGATTAACCAAGTCACTGTGATATGCATGAATTTCTTAAGTTGGACACACATTGCTCTATTAAGCTTCATGATTAAACATGAAGGGTACAGTACGCTTACCAGACCTGTGCTAAGTAAAGAATCTTCCATTCAGATAGCAGCTTCTCTGATAACAGCCAAGACAGCAAGTCATATTACCAAAATTAATTCTACCTATAATTCAATCACCCATTTTGGGATTAATTTTTCAGGCTAGGAAGAAAAAACACAATCCTGAACCAATGCCAAAAGGGACTACAAATTAGTAGAAGCAAAACCAAGCTTGATTTCCCAGACACATCTGCATAAATACTGAAATTCTACTTCACTTCATTCTCCTCACATTCCTTTACTTTTATGCCCTTTTTAACCAGAGAGGCAAACAATCTCTACTGAGGTACCTAGTCATCTCTGGAAAACATCAATGTTGATATAATAAAAACTTGTAATGTAGGTTCTTTTTCACATAAGCTATTCTCTCCTAAATTATGGAAATGTAGAAGAGGAGAGGAAAGAAGCTGGATTTTTTGATGTTTATTTATATGCTATTTAGGAAGGCAGGACCATATTTTCCTGACAATTGCATTAGAGAAAGCCCATTAGGTTCGATTCTGGCATGCAAGTATTAATGACAGCAATGTTTTTGTCCTTATTCATTAACTAAATCTAGGGAATACTAAAGTGCTGTGCACTTGCACATGCTGGAGTAATCCATGAGCATAGCCCTAAGAGGCAGCTCAGTGAGAACAGCCTCACTGAGCGCTTTGCTGGGTCTGCAGCTGTATGCAAACTAATTAGCTACTGATAGCCAAGAGTCTGTTGCTAAACAAAATGTCTAATAACAGAATTCTGCTTATCTTTCTTTTAATTTAGTCACTAATTTAATTAAGAGCTCTTTTTACTACCTGTTGTTTTTTCACAAAATGTGTAAAATTTATATTTGAATTTTTTAAAATTAGTTTTGATGTAGAAACAGATGGGAAGCCTGACTGCTTTAGACCAAATGCAGGCAGTATTCTCCTTTAGCCTCATTTGTTTCAACATAAATATTTATAAATACCTATACTAGACTGATAAAGGTTGAGCTTATACAATGTAGTTTTAATATCAATCAAAATGTCCAACAGTAGATGGCGCATGTATTATTTGCAGTGTATTTCACTACCTTTCTGATCTAATTTCCATTTCAAAACCATTCCAATGGTTTTAAAACCATTTACAGTACAATTGTTGAAAGCAAGTACCTTGACATAATTTAAAGGGATAATTATTTTTAATTCTTAATTGCTACATTAAAAAAGAAGGGAAGAAACAGCAAGCTAGCTTTTCAGGAAATATTGGGCTATAGGAAATTAACTGACAAAACATGGTGACAGCAGATAAATTACAAAAGCACCATTTAAAAAATTAACAGAAACATACACATTCTGATTCTTTTTAACCTCATTTTTTGTTAGATCAGCTATTTCAAATAGGTAGCTGTGCTAGGCTGATGATCATTATCTCAGCCTCCACAATTTCAAGCGGAATAGAATTTTCATGTGGGAACAAAACTGTGGCCAGAAATAAAAGCTAATAAAACCAGGTCCTATGAACACTAATACAGAAGAAAAGTAGACTTTCCCTATTTCTTTCAAGATACTTCAAGGATATTGGGGGCTCAGGATAGGATATTCAAGTACCTTTTGATATTTGAAAGTCTCAGACCTGGTTCAACAAAAAATAGCTCACATTTATTTATTGCATATTCAGTAGTCAGCCGTTTGTATCGAGTGCTCTGTTCAAATTTGCCTGTGACACCTGGTCTGTTCCATGAAAAATAAATGGTTTCAGACACGCTGGATTTCTAGGTTTCAGGTACACTTCATCACTTCAAACTTGGAAGAAAAAGATAAGAGGCAGAATTTCGTATCAGACACTATGCTTCTAATGCTTCCATGAGCTATGCCAGTTCTTTATACTTTTCTTCTGAATGATGTTTTAGTGAAAATAATCTAAGACAGGTTTCTTGAATATTTGAAAATCAGTTAAATATGTGAAAATTATGAACAGTTCAAACCAAATTAAGCAGCACAAACAGAGGAAAAAGTAAAGAGTATAGGCATTAATAACCTGACTTTTTTCATGCTATCATCATTTACATGTTCTAGTAAATTATTGTCAATTTTGCACTACAAATACCAACTCCTGTGACACGTGGTATAAACATATAATGACAGAATAGTTGAGGTTGGAAGTGATCCCTGGAGACCATCTAGTCCAAATCTCTCGCTCAAAGCAGAGTCAGCTAGAGTAGGTTGCAATGTCCATTTGGGTTTTGAATACGTCCAAGGGTGGAGACTCTGCAATCTCTCTATGCAACCTGTTCCAGTGTTTGGTGAACCTCACAGTATTTTTTTTGGTCTTTTTTCTTTCTGCTTAAACAGAATCTCTGTTATTCCATTTTTGCCCACTGTCTCTCCTCCTTTCATATGATATCACCACGAAGAGTCTGGCCCCATCCTCCCATAAAGTACACATACTGCTAACATCCCCTCCCCCCCAAGCCTTCTCTTCTCCAGGCTGAACAATGTCAGCACCTCTCCTCGTATGTCAGATAACCCTTAATAACCTTTGTGTCCATTTGCTAGACTCAATCCAGTATGACCATGTCTGTCTTGTACTGGTGAGCCCAGAACTAGGACACACAACTCCAGATGTGCTCTCACCAGTGCTGTGCAGGGGGGAAGGATCACCTCCCTCGATCTGATAGCAACTCTCTTTCTATCGGAGCCCAGTCTTCCTAGTGCAACCTTACCATAGCATGAAATAAAGGTGAGCAACATTCAAATCTCTGGAGTATTGAATGCTCTCCCTTCTCCCAGTTAGCAGCTATTTTTCCTTACTGACGAAATGATGAACGAGAGATCCCCACAGAAAAAAGATTGGCAGTTATGTCAGGGTGGGAGGCTGGAACCTGGAAACAACTTGGAAACAGGAATTTCTTCTGCCCCAGTTGGTTTACAGCTCAAATTCCCCCAGTAATCAACCTTTTGCAGAAAAGATACAGAAAATACTGCTACAGAAAACATGCAGCAAATGCAAGGAACCTAGCTGTAGCATATAACTTCTTTTTTTAATCTTGTGAAGTTGTATTTTAAATTCATGTCAATACATGCTACAAGTTTAGCTTTAATGATGATTTAGTAAGATAAAAGAACTGTCAAGATACTGGCAATTTAATTGAACATACAAGCCCAGGTGATATGCCTTCAGGATTTTTTCAGTAGAAGACAGAGAAAGATCAGTAGTCCTTTTTACGACACTAAATACAGGTTAGAGTAAGAGTTGTAAGCTCAGATATGCTAAAAAACATAATATCCACTAGTTAAATAAAATAACAAATGTCCAGCACAAATTGGCTTTTCCATTGTGAGAATTCCAAGAGTAGAAATCACAATCAGGAAAAAGCTTAGAGACTTTTTTTTTTCATCCCAGTGATGATTAGGTTTAAAGTATAGTATTCCTTCACTGTGTTCTAAACTACTCAAAGACCAAGTTATGAGGCCAGCAGCCTTTGAATTGGGGAGCAAGTGTCAACTTTGATGAGCATACTGCTCAGGTCTTGTACTATAATCATTGTCCCCAAACTGGAAATTTACTGCTAAAATCTTATCAGTGGTTTCAATACAGTTCAACAAATCTATTTTAAGTAGAAAGAATGATGTGACTCGAAAATGAATACAGCAGTCTGAAATACATAATTGGCTGCTGGACCATTATCATAACAATTATAAATGGCACAACATTAACTAGGAGATAATGTCTTCTCTCAGAGTCACCAACACTCTTTTAATAAATATTTAATATTTTAATTTTAATTATGATTTACTATTTGGTTTAATATTTAATTAACGTAATTAATATTTATGAAGATGGGAAAGAGTTGTATTGCTCCTTGATCAAATATGCAGGTGATCTAAAACTCTGTAGAGGAAAAAGATATGACACTTGATACAACAGAATTATAGTGACAGAAGAAACACTAGGAAACAAGTCGGAAACAGCAGGATTTCTCCAGTGTTTGTAAATATATGTATGTGCACTTGTAGATATATATATTATAAAAATATGAACTATCTGTGTATGCATATATATATACACATCCACATACCTATAGGCATACACACTTCAGCTGTTAAAATACAGCTTTGGCACAAGCTGACTCTCGTTACAGTTTGAAAACTCTTGAGCAGAAAAATCACACAATGAAATCCGCACAAATAAATGAGATAATGTAACCCAAATAAAAAGACTGGGGGCTTAAATCTAAAGCACTACTGGGAAAAAATCCCACTGCTTCCAATTAAAGTCTACACAATTCAGAAACTGAGGTGATGTTTTGGGACATGATGTGGGTGTAGCAACACACAGAAAGACAACATAGACAAGAAGTAAGAACATTCTAACTGAGCAACAAGGAAAAAAAAAGGGTGTAGCATTTTTTATGTCTAGTAAATATCAACTAACAATGTATAAAGACTAACAAAGCACAGAAGAAACAAAAGGCAGACTTTTCAGAAGTCTTTTTCATTTTTATCAGACCAGTGAGACATTGGACGAAGGTCAACAACTGGAAATGTTAATCACACAAACAGACTAAATTCTCTCAAATTAAAAGTTCCTAAATTTAAGTTCTTCTCTCCTCAGTTGGACACCATAAGTGGCAAGTTTTCAAGAAAAGCTGTGATGATAATGAGAAGTATATTATAGCTCAGTTAAGAAAAAAGTAATTGTAATGAAGATCAAAATGCAAAGGGAAAGCATACCCTTTATACTCCTTTACATGCTTTTCTAATTTTTATCACTGTGATACTGTCATAACGGCATATTCTAAGTAAGGAGAAAACAAAAGTGATGACAGAGAGACTTTTGTAGCCAAGGCAGAGGCCTGATGCATCCCTAGAGCAGAAGCAGACTAAGATGGAATTAATGTTTGTTTGTCTTAAACTGAGACCTAAGAACACTAAAACAGCCTAACCACTGACAGTACATAATCACAGAATGGTAGGAGTAGGAAGGGACCTTTGGAGATCATCTAGTCCAACCCCCGCTTGCCAGAGCAGGTTCACCTAGAGCAGGCTGGACAGGAACGCATCCAGGTGGGTTTCAAGTATCTCCAGAGAAGGAGAATCCACATCCTCTCTGGGCAGCCTGTTCCACTGCTCTGCCACCCTCAAAGTAAAGAAGTTTTTCCTCGTGTTCAGATGGAATTTCCTGTGTTCCAGTTGGAGCCCATTGCCCCTTGTCCTGTTGGTGGGCACCATTGAAAAAAGTCTCGCCCCATCCTCTTGAAAACCACCCTTTAGATATTTATAAGCACCAATGAGACCCCCTCTCAGTCTTCTCTTCTCCAGGCTAGACAGACCCAGGTCTCTCAGCCTTTCCTCATGAAGATTTTGTAACGTTTTAACAATACGAATAACAAAACCAAGCAAAAAGCATTTTTGTAACACAGCTCAACTTATATAAATTTATATATATGTATATACGTACCACAAAGGGGCATACAGAAATTTGTGGTACAGCTGCAAAATGGGGTAGAGAAAAACATCTGCAAGCAGTAAAATCTGCACGGAAGACAAAGCATGTAGAGCAGGCAGGAAAGATGTCCAGGGAAACCAAAATTATCCTGCAGAAAAAGCAGAAAGTGTCTCATAAAACCAGAGTAATCCTGCAGAATAAGCCAGAAACACAGCTGGTAAAAGCCAGAATTCCAGGGCCCCAAAATAAAAAGAACTATGACAGGATGGTGTAAGCAACAAAAAACACTAAGGACAGATGAAAAATGGCAGGGGGGAAAAAAGCCTCCTTCAGTTCCAGCTTTCCTCATTGAAGAGCTTTCAACTCTGATCACCTTGATTTCTGCAACTAAGACCATCAAGGACTATGGCCATCAGTGCTAACCATACAGTATCGGGTCCATGGGTGTTTTTATATTCAGCTAGTTTACAAGATTGTTAAGGAGTAGTACTTTGAACATGTGTTGATAATGACTGACAGCAATTAACAACTAACCATTGGCAATGTGTATTGTTACTGAATGTGGCTTTGAAGCTGGCCTCATTTATTGACCCTCTAAAAACGTTCCCATCACTGGGATTTCTAATTCTCCAATTCACGCAAAGATACACAGATGTAACGTATATACACACACATGCAAATATTCAGTTGAAACATTTTCCATGTTTATGTCCAACAATAACATTCTGTCATGACTGGAAAAATCCCAGAGAGTCTGCCACCAGGTTTAAATAGTTACTTAAAAATTGTTAAAGCTAATTATAAGCTTTTCAAATTTTTGCTCCAAAGAAAAAGCTGAACAGGGATAAGAAACTCTGGAAATTGAATATTGGCATAATGACTAATTCAACACTACATGAGGCAGATGGACAAGTAAATAAAAGCTCTGTTCTTCAGAAATACAAACCCAGTTTAAAAACAAGATTAGATTCCTAGTCACAACAAAGCAAAGTAAGTCACATCTGTTTGTAACTGAAAAATGAAATTAAACATACAGGACAGTTGAAATTTCATTAGCTGCATTATTATGAAACAGTGTCTTACTTTAGTTTGTTTTTTTAACTGGGTCAATATGTTGTCAAGATAATGTTTAGCCCCAGTCCGAGCTGAGTTAAAGTCACAGAATACGACATTTCAGCATTGTTGAAAGGTAATGTGAACATATGCCCTAATACTCTATGCATGCCCTGTAGCAGCATCAGGAGGATACTGGTTACATGCAGCAATTGCCAGTTTTCCTCAAGAAGAGGAGTCTCCTTTGGCTCAGAAACAGAGCAGACAGCATTCCTAGGAAGAAGGGCTTCATTCTTAGCCCATGAATGTGACCTTACTTTATCGTTAATTAGTAAGTGGTATATTCAGGTTGTCTTTCATGCTTCTAAAAAATGCATGGTAATCTCTGTCTAGAAGTGTCAAAAGATCTTTATATGCTTCAGAACACATAATTTTCTACAGTTAACATGTGTAAGGTCAGTTCAACGACCATAAAATGAACTTGGTGAATACATAATAATATCTTCTCTTTTCACTTGGGTTTGTTGTTAATCCAATGGATGATGAAAGGCTGTTCTCATCTGCTACATATTCTTGGCTTTCACCCTCAATGATGAAAGGATAGACATAGCTCTCAGCTGCAAAAAGTTTTTTGCTGTTCCCATTATTTAACTTAGTCCATGATTCTCAGAAAATAATAAAATAAAAAGGTGTGACAAGCATAACACATTTAACATAGAAAAGAAAAGGACAAGTAGGAGTTTTGTATAATATACAGAAAAACAGAGAAACAAACATAAATGCAAAAACAAAAAAGGTTTGCTGCATCCCTCTTTAAACATTATGCAGGAAGATCCAGTTCCTACTCAAAAAATAAAAAGGCTGTGAAGAATTTTCTCAAAATTCATCAATCTGCATGTCTCTCCAGACAAATTAGCGTATAGTCCTAACCAAAAGCCAGCAGAAGCTGCAAATATTTTTTGCATAACTTGAATCTGATCCAAATGTCTTGCTCATGACTGGCATGAATACTTAAAAATACTTTAAAATTTATTTATAACCTTAAATGCATGTTCATAGCACGATAGGGTGGGGTCAGAATGCCCAAAATTTTATAGTATGAAATGCAAAGCTTTGTGAAAAAAAATTAGTGAGTTTTACATTTGGTATTAACAACCCCATGAAACCTCAGTTTCTAGTGCTAGAAGCTGACATTCATTTCAACTTAACATTAGCACTCTGTGACTTCACTCCAGGGGTTGAAAAAACCAATTATTTCATCCTATTCCCCTGTGGTCTACACTTAGCTCAAAAATTAAGACTGTCTGTCCTCATGAAACAAATTCTCAATTAATGCTTCATTTTAATAATTTCCTAGAGGAGTCATTTTGCATAATAAATTTGTTTCATAAGATGCTGCTCTGTAGAAATGTGCTCTGGATGTTACTTCTAAAGATGTCTTCAAATAAACTGATTGACAGAGCAAGAAGATTAATTTTATTACTTAAGCCGTTTCCTACACAAATTTCTTAAAAATTTTTTGTGCTGGAAAAAATTCCATCAAATACTTCACTTTTTAAATCAGGGAAATGTACTTATTTATTTATAGATTTCAACACCTTTGGAAAGCATAGCTTGCAAGTGCCAGGCCTGAAAAAGGCTTCCTTGGGCAAAGTAGTATGGAAATTCCAAAGAACAAAACTTTTAGCGGATATCATAGCACATTTGGCTAGCATTATATTTGCTGCTTTAATACCTGTAAGTTCTATTTCTTATTTATGAGCATTTTTACTAATATTCTTATTATACTTTATTACCACATAAATACTTAAAATGAAAATATTTTAAACATTTAAAATACAGTCTGTTTTTAGAAAGGTAAACCATATGGTCTAGGAATGAATATTAATATACTATCAATCCTATCTTATGTGTAAATGAATGTTATCCTCACCTACAATTCAGTTTGCTTATGCAATAGTGAGGTGAACATCACAGGAGATGAATATATCACACCCATGATGGGCAACAGTGCAATGGAAAATGTTGTCCCAAAATGTCCTCCAGTGTTTGTTCATTTTTGAATCATTTGCCTTCATTTTTCTACAGATGTATTTGCACAATTTTTATAGGCAACTGTGAGGCTCACATGAAAATTGAGTTCATTTTCTGTATTTTTATGCTCTTGGTATCTGATCAATTAACACAACCTCAAACCACTAAATACAAAACCATCTCCTCTACAGAAGTTTCTCTTATCCATATGCCCATCTCCTCTCACACCTGAAGAGAGACCACAATAAAGATTACAGAAGACTGCGTATACTCCGATTTCCTCAAGTATACGAACACAAAATACTTGTGCTCCACAAAGAAAGAGTGCATCTCTCAGGCTGCCTGCTTTACACCACATCATACCACCGTAACAGAACAGATATAAAAAACACCAATGTATTTAAATTGATGCAAAGGCCCTACTGTTCAATCGCTAACTCACTTCACCTCAGTGTTTCCTTAAGTCTATATCAAATGGTGGAGAGTAGATGCTGAGAATATCTTTGTCTCTTCAACATCTCTGTTCTGACACTCTGCTTCTGTAATGGAGAGAAGATGGCAAAGACTAACAGCAGCAGACCTTTTTTCCTCATCTTTCCTTTTCAAAAGCATCCTTCCCCATTTTCATCTTATAGTTTGCATGTAAGCTAGTACAGAGATCTGATCTTCAAAAGCAGGGATGTGCTGTTCCTGCACTCTCATCTTTGCCCACAACTGGTTCCACTGGAAGCTGCCATGATCAAGAGAAGAGCAGGTTTTGCTGCTACACTGGAATAATTCAGTATGATGAAATCAACTATATAATTTGAATTAAAAAAAAATAAAAAAACCCAGGCGACTTTTGCTCATTGAAGAACTTTTCAAAAATTTAAGAAGGCTTAAAGACTATATTCTCTCCACTTTTGTTGTATGTAAAGAGAGGAACCTGGGATTGCCCTGAGCAAAACAAATCTATTTCTCCACATTTTCCATAAAGTGACATCTAATTGTAAATTACAGAAGTAATTTTTTAATCTTATGATATGGAAGCCATGAATGAAAGCTGGTGTTTAGTCCAAACCTAAGGAAGACTTCTAACAACACAGAATGTAAGTTTTTAATAGTCCAATTGAAGACCAGTGAGAACTTCAGTCATCCAGAATCTCTGTATTCTATGTGGGAATGAAAAGTAATTTTTAATGTTAAAGCACAGTTTTCACAGACTGTAGCAGTACTTTTTCTTTATTCTAAAAAGCGGTTGAGTCCTCATATTGCTACAGTATCTGATGTCCAGCTCTTCAAAGGCACTCGAGCATTATGTGCTATAGAATTCAGTAGCAGTAAGTAACTAAGTATAGGGTTTACATCCATTTCTTTGATGAGTTAATATTGATTTGAAAAGAGCTCAAGTTCAAGGAAATATAACTCACAAAGCTAGAAAATAAAAAATTATTAAAACATTCTACTACATATAACTTCTAAAAACTTTTTTTAAAAAATGAAAATTATTTAGTATTTATTGTACTTATGTAAGTTTTCAAGTGATTCTTTTATAAAGGACACTTAGCATTTTTATTCAAGTTACTCTCAAGTATTCTGTATGCATAGTAATAATAATTAAATCAGGAATAACTCCTACTCAACTATTTGATTACGGTGCCACGGGAACCCTTCTCTAAACTTTACTCCAGTATTTCTACTTGAAAATTAATGCTTTTGTCTGCATCTATATCATCAAGTAAGACCACCAAATTTACTCCTAATGACTTGACATTATAGGTTTTAGAAGACTGATTGTGCTTAGCATCAGCTTACAACCAGGTAAAACTACCACACAAATGCATCATTCATAGGGACAACTTCCTGGTGTTGTCTTGGAAAGAGAATGTGTGCATCAACTACGACTTAGTTACTTGATACCATCAGCCAGGGTCATTGATTACTGAGCAAGAAAAGGCAAAGCCATGGCATGCCTCCTCTGCCAGGAACAAAATTTCAGTACCTGCATTTCCCAGAGTTCAGTGACTGTTCTCCTTCCCAGCCCTTTCATGGATCTCTTCCTCCCTACAACATCTGAAAGAATCTAAATAAAAATGTCTTTCCAAGAACTAAATTGTCTTTTCATACTGAAGTGAACAATGTTTAATACTCAGCTCCTGCAACTAGGGACAACTCTGTAAGGAGTAAACCAACAGATTTCCACTTACATCTACTTCTTGGCATGTGCTTCGAGTGGGCCAGATCTTAGCTACAATGGTCAGAGGAAAACAGTTCTTCAGCTTTGCATCACTGCAAAAGTTCTGTGTAAAACCCCAAAACCTGAAGATATTAAGCTGTGCTCCAATGTTAACTTTTTTTTTCATTTAAAGAACACATTTTATTTATTAATATTTTATAAAGCTTCTTGTAATAGAAGGAAACTTCTCTGTTAATTTATATGAATATATCGCCTTTATTTTTTACTAAGAAAGGAGGCACTAATGTGTTCTGTTAATCAAATGTTCTTTTGCTCACCTAAGCATTCGCATGCCCTTTGCAGCATTTCTAAAGCTTCCACTTGATCCACAATGATTGCATCAGCTAAACCAAAGGAATCCTATTCCATGACTCAAAATTTTGCACAGTATTAAAAGACAGGTTGTATCACATGATTTGAATATAATTATTTGCCAGACTATTTATTAAGTGCCCACAGGTCTGTCAAACCAATTAATCCCATGTCAGCCGTTCTCAGGGCAACAACAAAGATGATGTCAATGAGGCTCTGGACAACAAAGTCGTCTGGGTCATAAAAGCTGTCGTAGCCAGTCGCAACAGTTATCTAGACAGTCCCTTCAGTTAAAAGTAAGATGTAGGATAAAATCCTAAGAAATTTCTGGAACACATAGAAGAACTTCATGTGCAAAGAATCACTTCATATTTCAGAAGTTCTACTTTTTCTGTATATTTGTAAAGCATATATATCTCTCTCTTTCTAATATATCTCATATATGTCTATATCTCTAATATATCATGCATATATTCCTAATCAAGCAGTTATTAACATGGAGCTCCTTTGTTAAACAAGCTTTTTTTTCCCCATGTTCATTTGCTAGCATACAGCAATGAGTATAAAAAGGGAACATTGACTAATGTTCTTAGTGAGCAACATGATACTGTAATAAGAAATAAAATGTAATAGAAGTCACAGAAATAAATGAATACTCAGTAGGGAATGTGGAAGTATGTATGCTTGAAAAAATAAACATAGAAAGAGATAACAAATATCACTTTAAAAAGTGTGGCACATGGTTTGTAACATTTCTACTTTATAAGACACGTTCAATTATCTCCACTTGTGGGTTTTTTTGTCAGATATTTTAGTATTAAGGAAATGTTTTCACAAGATTTTTACAGCTTGATTACAGAAGGAGATGGCTAAATTCACAACTGAATTTGAACAAGCAGCAATTTCAGTAACTGATTAAAGCGTATGCAAAAAAAGAATGAGATTTTAACATGCATTAAATTGACTATAACATACTATTGGGAAATAGCTTTTGCAACAACCATCTAAGATATAGAAAACTATGATTTCAAAGTAGCAAATACAATTGTAATTGTAGTTTTCTTTCCAGTATCAGGAGTTCACTGAAATGATATGCATTATTTTAGTTTCTAAAACATTTTATCCGAAAGGCTCTTTACACATTCCTCTTCTGTTCTCTCTCCTAATAAGAGGTAAAGAGAACAAAATATCAGAAATCATCTCAAGAGAGTAATATTTCTCTGCTCTATTCCAGAGGAACAGAAGTTCTCTGCATCAGTAGGAAAGAATCTCCTACTATGTGTGTTGTGGTTTCAGTTGGGATAGAGTTAACTACTTTTTTACCAGCAGCACATATAGTGTTTTGGCTTTGGGATGAGAAATACTTCTGATAGCGCAGTGGTTTTTTTAGTTGTTGCTAGGCAGTCAAGGCCTTTTCTGCTCCTATCGCTGTGCCAGCGAGCAGGCTGGGAGGGCACAAAGAGTTGGGAGGGGACACAGACAGGACAGCTGACCCCAACTGACCAAAGGACTTTTCCACACCATGTGACGCCGTGCTCAGTATATAAAAATAGGGGAAGAAGAAGGAAGGGGGGGATGTTTGGAGATAAGGCATTTGTCTTCCCAAGTAACAGTTATGTGTGATGGAGCCCTGCTTTCCTGGGGATGGCTGAACACCTGCCTGCCGATGGGAAGCGGTGAATGAATTCCTTGTTCTGCTTTACTTGCGTGCACGGCTTTTGCTCTACCTATTAAACTGTCGTTATCTCAACCCATGAGTTTTTTCTAACTTTTACTCTTTGAATTCTCTCCCCAGTCCAAACTCAGGAGGTGAGTGAGAGGGCGAGCAGTTGCATGGCTCAAGTTGCCAGCTGGGGTTAAACCATGACAATATGAAAAGCCAATGGTAACAGATCTGGAGATTCAGGTACTACAGATTTCTCTCCACAGTTCCATTCCTCTGAATTTAGTTTTCTAAATCACGGGGTGTTTTTTACAATTTTACTCCTAGAGTAAAAAAAAACAACCCCAAACCATCAAAACACCAAACTCATTTATACTAATGCTTTCCCAGTGCGTGCTTTTTCCTAGCATGTTATCTAATACTTGATTCACATCCAATTCAAATGTTCCAAGCACTTAAACTAATTATAGTCGTAATTCCAACCATTTTAAAATCAAAACTGTCTTAAAAACCATGATAGATAATGAAACACGATAACAATCTCAAACAGCCATGATTCTTCAGAGACTTATTTTCATTTCGTGATCCTCAACTCAGAGCATGCTAAAGGTTTCACGTGTTGGCCCAAAGATTCAATTTTTTACATAATTCATTTTCCTCTGATTTTCAGATGACATTAAAAAAAAAATAACCACACACTTCCTTATTCTAGTCAGATGACTGACAGTCATCCAATTCCACTCACACTCTCCTTGCTGTTTATATGTGTTAAATATCTATATACCTTTATGAACAACATAGGTGTTTCTTTAACTAAGGCATGCATATTTAACTCACTTAATCTTTTCTCATAAATTATTTCCTTACTCTCCAAATAACTTTTCATGCACTTTTCCAAACTCACTCTCAATTTCCCTAATAAGCATCAATCTTGAAATGATGATAGACAAGGAACAATTCTGTCTTGTTGGAATTGACTTATCGTAAATTACAGGAAGATAGCAAGTATTGAATGTATGGTTCTTAAGGAGTAAATACAATGCCTCAAAATTTTGGTCACAAGATCAGTCTGTATTAATTTGTATTCACTTGTGAATGTGAACACTTATTGAAATGATATGGCATGCCAAATACTCAGTGGAATGATATATGCTGGAAAGGACGGTATTAACACTTTTCTCATTTTTAAGTTATTAATTCATAAAGCAGAACTAGTATATACACAGAGAAAACAGAATAATCATATAGGTGCACTTAGAAAGTTAAAAATATGATAGAAAGTAGTGGAGACAGATTCACCTTGGAATAAAAACTGAGTGTGCCACATGCAACGAAATAAAGCAGAATTTGTGGAATGAGCTTCCATACTCATATGGGCTTAAGATAACTAGCAAAGGTAACAGTGACTGTGAAAATGTGATGGAACAGGCAAATAATCAACCTGGTAAGTTTGTACCCTGTCTTTTAAAGCAAACTACCCTATTACAGGAAAGAATCCTGTGCATTGTATATCCTCCAGAAAATCTTACGTCAAGTCCATAACTTGTTGCTTTGTAAGTGCTCAAAATTTCAAATAGATCCAGGACTTTTTGTCTAAAATGTAAGCTAGAAAGTGCAACAATTTATATCTTCTCATAAAAAAAAAAATCATACAAGAACTAAAGAAAATACCACAGGTCTCACAGCATGAAACAGCTGCAATTTTACAGAGAGAAAACATGAGAGCTAGATGAGGCACTGAATTTTAGTCATATCTGTACGGTACAAAGCACTGTTTTGGAGCACAGATGCCACAATTAATAAAAATGCATGAGATTTTATTCAGACGATGAAAAATAAGAAATGCTGAACTCTCACTTTCAGATACAATTATGCAGTCAATGTATGCAGCCTGGAGTCAGGTATGGAAATTCTTCCTGATGGAGATATGACTGAAGTAAGTATTACAATTCATACTAAAATGTAAGCAACTACACTGCTATTTAAGAAAAAGGGAGAAAGAATAAAGGAGAAAGCCTAGATTTTAAAATGCTTATCATTTTTTAAGCGGAGAAAACTCAAAACTGTATTGTAGGAGCAATCTTACTATAGCAAGTTTATTAATACAATTAACCCTAAGAACTCTTACTCAGAAGAAAAGGCTTTAAACATAGCCACTCACTTTGTATCCCAGGATTTCTTTTATACAATTAAGCTTCTCAAAAATTCTGCACAGCAGCACATGTTCTATTGCACCAAAGTCTATTTCAGACATAACTGACTCTAGCTTGTCAGACATCTTGCCATGTTAGTAGGCCTTCGGATTCAACATGCCTTCTGTGTTTATGCACGTATTCTCCTAAGTGCACATCATCTACATGATGTATTTTCCTTATATTGGTGGGTTTGCCGCTAAGAACCTCAAATAAACTATTCAGTATCTATGCCCTTTGGAGGTAATACTGCATATAACGAAATACAAGTTTTACTGTCTTTTAATATTTTTCTTACACTCTTGTCAATAAAGTTACATAACATCCTATCAGATTAAGAAATCAAGACGGTAAAACAATGAAATATGGAGAGGTTCACTGGGTGTCTTTATAACAAGAAAGTTTTGTTAGCAGACTCAGGAGAAAGACGGTATTCTCTTCTGCCATTTCAATGTGGTGTCTGAGTCATTTATAGTCCATTAACAAAGGCCAGTGTCTCAGCAGGGGTAAACCACGGTGAATGAAGATTATAAGTGCTAAGCACCTGTGACTGAATGTTTAAATCAGTTATTTCCAAATGGTGAAGTAACTACTGAATTTTGTCTTTTTTTTTTTTTTTTCTGATCGTGCATGTAAGAACAAACATTCTCAAATGTTTTGAAGTTAGTAATATTTTTTTCTAAAGTGACTAAACTCTGATCTGCATTTAGGGATTCAAAATGCAAATAAAAAATTTTACAGTAGAAAATTATGCTGTAACTGATTAAGCTAATTCAACTACTCCAGAGGCATACATTTGAAATTATATAGTCGTTCCTAATAATCAGAGCAAATGCTAATGTGATCAGTCACAAAAGCGATGCAATCAGAGCATCCTGTTCACAAAAGTCACTTTGTTCCCCTTAAGATTTCATCCTCCTCTTTCAAAAATCTTGGAATGAGAGTGACCCACTTCCAAACTTCAGAAGTGGAGACATGTCTATGCTGGCTTATAATAGATCAGTTATTCGCTGACCTGGACTGTTCTGAGAAAGGTCTTTTTCTCTTCCTTGGCTAGAAAAAATAGCTGTCAGAAGGATATAGTTAAACAGAAGTTTTATAAATTTATACCACTCTTGACTCCCCGTTGAAGCTCATATACTAATTTCTTCAGTACACATTGTGGTTAAACAGTTGATAGCTGCAATACTTATTTCAGATTTGGGAAAGACTGGATTAAATTCTTCAGAAATATCTGGGATCAAATGCTGTACTGTAGCCAGAAAAACGTTAAATTTGGGGGGCAGCTGAAATCATAAAGACCCTTTCTACCCAATTTGTTTCTGCCCCTTTTACCACCTGGTGATCATCTCTGAGAAGCACTGATTGACTTACACATTCTGAAAACTAAAATAAAACTCATGTGATTGAGCTGAAACAGATCAAGAACAATATGCAGAATTTCAGTAAATATGTAGCAGTTTGCCTCAGCAATAGCCATTTTGTAGAATGCTTTGAAGTAATTTTAAATGCAAGTTACTACTGTACACAAGATTCTATACATTTTTTTTTCCCTCTCCTGTTAAGATAGTCCTTTAGTAGCTTTAGACAGGCAAACTTCTCTTTTCAAAATTCACTGCGGTGAAGAGATGTGTGTTGTTCTGTTAAAAATTTTCATTTCAATGACTCTTGGACTTACAAGATGTGATAGATGAAGTAATGAAAGATGTGAAATTGAGGTCTAAATTTGCTACAAATTCCCTTAAGGTTCAGGGACGTGTCTATCAGGTTATGCGTATCTCTGAGAGAATACTTTCCCATAACCATAATATTAACAAAATTATCAAAGATCAGGAGACAGGTGACAGCGCTCTCTTATTAACGTGTGAAAGCCAGCAACTGCAACACTAACACAAAAAAGACCGAGTCACAGAATCAAGCCTCACAAAATTCGTGTGTGATTTGATGTATTTACTCCATGGAAGGCTAAAACTATATTAGGTAAGTAAATCCTCATCTGATTAAGAACACAGCCTTATAATCAACATAAATCATGGATCAATTGTAATTATGAATGCAGAGCTATCTTCTATAATACTGTGGTTTGTCTAGGTGTCTGTCCTCTAATTTATGTAGTTCTCTCTTCCTCTTAGATGAAAGAGGTCTAAACCTCCCTGATGATCAGAAACAAAGGATCACCTTTGTGCATGTTGTTTTTGCCAACAACATGTTGGATTTTTGTTGGATGATCCCCCACCAGCAGTTAATGCATGTGTTGGAAAGCATATTTTTGAACAATGCATAAAAGAGGCCCCCAAAGGAAAAAAAAATACTGTTGGTAATGCATGAACTACAGGAGGTAAATAGAGGGGCTTTTTCTTTCACTTATGAATAACGTGGTGTAAGATGTGTATATGCATTTTTACAAAATAGTAATAATTCTTCAAACAATATATGCAAGTAAGTATCAGAGGGACACCACTTTCTTTTTAGAAATAGAACAGAAAATGAGCAATACATCTGAACATTACTGTAGGTGCATTTGGGGTAGAAAAGGGAATAATAGGTAAAGACAGAGCGATTAAGCTTTCAAGGGGAGAGACATATTTTTGTGGCAAATCCACTATGAAGATCAGTAACAAGATAAAGTTGACACTAAAAAGTAATTTTTAACTTCACACTTAGTATCTATTGAGATGAACAGAGCTTACAAGTTCTGTCAGCCTCATCTCAAAAAAAACCCAATCAGCATGGCTTTACATTTGTTTCTCTTGATTTTGAGTTTTCTTTGTGGCCTTGAGGACTGGAAACAAGTTGGTTCGTTGTTTATTAAGAGCAAGTGCCTTTCAGGAAATAAAAGGAGTCACCATAAAAAACAATTAAGCGATGTATAAATGTCTAAATGCCCAACTGTTTTGAAAGGTAAATCATTAACTAAAAATAAACTTCTCTTTTTTTTTTTTTTGCAAACTATCTCCTATCAACAAGGTAAAATACAGACTCTGAATGAGAGCAAATATTTACTAGTTGCATCAGCTGTGTGGGTTCTGCCCACTGATCATTCCAGAACAGGTTAAGCAAAGGCTTAAGCTAGTTGTCTTCATTGACAGCTGTTTTCTTTTGAACTTGTAGACTAGCTTGACCTGATTCTTCCTTTGCCCTCAACACGATCCTGGACTCTGAAATTCCTACAGCCTCAATGAACAGGCAGAACCATACTTCTACTTCATGTACTTCACTTCTCCCATGGCAACAAAAACCCTACAAGTCTTCATCTGGGACCGCTATTATTTTAACATTTCCATTAATGACACAGATAGTGGGATTGAGTTTAACTATTTAAATGCCATGTTATGTAATTCCTGAACTAATTGTATTTTCTGAATATTTAGTAATCCTCGATAGATTTCCTTCCCATGAACTTGTCTACTACATTTGAAACCATGTAAAGCATCCACAGTAAGTTTTACAGATCTACTGCATATGGTATGAACCACCATGACCCTTAGCTCAGTCTGCTTCATCTTGGGGATCCCAGTTATCATATTAGACACTGACCACTTAATTCCTACCCATCCTCTTCATTACACTCTTATCTTTGCAGATCTCTGTTACATCATCCCATAGTAATTTTCTTTATAGCTTGAAGGTTCATTTCACAGATGACAAATCACTGTTTAATCCATAAAAATTCTGTCCTCCTAGTTCAATTCAGAAAAAAAAAGGGGGGGGGGGAGAAAATGGATTTATAACTATTTTTTCATGGAACAAAATTTGGGTTTTGCATTTCTTTCTATTCACATTTTGTTTTGTCAAGGATGAGAAGGGAAAAATGGAATATCAATACAGTCTTGTGTGCAGACCTAAAAGCAACTCACCGTTCTTAGTAAGTACATATAATTTATCACAATTTGTTAGTCATTCAATAACTCCCACAAAACTGGAAGGAGTACTTGCCATACAGCAGCATTTAGCAAAAGCAAGGATTCTAGATATGAATAAGTATATTTGACAAAATGTTCCTATGAAATAACTAACACAAAGGTTCTTTTTGTCTGCTTATTGTGCTAAAACATGCTTAGTATTGGCTGATGCTAGCACAAAAATGACCACATCTAGTCCTACAAAGAAATCTGTATTGCAGCTCCTATAAACCAATTTGTTCAAAAAGAGGACAAACAGGAGTTCTCTTCCTTTCACGCAAAACTAAGGTGCACAGTATCAAACTGAGTTATGCTTTGCTTCAGCTAAATACCCCTGCTTTAACTTTATTGAAATGCGACAAATGCACTACATTAAAGAATGTATTATTCAAAAAATAAAACTCTTGAAAGACTTATAAACTAAAAATGCAGATTACTTCTTTCTTTTCCTGTTCAAAAAGAAGTATTTCAGTAGAGAAAATGTCAAAAGAAACAAACAAAAAAAGGAACACTGTATAGCCAGAGTGAAGATAAAGCACCTAACACTTGGATCTCACTAGGATTTTGGACTTACCAAAATCGGGAACATTGTGGTCTTTGTTAAGTGCTTTGTCATAAGAAATCAGCAGCTGAACTTAGATATGCTGGGGACATTTCCAGGCTATTAAAATATTAGGTTTACTAGCAACTGCAATCTAGAATTATTAGATTTTTTTTGTTGTTGCTTTATACATTTACCAATAAAATTTTATTCTGCTGATTATTCTCTAAAAAAAGGACAGGGACCCACTGAAATTTTTACATGCATTACAAATTTTTAGAATCCCTGCCAGATTTATGCCCAGTGTGTGTTGTTGACTGTTTGAATGATGGTTATTTTTAAAAGGTTTCGATTCCTTATGCAGTGTCCAGTCATTCCTCTTTATAAACACAAAAAACATCTCTCAGTCATTAATTTAATGCATGATCTGTGAGTGACTTTTCATGAGACGTATATGCACAGGAATAATTTTGCTTAATATGAATCTGCCCCTTTGGCATGCTTCCAATAAATGTCAAGCCAGGTATTGCCCTGTATATGAACTAAGTTTTGATGGTCTAATTCAAATTTTATTTGGGCAGCATTTACATTAATGTCACTAAGTAAAAAACAATTATACTCTCCATTCTCATTTTTGTAAACAGAAGCTCTGCACATATGAAGAATGAAAACCAAGTAAGGATTAGGCAATAATGTCTTCGCTGAGAAGCTACCCAGCACACTGAATAAATGTCATGTGTTAAATTACTTCTACTCCCTCACTGTGGTCTTATGTTCCATTTCTAGGTTTCACTTTGTGCTTCACAGTACTCCTTTTGTATGCTGACAATTGGCTCTTGAGCCTTCAGTAAGTGGTGGCTGAGTTCCTGGGTAAAGCAAGACTCAGAGATATGTGCACAAGTATATCAATAATATTCTAGTTAATTTCTGATTCTTAGAGGGATAATTGTAGGTATCTTAAGTATATGAGCAATAGAGCTCAAATTTAGCATATTTGTAATATATTGACTATTAGAGAATTATGACATAAAACCCTGTTGCTCTTCTCAAATCCTACTGCAGATTAGCCTTTTATTCATCTTAATTTATCTCCACCTCAGTAACTGCACATCCCTCTTCTATTGTCTTCATCAACCTTATTTCACAATAACCAGTGTTGTTATTATAGCCCCTACATTGATCAAACCAAAATTAGAATTATAAACCACTGGTTTTAAGAAATATTTCATGCACTTTGCAACACTTTCACTCCCTTTTCCAAAGAATGCAAGTAAGAATTCTGACTTCTATCTTAACTGTAAATACTTTGAATTGAACAAGTGTGGATTTTAGAAAACACCTACAGCTTTAACTATGCAAAATTCTTAACTCAAGGTATTTATATTGTATCCTGGGCTGCATGAAAAGAAGCGGGGCCAGCAGGGAGAGGGATGTGATTCTCCCCCTCTAATCCGCTCTGGTGAGACCCCACCTGGAGTACAGCATCCAGCTCTGGAGCACTCAGCACAAGAAGGACATGGACCTGCTGAAGCTGGTCCAGAGAAGGGCCACAAAATGATCAGAGCGCTGAAGCACCTCTCCTATGAGGAAAGGCTGAGAGAGTTTGAGTTATTCAGCCTGGAGAAGAGAAGGCTCTGGGGAGACTTCTCCCTTATTGTGGCCTTTCAGTACTTAAAAGGAGGCTTCTAAGAATGATGGGGACAGACTTTTTAGTAGGCCCTATTGCAATAGGACAAGAGATAATGGTTTTAAACTAAAAGACGGTAGATTCGGATTAGATACAAGGAAGAAATTTTTTACAATGAGGGTGGTGAAACACTGAACCAAGCTGCTCAGAGAAGTGGTCGATGCCCCATCCCTGGAAAAATTCAAGGTCAGGTTGGATGGGGCTCTGAGCAACCTGATCTAGTTGAAGATGTCCCTGCTCACTGTAGGGGAGTTGGACTAGGTGACCTTTGAAGATCCCTTTGAACCCAAACTATTCTATGATTCTATATAGCTTGACAGATGCAAGGCTGGTGCATGGAACTTTAGATTGTTCTAGATGAAGAGAGCTAGCAACAAGAAATACATCACCGCCATCTGAATCTGGTTACAATAACATGGAGCTCAGACAGATCTTTAAAAACTCAAGAGAATTATCCTCTGCAACTTAACTTTATACTGCCTCTGAAAAAAATTCACTCTGTTTAGTGGAGAAAATGCTACAAGTTTCCAAGCTACCCAAGAAACCTGAAACAAAAGTCTGAAAGCACAAAAAAAGGAAAGTTGACAGGTATATGAACAGGAAAGTGGAGTACTAAAAGAAGGGAGTATGATTTGGGTCAAAATGCAGTTTTGACATGGTGAAACTAAACACTAAAAATTTATAGAGTACTTAACTACTACATCAGTAAAATTGTTACAAATATTTCATAACATAATACAATAAAAATGTGGCATGTGTGATATGAGAAAGCCTTGTATAAAGCCTATAGATCCAAGGATTCGCCTACGTAAAGTAGAATAAGGATTTACTACGCATGAGATGTCTTAAGACTGCTTTATACAGCACCAGTCTTCCTCAGACCCATTTTCCAATTTAAAAAGAAGGCGCAAAAAAAAAAAAAAGATAAAGCAGTGTAGAAGAGGTGCCTTCTAGTTCAGCTGCCCTGTCTTTTTCCACTCCTATCTATCATCCTATCAGTGAAGATTTACATCATGGATCTGTTTCTGTATTTTTTAAAGGAAAACTACAACATTTTGGAGAACAAAACAAAATCTGTTGTGCTGGAAAGTATCTCAACCCTAAAACATACTTTTATCTATTAGTCTATGGAATCAGCATGGTGACTGTGATCATACTAAGCATCATTAAAGGATTACTCTTTTTACAAAGAAGGAGACTTTAATCTTGCCTATGTTACCTGATAATTTATTTTATAAAGTAAAGGAACCTTGTTCTTTACAGTTAGTAGAGAATACCTATTTAACATTTATCTAGACTTCCTTAACAATTGAAGGAGAAAACCAGCAACTTAAGTGAGATTCATCCCTTCCTGAGATAACATGTCTGAAACCTGTCAGATGGACAGTCCTCTAGAAGTCTGTACTTATTTTCCACTTATTGTAAAAAGAGCTTAGATAACAGGCTTGGATGCAGACATCTACGTTATAGGTACCTGAAGCAGGTGTTAAGAATCTCAGTCTTTTCCATCAGGTTTTCTATTATATTACAAAAAGTACCACCTATAAAAACTTCTTAATCAGGTAATCTTCAAAAAATGTCTAAACCCCTCTGGCAAGTAAAAACTATCGTTCTGTGGAACCTAAACAGACCTGAGTGGAGGTAGTAGGTTTTGTTATGAAATCATCATATCCTTGATATGCTGACTATCATGCATTTGTTTTTTCTTTACTTATGAAAGCAACAGAAAGACTTTAAGACTTCAAGAAATTTATTTTACTTTCAAAAGCACTACTTTCACAAGCTGCTTTATAAATGCTGATGCTGTAAAAGCTGTAATAGAATTGTTTGCTACTCCTATAATTTTAATCTTAGCCAAGATTAAAGCTTTTGAATACATTACTACATAAACTCTAACTACAGTAAAAGACAAAGACTATGATCTTATTCTGCTCTTTCCCTTTATCCACAGATCTTAGAGTCCAATGAGTTCCTTTGATGCAACTCCCACTGGCAGGCTAATGAACCTATTTTTCTAATAATATGGATGAATTGGATGCAAACCTTCCATTGCATGCTGAGATTTTTTTTCAGCAGTTTCAAGTCTTCTTTATTCTAGTCAAAATAGCTCGTTTTTCCTTTCCTGCTAATTGCAGTTGCTGTCACAGCTATTATTTTTGCTGTTTTTTTCTTTTTAAATAAGTTGATGTACTATTCCTTCAAGCTATTTTAAGTGATTTGAATTATCCTTTTTGTTTGACCTACAGAAATTTACAGTGAATGCTTTTGTATTTTATTCTTAAACTTCAATTCTGCAGATTCTTTTGTAAAGGCTTATCAGAAGCTGAGAACTGTAAAACCAAGTACCTTAAATAGCAAGCACATCCAGCATGGCAAGCTGTCAATTATTCTCTGCTTTTTGTACAAAGGGCTCCGTTTGGGGTTTGGTTAAACCATTTTTTCCAAATGTAGCCAAGTCTCTTCATCTGTGTAGAGTGTGATTACAGAAATGCATGTCAACCACTACTGCCTGTTCACCCAGAGTCCTACAGCTAGCAACAAAGATCCAGAAATAGGCCAGGTTAGCAGGAATGGCGAATTGAAGTGGCTGGAAATTCACTACTGTAGCACATGATAGAGAGCATCCAGCAATGTAAGAATTTAGAAAATTCAAAGATACTTTCTCACATTCAACAACCACTACAGAGATCTCAGGTTTTTTTGAAAGGCATATGCTTGATTAGATGTGCTGCTAGTCTTCAAGCTTCTCTCCCCTTCTGACAATATCAATTAAAGCATTTTCATTGTTTTTCCTGTATGTTTTGTCACAACTCAATATTCATAATATATCACAAATGAAAGGACACAAAATAATGTAGCAGAGATTTTGCAAAGGTAAGGATCTTGCAGTATTTTGTTACTGATACATTATGATTACCAAAACATGACAGGAGATTCTCAACATGAAAAAAAGTATTAGTAACATTTTTCTATGCTAAAACCTTCAGGGAGAACCTGAGGAGAAAGTAGGTACAGAAATAGCAAGTGTAACCAGAGTTTTCAACTGACTAGTGACCTGAGACAACATGAAGGGAACCAACTCAAACACTGGTAGTTAATCCCTCAAACATGCTTTTAAAGATTGTCTTAAGCTAGACTCCTAAAACAGGTATTTGTTGAAACTGCAAGCCAGAAGGGTCTCCTAACTTTCTACTACTATGCCAAACCTAGATAAAATTGCTGTCACTTGGCTCAGGAAATATAAGGACTACTTTCCTGTAGGTTTCTGAGGGTGCAAAATATTTTAAGTTAGAAGTAAGAGACAGGACCATAGTCTCAATTTTCTCTAAATTGAAAGCAGGACTCAGCTGCAAAGAAAAAGCAAAGCAGAGGCTGGAAGAATATATAGAGTTCTGCATTCTTGGGACATTCAGGCAAAATTATACAGCACAAATCATCTGAGACCTGTCAGTGTACATACATTGCAAAGTTTCAGTTCAAATCACCAGCATGAGGCAGTATCATTACCAAATTATCAGCTGTGGTTTACACCCAGGGATTTTACTGGCACATGGAATTAGCACATTGCATTTCTATTGCGTTCCAGAGTTTTTCTGAGAACTATCCAAGAACTAAAGAATGAAAAATATCAGCAGGTCACCACTGTTGTCTCATATAGCCTCCTCTGTGCAAGGTCTCTGTGTAATTCATGCTTATGACAGAAAAGATGACTCTATCAACCAGTAAGACAAATGCAATTGAACATTCTTTGTTTCCTTTTTGCTCTAATTTAGATAGGTAACACTGCCTTTAAATTCAGCTGATTGTGGACACTGTAGATTGATGTTCGCACTGACTTTGATGAAACCTCGGCAGGGTGATGAAAGAATGTTTCCATCAAAGTTACCATGCTACACAAGCAGCAAAGATACCAGAGCTTTTTATATTTAGGAAATAAGCAGCCACGGGAACATTACCAGTTTCGACTACAGACCCTCAAAAGAATTTAACAAACACCATTAAATCCAATCTCACTGTGCCATTTTTTAAACATAGCACATACATTTACAGTTGAGTTTTAAGCAATCTCTAGAACCCTTTTAAAGAGATAAGGTTCAATGACTCTCAGCAGTGGGTTCTTAAAGCAATAGATATTGCTCTATGTATCCTCAGGGAAGCTGTCTCAAAGAGTAAGAAGGGCTGTCTGTCCAAAATCCAGCACATAAGGGAGTAGAGAATGCATTGCATGGCATTTGTTTAAACTGCTAACCAGTGATCCATTAGGCTAATTAAAACATACTGATCCAACAGGATTTTAAACAGTGAGATATCAATATAGTCAAGGTATGCTGTGCAGACCAGAGGCACTCTCATTGCTCAATGGAAATGTTAAATAGGATAGTTCACATCCACACAAAGGCTTGATACTCAGGAACAATGAAAGGGCCCTAAACTGCATGATTACATTTAGTTGTAGTCCCTTTATACTTGTAAAATCTCAAATTTGTACACACTTTGCCCCTTTCAGGACTTCAGATGAAGACATCACATGCGCTTTTGTCAATATAAGTGAAATTTATAGATGCCTATCACAATTTCAGCAAGACAGGACCATTCTTAAATTTGTGATCTCCAGAGTTCCTTGGCTAATCTGTACACAGAGACAGAAATAAGTTACACACATAATTCTCTTTTCTACATTTGAACAGATTTTAACATTTAATTTCCATGCTTACACAGAATTTGTCTTTCTATGTGTGTACGGAAGTAAAGTTTACCCACCAATCTGCTAGACTTAGTAAACAATGGGTTTATTACCTATTAGTCCTTTCACATGTGCATTTACATTCAGTAAGAGTAAAGATCAAGTATGCCCAAGAAGAATGCTTCTCAAACTGATAGAGTGAACTGGGAACACAGAGCATCTTTTAGAAAATATATTCCCCACGTGGCAAATATCAATCCAAATGCTTTCATCATACAGGAGCATCGTAGTAAGAACATTTGATCTGCCAGATTCTCTTCTGAACTTAGTACTTCCCTTAAAAAATGCAGCAATCTAAACTGATTCTTCATAAATTCAAAATTAACACACCAGCTTCAGTAAATGGCACTTGCACAGTATTTTAAGTGAAGACATTCATAAAGCTTATGTTTAAAAATCAGCACTTCAACATTTGACATGAAACTTCCGCTTATGTTAAAAACTGTTTTATATAAGACTGAGTGTTCATTTTTGCTTCCATTTCAGTTAAAAAAAGTTAACTAATGAAAATGCCAAACATATACTGTTATTCAACTATGCATTGTTCTGGTTTGCAGTTAGAACACACATCCTCATGAGCTTTGTGACTTTGATTGTGGCACTCTGTTGTTTTGAGCTCTCCTTTCTTAAGTGTTGCATCAAAATATTTGACGTTACCTTACATCATCCAGGTATAACAAATTATTCACAGGTTAACCTTGTTAAAATTACATTGTCATATGTAATTTTCTTGTTCTAGCCACTGTTTATACCACATAGTTCAAGATTTAAATTCTCTTGGGCCACATTCTATCCTACCTATATTCAGACAGGATTTTGCAGACACGCCAAGGTAGAGCAACAAAAAAGAGGCAAAAATCCATACTTTGGAAAGAGCTCTGGTACAACATGAAGTTATATATGTAGCTAATCTGTATGCCATTGTTACTGAATATGTATTTCATTTCACATTAATGCCCTTCTATAGCTTGTTAAACTCACTTGTACTATGATTTTAAAATGAGACTGGAAGTATTTTACTAAGGGTAAAGCAGAGACTATTTTCTTTTTGTATCTGTATCACATTTAATACAGCATGCCCCAAATCTGATTACTTTCTTTGTGTACTGTTAAATAAATAAATAAAAAAGAGTAACTGTTCTAAACATAAGTGTTTAAACTACATAAACATAACTTAGGGTTTTTTTGAACGCATAAGTAAAAATGAATCTGTTTGCTTCATTGCATATAAAGAATTAGAATTACTTCATAATAAATAGGAGTGTGTTATTTTTGTGTTAAACACCATCATCGTACAATCTTGCGTAAGGGCCTTTTTTAAAAAAAAAATAATTTTTCAGTCTGCAAATATTTCAAATCATAATAAAACCCTGACACGCAATAAGAATTTTTTCCATCTTAGCCTTTTTTCACCTCAGTCTTACTTCTATCTGTATTTAAAATTCAAACATCTACTAAAAATTAGTGTAGAGAAATAAACACACTATAGTAGCATTACTAATTGATTGTTAGCGTTGTTACAATATCTACATTTAGTTAAAATTTCACACTAAATATACTATTTATCGCACTTTATTAACTATGCAGTATCTCCTAAAAGTAAGAAGAGAGGCTAGAAAAACACAGTACTTCACATCAAACTGTGAAAGATATTTTTCTAGCTACTGCAGCTTGGCAGTCTCCACAGGCAGTTCTAATAGCTTGGAAATTGCCTCGGGGCCTATCACTGAATTCTGTTGTTGATGAGCTTTTATATTACTTCATTCTTAAGCAGCCTTTTACTTTGATGAGTCACTTTTCTTTCCTCAACGGAGCTATTACAGATAAAAATGAAAAGAAGGTGATTTCCCAATAATTATATCTGATTTTTTTTTCTGGTCAAATTACAGCTGAGTGGACTTCTCATAGTGTGTGTGAGAACAGCAACTGAGACTCAACATTTACTTCAGTCAAGGAGATAATGGAGTATGCCTTGGTAAGAACTACCTGTAACTGTGGCAGCAACACTACAGTTTATACAGATATTTTAAATTCTGTTAAAAAATAATAGCATTATTAAAGACACTGTGCATGCATTAAATAATATACTCCCACACACACTTTCTGAAACGTATTCCTGAGACCCCAAAACACTGAGTCACTGAAATCTCCCAAAGGCTGGCCGAGTCAAGGAGAAATTATATTTACAGATTATCAAATGAAATACAGAGAAAACAGTTCTATGGTTCTCACAGGCCTAAATATTAAATTTAATGGTCAATAAACTATTGGTATTTTGAGAAGAATATGTTTTGATACGATATACACCTTTTTTATTGGATATGCTTTTTTTGTACTACCTAATGGCATATTTCTCAATGATCTAAATTTCTAAGTAGATTTATCTGTAAATGATGATTTTTATTCTATAAAGATCCACACTACATATTATAGGGCTATAAAATGACATTCTAAGACAATTCTAAATAAGTTAGCTTAAGCGGGGGGGGAAGGTGATGTGTTAGGTGTAGTATACTCCACACGCGTTAATAAAAGATGCTGAGAAACAGGGATTATTAACATATGTGAAACAGTATGTAAATAGATTCTTAATATCACAGTTCACACAATTAGATCCAACTTTGTTATTGCTATGCAAAATTTCATTATGCCATGTAAAATATCCAGTGGGACGGCAGTCTAGAAGCTTCATCTTCAATTAAGCACAAACCACGAAGAATGTTGCCTATTCAGCAAGAAATGAAAACATTATCCTAGCACATTGGTATTTGTTTATCCATTTACAGTTGAATGAACATCACAGGTTAAATCAGGTTTTATTATCTTTAGTTAATCAAAAAAAGTTTAAGAATTTGTGCATTCTCACAGACATTGCTACACTCTTTATGAGTTGTGAAACTGTCTAATCCAACAGATTGCTCACAAGATCTGCTGTACATTAATCAAATCTTAGAAATTGTCCTGTAACGGGAGAATTAGCTGCGTAGGCTAAATTTTTATACTGCTCCTCTAATATGTTAACGCTCCTTTCTTAAAATTAGAAATCTTCTGAGTAGCTTTCAGCAAAATTTCAAAGAATGCCCTTATTTTAAACCATTTTTAACATTACTGGTGCACTTATTAACATGTTCAACAGGGAGCCCAAAAGGAGCGAGTAAGTAGCATGAACAAATCTCACACACCTTAAAAATTATACGTTCCTCTCTCACAAACTCAAAATGGATGTGTCATAACGGTAGGATGGCAAACAGACATAACTGCTAGCATCTTGCAATCATGCCAATTATAGGCTACTTTATTTGTAGGAAATAGAGCACAGATATTCAGCCAGAGGTCTGCCATTGTAGACCCCCTCCAACTATGGGGAGTATCCACTATAAATAACTATTTAAAACATCATACCATGTTTTATTTTCCTGCAGACAAGTCTTCAGTGTAGCACTGTTTCAACTAGTAGAACCGACTGCTGGTATTATCCTAATAGACAATGTGAACATTTGCACAATTAGTTTGCAAGACCTAAGAACAAAATTTTTGTTATTCTTCAAGACACCATTCTGTTCGTAGGTACAGTAAGGTAGTTGCTTTTATGATTAAACACTCTAATTTTTTTCCCAAAGAAATACAAAAAAGTAATAATATACTATTTTTAGCTTATGCTAAAATTTCCACTGCTATTGCAGAAGCTTAAAGCCCTGAGATACAAATCCTGTTTTGTTTCTAGTAATAGCTCAGCTAACACTGAGATCCAAACTCCATTCTAAGATGAAGACTGTATGCAGCAAACAATCAAAGCAAATAGAAGGTTGGAGAAGGGAAGTACTAATTCTCATTACAGATGGGAAATAGGGCCAGATCAAGTGACTTGGTCAAGACAAAGCTAGAAACTAAACCCAAATCTCATGATCACTTGCTTAGTTCTCAAAAATTTAATTCACTGTGGATGCCTACATAAAGGATAAAGTATTTCAAAATATTTGAAATATCTCCCTTTCTATAGCACTTTTTTTTTTTTAAATTACAGATGAGTGAACCATTTAAAAATTTTTCTCTCTTTGGTGGGAAATATGGTGGGAAAAAACTACAAAAAATTGGGTTGAATAGATGTTATTTCAAGCTGAGTTCTTAAATCTTCCCTAGCAGCCTTTTTTCCCCATTACTATGGATGCTCATTCTTCTATTCTATATAGCTTTCTCTTTAGAATAGTAATGATTCCCAAAATGTTAATACTGAAGACACTGGGAAAACAGGACTCTCTTCCCCTCCCTGTTAGGTTGTGTAAATACTTGAGTACAGAAAAATTTGAAGTAGAAAATTGTTAATGAAAATACTGTATTATAAAAGTTAAAATGCATGGTTATTTGACCACTCCAACAAATATTTAAACATAATTGGTAGTAATCTGGCTCTACTATCTTGCATTTTGCCTTTTTTAAAAGCTGTTTTTTTCTCTTTCAGAAACAGTTTAGATCCTTTCAGCAACTGTACAGATTACCAGATCTAGCAAGCACTTGAAAGAACTTTTATGAAAGATACTGTATGTATTCTGGGTTTTCAGTCAGTTTATTTTCTGATAAAAAGTACTAAAATGAATTGAAATGGATTATATTTTGTTTATTATGGCATATAATTATTTATGTAGGCTATAAAAACAATACTGAATGAGTACTCTCACTAGTGTGAGTGTACTAAAACATGCTTTCCTCCCTTCATTTTTCTGTGGTACAATATAGATAGAGATACATAACACAACAAATTATAAAATCAGACGTGCAGTGGAGCACAACCAGTATAAAGAACATAAGAAAAGGCTTGCCCCCCCTTCAAAAAAACCCCAAACAAACCAAACACCACCACCAAAAACTCCAAACAACCACACTCTAGATGTTAAAACTGCCAGGAAACATACAAACAACTATTGAAAATGGAGGAAGTTTCTCTGAAGGGGAACAGCAGCTACTTTTCACGGCAAGAGCACCGCTCTGAAATTCAAAAGTAATTGAAGTGAATTTAGTTGAGTAAGAAATCATAGAATCATAGAATGGTTTAGGTTGGAAAGGACCTTGAAGATCATCTAGTCCAACCCCCCTGCCATAGGCAGGGACACCTCCCACTAGACCAGGTTGCCCAAGGCCACGTCCAGCCTGGCCTTGAACACCTCCAGGGATGGGGCCTCAACAACCTCTCTGGGCAACCTGTTCCAGTGCCTCACCACCCTCAAAGTGAAAAACTGATTCCTAATGTTCAATCTAAACCTGCCCTCTTCCAGTTTGCAGCCATTCCCTCTCGTCCTATCACTACATGTCCTAGTAAAAAGTCCTTCCCCAGCTCTCCTGTAGGCCCCCTCTAGGTACTAGAAGGCCACAATAAGATCTCCCCGGAGCCTTCTCTTCTCCAGGCTGAACAGCCCCAACTCCTTCAGCCTCTCCTCATAGGAGAGGTGCTCCAGCCCTCGGATCGTCCTCGTGGCTCTCCTCTGGACACACTCCAGCTGGTCCATATCCTTCTTACGTTGGGGACTCCAGAGCTGGATGCTGTACTCCAGGTGGGGTCTCACAAGAGTGGAGTAGAGGGGCAGAATCACCTCCCTTGTCCTGCTGGCCACACTTCTTTTGATGCAGCCCAGGATGCGGTTGGCCTTCTGGGCTGCGATCGCACATTGCTGGCTCATGTTGAGCTTCTCATCAATCAGCACACCCAGGTTCTTCTCCTCAGGGCTGCTCTCCAGCCATTCCCCGCTGAGCCTGTATTTGCGCTTGGGATTGCCCCCACCCAGATGTAGGACCTTGCACTTGGCCTTGTTGAACTGCATGAGGTTGGCTTGGGCCCACCTCTCCAGCCTGTCCAGGTCCCTCTGGATGGCATCCCTCCCCTCCAGTGTGTCTGACCACTGTAAATATCTGAAGCTTCAAACCAGATTCCAAATCAATGTTGCATATAATTCTACAGTTTAATCACACTGAAAGGCATTACTGTAGTGTTGCAGTACCAGTCATATCTTCATGTATTCTTCTTAAACTGCATGAATTACGTAGGATCAAAATTATACTGCACAAGTTGCCTAAATACAGAAATTGTTTAAACAAACTGAAATTCATTGATGATTGCTCCAAATCCACTTAATGCTTCCAGATGCCAATATTTGCCCTGTTTCCTTTATGGCATGGATTACCAGCAAAGCCCCCATCAGATGCACCGACAGTAACAGCTACGCTCTGAGCGGCTTGCAAGAGAGTTCACAGGAGGACCAAGTTTAGCAAAGGCTCTCTAGGGTTTCTCATTCATTTACAGGATATTTGTTCAACCAAACTGACACACACAAACCAGCAAAGCCACTAACTATATTCCCTTCATGCAGCTGTGCAGCCTGAAAATTCCATGCAAACAGAACCATTATTACATTTATTCTTCTGACTTTTGCTTATCCTCCCTCAGGGCTGCTCAGGCCTTTTCAAGTTTTGAGCCTCAATAGACACAGCTGGGACAGCCTGCTTCAGAACAGAGAGGCCCCCTCCACTGAAAATCTGAAATCTTCTCCTGACATTTAGTACTTCAGTTCAAAAAGGAGCATGGCTTTTCCCAATGGAGTTAGCTGGTGAACAGTGTACAGTATAACCATCTCCAGGAAACAGCAAATGACTCATATGTTCATTAAGGCGGCACCATTTATAGTCTGGCACAGATACCGTTGAAGCAAATTTCTGTTGATGGATGCTCAGCAGGAGGTAGCATGCAAGGAATAGAGGTGGTTTTTTTTTTTGTTTTTGTTTTTTTAAGTTAAGCTATACCCTTTTCTAATTTTGTCTCTGAAGCGTAATAAGGCCGTGGAGGCAGTCTGTTTAGAAGTACAATGTACCTTTTAAGTCTCAAAAGCCAGCAGTATTGTTTTAACGCACTTCTGTTTAACACTGTAGTTTTATTTTTGGTTTTCTACTTGTACTAATCATCTGAAAGATGTGCTGCATGTAACTTACTTAATAATTTACTTTATCAATCCATTAGGACCTATGTAAGGAAAAGTACAACTTCAACGAAATAAACATTCCTCAACTATAAATCAACCACCCAAAAAGGCAAACATCAGTGCTAGAAACCTGCTGCATGTATCAGATCAGCTCTCTGCCTTAGTTTCTGTATGTCTAGAACTTGACAAATAGCACAGACCAGATTTACTTAACTTAAACCCCAAATATCCAGAATACTAAGCCCTTTGCTTTCCCGTGGATGATCATTCTTCACACTTCAGTTTTTCTATGCAATTCCTGTGGGCAGAGATTCTCAAAAGCTAAATTTAAGGCAATATCTCTTGACAAAACACTAACACAGCCACTCTGAACACCCAAGCCTCTCCCACTGTTGTAGCAAGCAGACACTGTTCTTTAGTTTCCCTCCGCTTACAATCAAAATTGACAGCTACACCTACTCCATATTCTCAGGCTTTTACAGAGATTACCAGACCTTTACTCACCGAGAACCAACAGCAATACAAAGCTGTCCAGTCCCAAGCCATTAGAAGACCTGCTCCCATTAATTTATAAAGCAGGTTTGCTGCTTTATCCCTGTTTCCCCCAAGATTCCAGATATGTAAAACTTCGCTACTGTTTAGCATCACCCTATGTTTGTAATCAGTGTTGTATACTCTACAATGACGCAAGGGGTTGGAACAGGGTGAAATTTTTTTTTTGTTTTAATAAACAAATACCCAATTCCTTTATAAGTTAAATAGTCTTTCATCAGCTCATCTCACTTGACCAGACTAATTGGCATAACAATTACACATTTCTGTGTTTAGGTCTATTTGAATAAATGTGAAAAATGTCAGTGTTAATTAAGTGCAGATCAAGAGCTACCGTTCCAGTACTCAAAATGTAAATTTCCCCTCAAAAGGAATTGTAAATAAGTGGTTACTGCTTTACACTGTAAAGAACTGTAATTGGGCAAACCTTCAGAATCAAAGAGCCAATGTCAAAGAGCCTTTAAGAAATCACAGTTGGGCTGAAGACGAAAATAAACATGGATACGATCCCTTTTTTCCTTATTAATAGTCAATATGGTAGACTACACTTCATTAGCAAATTAATTTCAAAAAGAAATCTAATGCAGGCCCCAAATCCTGTCTTGATTACAGTTTTTTTCACGTGTCCAGATTTTCAAAATCACTGACGCCTATGTTTGTGAATATACAACTGGAATCAATTAAGAAAGGAAAAACACTCAGTTCCAGCTTCAACATTTAAATTAAGTTAAACTTTCATAACTAAATCAGCAGCTTCCTTTGTGACAGTCAATGCCAGGCTTTTAGGAGTTCAGAATACAATTTTTCTGAGTTCTTTTGAAAATAATCTATTCTTAGCCGACTATCTTGCTACAGTGCTAGAAGCTTCCAAGATAAAAACAGACTGAAATGGTCTTGCTTTACCCTTGTAAGTTGGTATACTAAAATCTGCAGGACTGTCTACAACCTCAAGCAGATAAAGACTCCATCAATATCAGATAAAAGAAGCAAATAAAGGACTAGGATATGAATGACATTTTCTGACTCTTCCCCCAGTATAATCACCTGCATCATCCTGCGTTTGTGTGACTGCATCCCAGAACTGATGCATAACAACTTACAAAATGTTTCTTTTGAATGTAAACAAACAATATCTAGATAAACAGATAAGCAACTGGATTTTAATGTCATCTTAACTGAATGAAAGAAGGAAGGTATTCCAGGATCAAAGTGAACACTGGTTCCAAACTATAAACATAGTCGTAGATTTTTCACCAAGGTCAAAGTCAACATACAAACAATAAGATTTAAACATCACTTTTCAAACCTAATCTTTTTTACACAGAATAGGTATAAATCTAAAACATGTTGAGCATCTGCAATTTTTTTTTTTTTTTAAATATCACTGACTTCAAAGTGATTCTCAGCTGCATCAGGTTTGTCCAAACGTGTTTTGAGATTTTGAGCTGAAGATTCTATGAGACTTATTTTGGTATTTGCAATCAAAAATATTTAAGATACTTCAGCAGAAAATATTATGTAAATTTCTGTAGCATTTAACTGAGCCATAGTAATCGTACAGTCATTACCATGGAATTATTCCATGCATGATCAGAAAGTCTCTCTCTCCTGCTCGCCAATCAGCTGGACCTTGCTCTATTTGCAGAGCTGGGTACTTGTCAGCCACTAGGTGCTGCTCTCGTTAGAGGAAACAGAACACCCGGAACCATGAAAAAGAAAACTCGGTGACCATTTCATGACATGAATGTGTAGTTCCAGTATTCACTACCTACTCTGCTATTTCCTTTGTAAAACAGCTTCTTTTAAAACTTTACCCCAGGTTTAGCATGTAGATTGTTTCTTCTAGTCTGGGCTGTGACAGATCTTTCATGAGATGCTAAGAATGATGACATGAAACCTGATTGTGCTCAAACACTTGCTTGCACTACAACATGTAAAACTATGCTGAAAATCTTTATCTTTATATTGAATTCCCACATTTTAAAGGACTTAGCAGCTTTGAATGCACTGAGTTTTTAAGCAAAAATTTACCCAATCAACATTTTCAGAGATTATATAACTTTATTTTAAAAAGTAAGTAGTCTAAAGTAGTTTCTTATCTCTTGCCAGTTTCAATTTTTATGTAAATTCAATGGAAGCCCTGTAATGTCATTCCAGCTTTTTCATTTTCTCAGCACAGGATCTTCCCTGTTAGAATACAGTGTACATAAAAAGAATCATTTCCTTGCTTAATCAGAAGGCTTAAGGAATCTAAAGAAAAATGACAGATTTAATAATTGATGAAGAGGGTAGGTAATGCAACATTTTGTTCTGGGATAGAACCACCATACAATTAAAAAAGGAGCAGACTGTCTTCCTAATATGGTCAAATAAGAATGAATTCTCCCTTTTGAAAAAGAATCTTCACACACTTGTCCCATCCAAATTGTACGATAAAAAGCTAGATAAGTGATTTTTTTTCCAGATGCAGTTATCAGCATCCATCTCTCAAAAATCAAGCTCCACATTTGGCACTGAGAACAAAATCACCTGTCCCAATAATCACCTCAGAGAAAGTATTTACCTCTCCATAAACAAAAAAATATTTTAAGAAAGCAAAACATGTAAAATAAACCTGTGAGTCTGTCCTGGAACCAAAATATACTATTTCTGTTTTGTTTATGAACATAAACATATCACATCTCTGTGTTTCCATGGATTTGGGACATTTCTCCTGTTTATATATAAAACTAAGTTCTAACATTACAGTTTTAAATTACTGGTGATAACTTAAATCTGAGACCCACATGGGGATGCATCAGTATATACATACATATATATATATCTGCCTCTGCACAGATCCATATATTAATATGTGCGTGTGTGTGTATATACATATAGCTAGATCATATGTATCAAAATAGACCTATCAGGCATATGAACTAAGATGTGAATTAGAATTTCACAGTCTCTGCATTTAAAGTAAGTGTTCCTTGAGGCTCAGACTGCGTCGTACCATGTATACATTTAGTGTGTGGAAAAACAAAACAAAATACACCATGAAGAGAGACAATTCCTATTAATATTTGGTTAATAGCACTCTGAATCCAGATCATAACCCAGAATCATTCCTAGTCTGTGCTAGCTCCTCTACATCTACTCTAATTTGTACAAAGTGGAAGAACCTAGGTCTTGACTGAGGTGACACAGTATGGCAGGGCTTGGCATTAAAAAGGGGACTGTTCTTGCCCAAAGAACTACAGTCTAAACCAAAAGACAGATGGGTAAGAGATGAAAGAAAACACAGAGGTAAAGTAACTGGCCAAAAATCACCTTACAGATTAGCAATCAAACTCTATTTGCCATGTCTTATTTCAGTGTTTTTTCACTGGCTATTGCCTCACCTCACATAGTCATGGGAGTTACAGTTCAGATATTTTGTATATTATCTAAATATAAACCCACTGTAATATTCTATGATAACAGAGCTTTAAATACTGTAACTTTGTCCACTGTTACTCAGTCTAAAACTATATTACAGTTTGTTGGCTTCAGAAGAGCTCGTGCCTGTCACCAGTTTATTTTAAGACTGCATTTTGGGCTCAGGAGAAGAAAATGTCAGATTGTAACCAGCCAAGCATCAGGAGTAAGTACAAGTAACAGCAACAGGAGGAGTATTAAATGAGGACACAGTGTAATTCTTTTTGTATAGAAAGTGCATTCAGTACCATCCTTGCTACTTCATAGAAATAAGGGAAGCCCAGTGCAGAAAACAATCAAACCTATTTCATTTACTCACTTGAAATGTACAGTATCTTCCAAAATGGAGATTAATATTTCATTTTATAAAGGTGGGCAAGCAAGTAGTAATGCTATGCCTGCTAGCTATATGCTACCAAAATTGTATAGTTACAGCAACTGTACATCTATATAATACACTGTAACATGATAACGGAATGCTTTGGAGTTAGCATCCATGACACCTGGCTAGAGCCTCTAAACAATAGCAAAAACAAGCAGCCCCACCCCCAAATCATAACAAAGCCATAAAAAAATCTGTACTGTGCCAGTTAGATGTCTTCCTGCAATACATATTTGTGTTAGCAGAACCCCTAATGCTCGTACATTTATCTATTAGTAAAGGTGAGCTTTCTTTGATCTGTTTTACTATATCAGTATAAATTGCAGTTTTGCTAGTATGCTGAATCCACCTAAGAGATTCTATGGGATCTAGTACAGCAGTAACCCAGCAGCATGGACCCAGTTTTAGACTAAAAAGTCATAATCAAATACTAGAAAACTGTAAATGTTTTTCCAGCATATAAATTACCTGGAGTGGTATCTAGGTACACTGTTACCAGGCTTTTGCCTCATTTCAAACTTCTAAAATGAATTCACATTTGGTAACATCTGAACAGCTATCTGATATGCAACAGAGGTATAACGTGCCTCTCTAATTTACTTTTGATTGATGTTGCTGAGCCTATGGGAATAGGAACCATATGGCTGGGGATGCAGACAGCTTTATTACATTATTTATCCCTGTTCATTACGTTGAAGTGGCAGCTCCACCCCATTTGGGGAGGAAAACTGGAAAGAGCTGTTTGGGACTCCTTGAAGACCTTCCTTTCCTAGCCTCCACATTCTACTCTGCAATGGACTTCTCAGAGGGATCTGTCCTGTTCTCATACCCATGAGGTATTAAATGTGTTTCAGAGCATAGTAATAAAATAAAGTCCTATTGGGAAAAACCCTCATTCTTCTCCTGGCTACTTCACCAAAATACAGAACAATGTGGGTTAGGGATTTAATCTCACCACCTCTCTGGAACTTCCGTTTGTTTGTTTTAAATACACCAGAACTCAAGAAGGATGGCCTCCTTACATATTTCTTGTACTCTACCCTCAAGCCCCTGTACCTGTCTTATTTGAAGCAATTCATTCTACTCTGAATCTCCGAGAGAACCATTTGCTGCTTCCAGGATCCCCATACATAAAATAATAAAAATCACGCCTACAAAATGGAGCTTTTGTCACTGGTGCCCACAATCAAAATGGTCTGTATTTCCCCATCAGCATGTACCATCACCTGAGGCTTATGAGCGCTTTTTTTTTTTTTAAAGAAATAAGGTTTGTTTTGATTTTAGGGTTTGTTGTTGTTGCTGAGTGCAAGAACACAATGAAGAAAATGAGGCAAAAACGAGCTGATTCAGTAACTAACTGAATGCTCATTATGAGCATATCATGAATGCTTTCAAATGCTCATTAACAAATAAGAAAGCCTAGAATCAACACAGGAAGTAACTGCTGATTGCAGCCTGTAAATCAAGATTTCCACCTCATCTATCCACATTTTCCAACATTTGCCTTCAAGTCTGTGATGAGCACACAACAGCAGCATGGAAGGGAGCAGGCAGCAGAAACATAGGACAAGACTTTTTTTTTTTTTAACAGTGACACCATTCATAGACATGAGGCAAGTTATTTCATCCAACTCTAGATGGTTCAGATTTTCAAATTAAAGGTTACATACTAATATAAAGCCTTCCTAATTAATAATCTAACAAATTAATATTTGTACACATAAGATCCATAAACCCTACAATTTCAGAAAAATTTTACTCTGCTCTTTTTATCAGATAATCAAAACTGTGCTAATTACCAGAACTAGGAAACATTTAGGGCTTCAGGCATTCATTTTATACCCATTAAATGTAGTATCAGTCCTTCAGTCACATTGTGTCTGTAACACTCCATGAATCATAAAAAAGATGGTTTTCTTGTGCTCCACTGGTAAAAGAAAAGGTCAGGCAAAGAGGGAGAAAGGTGTTTTACACTTCTTTCTTGCAAAGACGACAAGCACACAAACAGAACACGAACTCATGTTTGTTACCCTAAGGTAAAAGAATATATATAAAATGCAGATAGTCAGCAGTTGAACTTTGTTTAAGCAGCTAGTACATCTACAAATACATTTGGGGGAGTGAGGTGGTGGTGGGGGTGTGCGGATATGAGAATCTCTATGCCCTGCACATTATTACTCGATGAATTTATGATGATCACTGTTCTTTTCAGTGAAGCACAGTGTATTCCAAATGAATTAATGATGCGATGGGATAACTCAAAATGTTCTGTCAACCCCAATGCTTTTCATTTCAGATAGGAAGGGCCAATTCTTCTGCACTCCGGAATGCTGTTTTTAGTTCAAGTTAAATTACATACTCAGAGCCAGCTCTCCTGTTATAATTATTTCTTCCTTTTAAATTATTTTGACCTCCATAAAGTCTCAGAAAGCTGCCTAGCTGGAGGCGAGATGACTGCTTGGAAAAGGTAAAAACTGTGTAAAAAGGCAAGCAATTTAAAGGAGCTGTTTCCCCTAATCTCCTGTTTTCTGTTGAAAAGATCCAATAAGTAACAGCCTGAGGTTAGTTTCAAGTGATGCGTCCCACGTCACTGTTGCCAGTGGAATTGCTTGGTTACTATTTTTAATCACATGATGAAAATTCAAATCCCCCCAGACTTTCCTCACCAGTCAGCCCTAACCAAAGAAAAAACATTTACCCAACATGTAGATCATTATTTTTTGGATGTAACTAAACAATCCATTTTTAAAATTCTACATGATGTTGAAAACATCATATTAAAATACTACTAGAGAATTCTATTTAAAAATCAGGTGTTTTGATATTAGGAATAGTCAAACTAGATCTTGAGCTTTAAAATTTGTTCCTGAATCTCTTGCCCTTAGTCTGTATGCCAAGCCATATTATATTAGAAGTCTGCTTAAATGATTATTTGGAAGGTAAAGCTCTGCTTAGTGGTAGGATGTATAGCAGAATCTGGTTTGTAATAACTTGAACTACATTGTGCTTAATTTTTAAAGCAGCCATCGGAAAGTAAAGAGACATCACGATCCATTCTATACCCTTCTAAGCTAGGTAAAGAGCGAAGATTTTACAAACAAGTAGAGAGAGCTGCTATGTGATACGTCCAAAGTATCAGACAGAACCATGCTCCAAAATAAATAAAATATATCAAATTCTAAGTACTTCCTTGCATCAAGTCATGATTCTACAGCATAAGTTTTCAGATTAGACATTCAAGAAGGTGAAGATATTGTGATACAGATGTGTATAAAAGCTTACCTTCCTTCCCTTTTACAATATAGTTGGGAAATGATAGGCACAGACAAAGAGGATGTAGTGATAGACTAGGAGAGAAATACAGAAAGAAAGAGAAAGTGAGGGAATCTGTAAATTGGACTGCAACAAACCAACAGAGTTCCAATCACAAGAAGTATAATTTTGAACTGTATCCAAAAACGAATAGGGTAACAGTGTCAACATTGGAGACAGGCTGTAGTACAGCTGTTGAGCTGGAAGAAGCCACAAATGCATTACAACTGTCTGGAGTGGTAGAAGAATGAAAGATGACAGAAGGAACAAAAGGTTCCAAAGATGCATCTTGGTTAGAAAACAGCACAATTGACTGCAGCTTCCTGTGATTTGAGAGAGAAATGCAGCAAGATGACCTTGTTACAAAAGACTTTCCTCCATGAAGTACAATGTGAGACCAGTGGTGTGACCCTGTACAACAACCCCTCTTTTCAAGCCTTACTTCATTCACTCTAATAATTTATTAAATACATAAAGACAGGCAGATGACTGCAGATGGAGAAATTAAGAGACTGGTCGAATTGACTTGTTCAAAGCTTCCTCCTCCCTCTTCACTGTTGGATTGTTAAAGATCACCTCGATTAAACAGTTGTCAGAGATAGTATGGGCATACAAACTGTCTCAAAGCAAATGACTATTTAAGATCTCCTCCAGCTTTACAGTTCTAGGATGGTAAACTATGACAAATAAGGACATCTCCTTCCTCAAGTTTTTGGGTTTTTTTTTAAGCATGACAACTGCAGCAAGATTCATAGTCTATATTGCTAAGTACAAGAGTTGCTTGTATACATGTTCAAGTTCCCATGCTTTTTCAGAGGCTGAGATGGGTAGAGCAGGAACAGAATTCCCATTTGCAAATCTGCCTAGGAAATTTTTAGGTGAAAATGTGCAAATAGTACATAGAAATCTGACTAAATCAGTTACGAGTTTAGTGTGTGGAAAGAATGAAGAAAAAGCCACCTTTTAAAACAGAAATTATTAACTTCTGAAATGTTGTAAGCGTCAGCTAGAACACATACCATCAAATTCATTTTTCCACTCTGGAAAATTCTGTCAAGGGCATAGAACTTTGCCTATAAAGTACACTGCTTTAAAAGAACTGAATCCTCCACGCTGACTTTTTTTTCCTCAAACACATTAATCTTTTGACCACCAGATATGGACATATGCTGAAAGACTGTATCAACATCACTGAATGTCTTTTTCTGCTTCTCTTTGAGGCACAGTGAATGGTCCCTTCACAGAACTAAAGAGAAAAATATTTTTATTTCTATTTTTCCTGATGTTACTTTATAGTTTAAAAATATAGCATCACTGACAAAAATATTCAGAACAATTTATTGAGCAATAATCTTACTGTATTGTGTGGGCTTCCTGCTGGACTTACAATCAAAACAGGCAAAGCAACACAATAAAAGAAAAAAGCACGTTTTTCCAGGATTATTTATGCAGACTGTCCCAGCCTAGCACAAAGAGATCCACATTAAGTACAAATGTACAAGTAATGATCCCCCCACCAGCTGCCTGCAAGTGTAGCTGGACTAACCTGCAGCTACAGAAATTTCTGACATCTGCAACTGCCAGCTGAAGTCACTATCCACCACTGAAAATCTGCATCCTTCAGCAGCTGGACTGGTGTGTAGTACCAGAATCCAGAATCTGTAGAACAAAAAAAATGGCTTAGCTCTCTCTTCAATACAGGTCCCCAAATTAGATTTTATCATAAAAGTAATTATCTAGCAGAAATAGTCTCCTAGATTATATCATAAATATTTATTGGCTTTAATTTACACCAGGCTGTCATTTACATACTTCCTACACTACTTTAACAGCTTTCTTTAGTCTTTTGGGAACACAAACCCAAGAGGTAAAAATACAATCGTACTCCCAGAACAGAGCCATTCGTTGGCAACATTCACAAAATGCACTGAAGATAAGAAAAACATAAGAGGTCCAGATTTTGCCTTCAAGTACATGCATATAATTCCCAAAAAGCCCTTAAACGTTAGATGCAAGCAGGCAGAAATAACCTATGTCTAAAAGAAAGATATCAGGCAATAATTAACCATTTTAATTCTTGAGAATTTAACAGTCTTTTATATATTTCTGTAAAATATCTAGGCAACTTTAGAACAAACACACACAACATTATTGTCTTCTGTTCATAAACAGCACACCCTGAAGAAAATCCGTTGTCTACTGGGATTCACGGTTCTTCGTGAATAGCTCAGTCGCTACACTAAAAAGTGCCAGCAAGAGAAATAATAATTAAGAATTCATATTCCATTTTATATCACTGAAGCATCATCTTGAATAACTGGCAGAATCACAGAGCTATCGATCAAGGAACACTGGTCACTCCACCATTGGTGCAGTGTCCTTTCTCATCCAGAGTCACGACATAGGATAGAGCAAATTAAAAAAAACCCTGCACTAACAACACTATTTCAACCAGCCTTTGTACATGTACACAAACATTTTAGATAGTGATAGAGCTTTTGCAGAAGCAGACTAAATTAGATAAAAGAATTCAGTTCAAAATAAGGTTACCTACAAAGTGTTTGCTCTTTCAATTAGCACCCCCGCCCATACACACTTACTTCATAGCAGTTTGCTGTAGGCTGGAATAGGATATGCTTGATTCATTATCGTGGGACTGAAAAATCAGGTTTATATTCGATAACTCTTAAAAGAGTAAGAGCAAAGGTAGTCTAACAGATGAACTAAACAGGAATACACATCCTTTTTTCTGGCATAAGAAATCACATATACAGTTTATCAGGCAAAATCCATTAAGAATACCCCACAGCTGGGAAAAAACTCAAGCTGGTGTCAGCTTTTGGTTACAGAGGAGTAGAGCAGCTATTTATAAAAGGGAAAAGAGCTATTTTCCTATCCCATTCTTTTCATTTTGCCAATAACATAGCAGCATTTTCACCTTCAGACAGGTAAATCAAAAATGACTAGCAGGTCAATAATTAACTCTTTTTTTTTTAATTTAACAAAAAAGCCTGCTGATATTCTGCTCAGCCATCTCAAATGCTCCTTTGTCATTGTACCTGTACTTGATCCATTCAAATGTCACATTTTCATCTCAAAACACACAGAGAACACTTTAAATTAGGTCTTCAAGTAAGGGAACCAATCAAAGTGTCTGTACTTGCCTCTTCTTCCCTTTCCCTCCCAGAATCAAAGGAGTTGTTTTAAGAGAAAAAACTAAAGCATACCTGAGCTTGTCAAACCAGCCTTTTTTTCCAATTTAATTTTTTTCATTTATTTACTTCTCACTATTGTGAAGTCTAAGTTTCCTGAATCCAAGAACTACCAATGGCTGAAGGTTTGGCAGGGAGGACTCAAGAGAAAAGCACTTGCAGGTGTTAATGAGTAAAGGCTACAGTTGGGGATCAGAGTCTACACAGATGTAAAGTTCACACCTCTTGCTAGAGAAAACAGCTCTTCCAGTGAGTGCTCCACTGCTCTCCTTATAGCAGCTCTCATTATTCACATACCCTCTCAGATTTGCTATGTGCCTCATCCCCTGCTTCTCCTGCTAGTTTCAGCCCTTGTCTTCAGAAATCTCTACTCTCTTCCATCCAGGCTAGCTTTGCCAGAATATCTTTGGAGACAGCTTACTTCACTATTATTCAGTGTTTCTCAGTTTGCAGACCCCTAAATATTTTCTGACAGAAAAACAGGGTCCTGTCAAGTGAACTAAAGCCTAAGAGGAATACGCTTTGTTTTCTTGTTTAGCAGTCAGTCTGTTTTGAAACAGGGCACTACTACTGCTTTCTTCTGCTGTCTCCAAACATGTGCTGAAAGCTACTGGGCTAGTTCTTAAACAACAGTAGGAGTAAAAGACTTATTTCTGGCTGCTCAGCAGCTTGCTGGGTTACTCTGTTAACCTTTTTCTCTTTTGGTTTCTTCCCTACAAAATGCAGAAATAGTACTGTGCTCGCACCTCACATGGATATTACAAAAATTAGAGATTAAAATGCTCTGTGCTTGTTGGATTAAAGGTGTTAATGAGCTGAGAAGCGTGATTATCATCTCAGGCCTGACCTGTTGCATTTTCACTGTGCAGCTTGGCATCTGCTTCACACCCCATTACACAAAGCTTTATCAAGGAAGCTCTCTATCTAGCATTAGCATCAGGAAGAGAGCAGCAGCATATTTAGAGAGCACGCTGCACGTCAAGTGTCTGATTTTTTAAATGCATGTCTAATTTTCGCAGGCCAAAGAATCCCCATGAACTATTTCATACAGCTGCCCAAATAACGCATAAGTGGGGCAGAGAGGAATGCAAGTCAATTGTGTAACAATTTTAAAAATCAGCTGTTGTATGCAGAACATATAAGACTCCCTATCTTAGATTGTATAGCTAGCACACCACAGCCTTAATTACTCTCAATATAACAACATAAATTTACCCATCTGAAAATCTGAATTTGCCTGGAAAAATTTCTCTGAACGTCAAGTGATCAATGAAAACGGGCTGCTACTGTTGACTTAATTGTTCTAAGGGATTGTTTGTATCTCTGCTTGCAACATTCTTGCCAAGGCCAACTTCCAGGACACATTCTCTGGTATGCAGCCCCTTCTTGTCTGCATTCAACTTCAATCCACTCTAGCCAGATTATTTTAAATGATTACAAACACTTCAAACAATTTATCCCAAAGCTCTAATGCTGGTCACTTAATGGGCCTGTAATATTGAATTTCTTGATGGTGATATTAGTGTCTCAATAATAATTCCTTGTCACGAAGTAATTTAGCCTATGCTGGCCCACAAAAAGGTTGGGTTCTCTACACTTGTCTTCCCATGTCACTCATTCCTCCTTTTTTGTAATTCTGTAAAATGATGCTGTTCTACAAAACTGTCTTCACAACGGGGATATGGGAGAAACACTCTCTAGTCCCAGGTCTGACCTGACCTTTTGAGAGACTTGCAGTCATCTCATTTATTTTATATATGCTTTGACTTATTCACATAAAAAACTATATGAAGCTTAAATATTTGCGCATGTGAGAATTTGTTACTGCTCTTGTAATTTCTATCTGTAAATCTCTAAAAAGGGCATCTATTAGATTTTTTTTTAATGCAACTTTGTTTACTGCAACATGCTTTTTCCTATTATAACAAAATTTAAGGGCAATTACTGATTCAGTATCAGTTTTGCACCTTTTTTCTATACATATAGAAGTGAGCACCAATTGAGTTAGTATCCTAAAACAAGGTATATATAACCCAAATATAACTGGCACATAACTACAATGGTTGCATCACCTTCTGTGAAGTGCTCTGAAAACCCTCTCTATGATGCTATTTCAAACTGATCCTATGCATGTCAGTCAGCTGCATCAGTTACAGCCAAAAAGTAGTCCTTTAATCAGTTAGTGCGGTTCTGTACTCAGGGAGAGAAATGAGCTCATACTCTATGACAGATTATCAGTAGACTTTCAAATAAAGTAAAAAGATTAATAAAAAAAAAAGTAAAAACAGAATAAGGAATTGCCAAACCTGCAGAGAAATAAGGAGATTATCTCAAGCAGCCAAAACCCAGACTTCAGAAGGCAAAAATATCAGGATTCCAGGACCAAACATTAAATTAAATAGAACCCAGAGCTTCTCTTAATTAAATTTCATTATTCATTTAAATGGGATACCATGTCAATCAAGCAAACTAGATTTACATAAACACAGCGATAATCTTCCAATCTTCATATATTCATTAATCTACTATCCACAGGACAGCCATACAGTCCCATTACAAAGGTAAACAGTGTCTTCCATGTACAACAAGAACTTCCATGCTTACAATGGAACAAAGCTGTTGAAGGGTCTAGAGCACAAGTCTTACGAGGAACAGCTGAGGGCACTGGGGTTGTTTAGGCTGGAGAAAAGAAGGCTGAGGGGAGACCTTATCACACTCTACAACTACCTGAAAGGAGGTAGTAGCAAGGTGGGAGTTGGTCTCCCAAGTAACAAGCGATAGAACAAGAGGAAACGGCCTCAAGTTGCGCCAGGGGAGGTTTAGATTGGATATAAGGAAAAATTTCTTCACTGAAAGGGTTATCAAACATTGGAACAAGCTGCCCAGGGCAGTGGTGGAGTCGCCATCCCTGGAGGTATTTAAAAGACTGGTAGATGTGGTGCTGAGGGACATGGTTTAGTGGTGGACTTGGCAGTTTTAGTTGGATTCAATGATCTTAAAGGTCCCTTCCAACCTAGGTGATTCTATGAATTCCAGAAATGCCCCCTAAGTGCGGTTAACATATTTATTGCAGTCAATACCTAATTCTAACTAAAAATCAGCAACTCGGGATTTACTTAAACAGTGGCTGTTGTGACATTCAGAACACACACTTGGTGTTTTTTGGGGTTTGTTTTGATTTTTTGGATATTACACACACAAACCTTCTCCCTAACTATTCTTCCATGCAAAGCCTGCATTTCCCACAGGCACAGTATGCTTTAGCATTTCATTAGATGGACAACATTGAGCTTATTTAAAAATAGGCAAGCAGAGTCACAGCTCATTTGCTCTGATGCAATTGTGAGATGGTAGTTAGAGCCTGTGTGCCCAACCACAGGGAACATTTGGCATAAAAAGACACAGCAGGAATGATGGTTTTTATATAGCAAAGCACAATGGTGTGGCAGGAGGGGGCTTTCATGCTGTAGGCACTGGCAGCCCTTTTGCTTCTTGCATTGGAGCTTTCATTGAAATTCAGGAGTTGATGTGGCACTTAGCCCATTTCAGGAGTTTTCATGAAGTCACAATCACCCAATATATGTTTGGTTTTGACTAGCAGAAGATGGTACTAGTGATGGTACTAACTTAAACGAACCCCAGCAGTGCCAAGAATTATCGAATAATTTCAAGTGCCTCAACAAATCCCTTGGGAAGCAATACCCACAGATTCCACAAACCAGTAGCTGAGCACATGCTCCAATAGCAAGCATTTAAAGTTGAAAACATCAGTGTTTTGAGTCACATCTGTAATGGCATATATACTACTTTTCTACCTGTGTTTCATACCATTCTTCCTTGCTTTTATTATAATGCTGTGCTGTACAGAACTGACACCATCATGTAACAGAATCATGTATTTGAAGGGTTGCTGCACTCTAAAGGTATCACATATACAATAACAGAAGATACTCAAATGGAAACCCCCAATAAGACATATTTCAAAAAAAGTAGCTTTGATAAGAAACTTTGCTTCACTGAGACTGCAGTGGGTTCCCTTGAAGTAACTCAGCTTCTATTTACTTTTAATATAACCATGACAGACTTCTGACAGAGCTTCATTAACTTGGTCCAAGAATTGGAGTATTTGCAAAGATGCAAGATCCACCTTCTGTGGGAAGACACAGACAAAAGACCTGCCCCCAGACAGAGCCTCTAAAATCTGGTGCAATCAATTAGCAAATGTGCCCAGGATAATATGACTATTTACATGTTATTGACATTCTCTTAATGAAACTAGGATATCCCATTCACTAACCACCTCCAAGATCACTAGAGCTGCTGGGCTAGAAATAATAATAATAATAATAAATAATAATGTAATAAATCAAAGAGTATGCTTTTCAGGTTTTCAATCCTTCCCTTCTGAACCACGAGCAGGATCACTGCCTATAACATCACAGGAAACATCTCTCAGTGCAATATAAAGGATTTTTTGGTTAGCTTATATGGTAATTAAGCATGGGGAAATCCCTTTATTTAAAATCATATCCAATTACACCTGTGTTTTTTCTGAATATTAGACACTTTCTGTGTATCATGTGATATGAACCCTGGTCTACAATTTCTGGTGTTCTAGAAAAACCAACAAACATTTTGTTACCTAGAAACATACTAACCCACCTGTAAGAAAAAAAAAAAAAGTACTTCATTTTTTGCTGCGTTCCTTATCTGAATGCTTATTTATTTCTTTTTTATTCTTCGTGTTCTTTGGGGCAGTCACATCCCTAAACGGAATATGAAAATACACACAAACATATATAATGTAAGATATATCTTCAGAGAAGCAAATAATATCTGCTTTCACTCCACCATTTTGCATTTAAGACATTTTAATCAATAATATGCTGATGTAAGTCTCACGCAATGGTTAAATTCAGAACTGAATTTAAGCTTTTAAATTCTTATCAAGCTTTTCGTAAAGCTTGACTTTGTAGCAGATACTGAAAATTACTTCCTATTGTATAGGAGACATGGCATCTAAACAACATATTATTGATAAGCTAAGTAAAATTACTAACTTGAAATAGCAAAAAAGCAAAATCCTTAAGGTTCTATTATGTAGTCCAGATCTGTCTTTAAAATCATTGCAACTACCTGTGATCTGAGCTGATGCTCCAAAGGCAAACATTCAAAGCCCTTGATGTCAATTTCCCTCATTCTATTAATAAAACTGCAGAAAGCATTACAAAACTGGATTGCAAATGTCTAGTGAGAATCAGGAATGTTGTGACTGCTGCTTTTTTGATCAGAGTTGTTCTCTGTGAGGGCTGAGAGCTGAGGGAATCCTTACTCCCATAGAAAGCTCCAGAGTTTAGGCCTTCCAAAAGGAAAAGAAAATGCTGAGGAGAAAGTTACACTACTTTATTAATTCACAGAATTCATAGAAACTCTGTATCACGACAGCTGTTGCCAAATTTGCAGAACAGTTGCATCAGTAACATGCAAGTTCTTTCTTATGAAAGCTATAAAACTGCTCGAAATCAGAAAGCCAGCGGTAATACCAGACGCAAAACTAGTTTTACAGAGGGAATTCTCCTAGGAGTCATCTGGCACAGCTGCTGTAATTACCTGTGGACTATCAGAAATAGTTCTTGATAAGGGGGTCTAGTTAAAGGATATCAACAGCTATGACTCAACCAGACATTTCTTTTCTGTTTTAGCCAGTGAACTACGCACTCTTTGAATGGCACAAGGAATTGACACACAGCAGTGCTTGGTAACAAAAGCAGCGCTGGCTGCCCTTCGTGAACCATGTGTTGTTTTAACCACCTTTACTGCATAGTACAGGGCACAGCATTTGATCAAAGTATATCTCTTTACTTTAAACCATTAGAAAACTCATACCTACTTTATAAAAGGGGTATGGGTTTTGGAGCAGTGTGAAAGGAGACCAATCTGCACTTCTTCAATGTACATAAGATGAAAGCAAGTACTCATTGTTAGCGCACTGATACTTATCTTTCTACATTAAAAATATCCAGGTTTAATTCTTCAAAATTTGCTGCAGAAAGTTCCTTTTTTCCTCTATATTTTTAGAAGCACTCATCAGGATTCTGGCAGCAAAAAGTGAAGAAAAAGAAAATTTTGGCAAAATAATCAGGAGAAGTAGAGGCATATATGGAACAGATCTCCAAGCTTTTCTTTGGTCTTCCAACTATTTAGCCATAGATCCATGGGCAAGTGGCTAAGGCAGCATGACAGGACAGAAAAAAAGAAAAAAAGGAAGCCTTGGGGGAAGTTGCAAGTATCCTGAAGATATTTAGCGACTCCCCACAGAGCAAGAAGATATATATTCAGGGATACACAATGCATAAATATATAGTCACACTGTATTACCTCAGTGCTCTACTATAAATGGCAATACTGCAACAGCTTAATGAATATTCCCTTTCCTCAACAGCTTTTCAGATTATTACTTAAAAATCACCCTTTCAATACAATGAACCTTCAGTAATTTCATTGAGTTTTCCACACAACAGTAATAAAAGATTCAACATTTATGCAGCTGACAAGATGAATGTAAAACTTAAACTGAGCATTTAATTAAAAAAAAAAAGCAATGGGTATTTTTCTATGCTCCAATATTCATACACATAACAGAATTTTCTCCATTTCCTAATATGATTTGAAATATATTGCAGATTCACTTTGAAATATTTATCTTTTGTCCTTTAATGCCTTTTGCACTGTGTCATGGTGCAGAAATATTACATAGTAAACTGTAACATCAAACTCCTTTGCGTAACTGGCTTTCAACCTCATGAAATATTTTTCTGCGCTGCCTCAGGCATTTCTTTTTCAAATTGATCAATGTATAGGTTAGTTCCTTGGTTCTGCAATGAGCATAAAGTGTTTGTTCAGAGAGGAGAAATATGAAATACTACAAGAGCTTAGTAAACAGAGATAAAAATACAGCTTCAGGTAAGATTTTAGACAGCAACACCGATGATAACCCTCTAAAAGGAAGCAAAACAAGATTTAACAATACTGTGAATATAGTTTTTAGAGCAAAGAAAATACACACAAAAAAAGAAATGAAACCTTATGAAATGCAGAAAGGTAGGGAACCCCTGAGGTCACACGTTATAACACAGCCATGGGAACTGTCTGTATCGCAAGAGGAAATAAGAGTGAACAGTAATGACAGCTATGAATCTGTAATGCATTTAGCCACCAGCATAATGCAGGCATATGAAATGAAGGCATTTTTAATCAATAGTTTGAAGATCTTAGAAATAGCTATCCAATCCAAGGCCAGTGAAAGGGAAACATTAACAAGGCTCTCAAAATTAGCAGAAGGCATGTTACTCAGTCAAGATACTAGAATTCACATTTTCTGAAACACAGATTCTCTTTACTCCCCCCCAGCCCCAAAGACTTTTCCCTTCTTCCAATAACTTATGGGTGAAACCTTGATAGCTCATATATTGCACTGGGCAAATTTCAACTGATTATCAGAACAGTAGAGTGTATGCATTTATTGCACTTTTTACACACATATGGTAGGAACCTGTTATATCCCTAGGTAGTGTCTGGCTTCCGCAACTCAAAATATCTTTAGTTTTTTGTTCTGAAAGTCAGCAAATATGGTAGTGTGTCTTATAGCACAGTATAACATTAAAATCATCAAGACTGCAGTTTTCATAATTCTTTTAACAGAAGATTGCTGATGGCTTATCTCTCAGCTCTGTCTTGTGAAGTGAAGAGGGTACTTTATCAAATCCACAGGTATATATTCATTCTCTTCTCTTGTTCTTTCAAAGCTTGTTTTGTACCTAATCTGCATTTAGATATCCCTGTATACATATGGGTTTTATAAATCCCAGAAATCTGTGACAGCATATCTTAGTCCAACATCCTCCTTGAAACAGGATAAGCATAGAATTCTGACCAGGATGCTTAGGTCTGTGTGTAGCTGGGTCAGAAAAACTCCCAAGACAGCGATTCTACAACCTCTCTGTGCAACGTGTTCCCACCTCCCCCAATCTCCAACCTTCCCAATAGCCACGCTTTGGTAAATCTAGCAGAGAACAGCCTCACAATGACATCTGCCAGTTCTCTCAGCACACTCAGACACATCCCATTTGGTTCTATAGACACATATAGGTCAAGATTTCTCAAGAAATCTGTTGAGTTCCTCAAATATACCTTTTCATTTATCTGGAAAAAGTAGTCCTGGGTGATACAGTGACCCTGTAGAGCAAAGAATCAGATTATGTTTTGGTGAGAGAAGATGAATTTTTAAAAATTCTATTGGGCAGAGGGAGACAACATTTTATCATCTTTGTTGCTAATGTTAAAGGAAACAAGATAGTATCCCATCAACAAGTTATCAAAACAAAGGAGATAAGCTACTTCAGTGAGGCAGAAATGTATACATGTCATATCTGTAAACTCAAGACTAAATACAGCAAGCATTTGTAAAGCATTTTTAAGTTCATATTTCTAACAAAGTGTTGATTTTTGAAACCAAGTTTGTCCTTAATGAATACTGTTACTTGGAGATAGTGCTTAAAGCCTGCAATTGCAGATGAAACATCTATTATAACTGTAGCCAAAACAACAGTACAGAAAGGATAGCCCTAAGGATTGTTCTAAATTCAGTCTAAAATAAAACGGGAAACAATGCAGAATAGATACTGAGAAGCAGTGATGATGATGATGAACATAATAAGCTATGGTAAGAGCACATCTACTATCAAATTGCAGTCAAGTGCAACTATCAAATGACAGTCAAGTGACTTCATTACCACTCTTCAAATGTTATCAGTCTAATAAAACTGGATCCATCCTCAGTATCCCAAGAGTGTTTAAAATATCCCATATATTCATTCCTTTTGTGCAGCAGGATCTTGTATTTTGTCTACCTAAAGAACAAAAGCAGTATCCATAACCACTTATTTGGATACATTCGTTTCAGAGTGAAACTGGCCACGAAAAGTTTGGTTTCTCACTTTTACCAAACCAAAGACAGGATTAAACACAGAAAGTTCAGGTTTTATGTCTCTGACTTAAGTATTACAAGACGTTCTTACCTATATAAAAAAAATTTTTTTGTATAAATTCTGTAAGTGACCTTATTACTCATTCTGTCATAACTCTTCATGGTCTGTTTTGTTATTCTAACCTCTCCAAAACACAGCAAGTTACTACAAAATGAAAGCTTTCACAAAATTCATGCTAAAGGAACAGCTGACACAAGACTCCAGTATGGTGGAATAAAGAAAACTCCACCAGAGTGCATCGTTGAGTCACCTGACTTTCCGTATCACCCAGAAAGGAAACTTGTGCAACTGGTGTAAGCAGTACCAGATGTAATGCATAGGCCTAAATTTTAATGACAAGGTATCCCTCATCCACTTCTAGAACAAAAGTTTCTGCTCAGGAAGAACCCAAGAGAGAGGTTATAATTACACAGGCTTAGGTGCCTCCATTTGTCAAATCTTTAATGCATGTAGTTTTACTAGCTATACACTGTATCAATAGTATTATGTCATTCTGGCAGTAGACAAGTAGGCTGTCTTTGTGGAAATCATACACTATTTTGTTTTGCTGATGTACAAATCATTAAAACTGTTTATTATTTATTTCAGGACCTAAAATTACATCTACATATTACCTTTAAAAATTCACTTTTCTAAAGGTAGTCTGAAGATGATGTCAAACAGCAAGAGATTCTGACTGAATCCCTCCAGCAGCCAACACTTGTATATGCTGCAATAGAAAAATGTTACCCAGAACCACAAGTTGCTATTTGTCTTACAGCTGTAACTTAAAATAGTGCCTTTAAATTACAGCTGACACACAAGTAACAGACCTGCAGGTTTAAGCAAATAAACCACCCCACAAAGAAACAAAACCCCAAAACATGAACACTGGAAGTGACGGTATCAACAGTATTATTGAGGCATGATAGACTAAAGATGTATGGTAGACCTATCAGCAAAAATGAAGAGAATCGTTAAAACCTTACCAAACAAGATACCCCAGTGAGGTAATATGTATGCAAACATATGTTAGAAAATACTATTTTAATGAATCTTTTTGCTTATATTTGACCTGTGCTCTTAACTGCTTCCTTGAAAAAAAAAAATAATTAAAAAAAAGATGAAAATACCATAAAAGCCAAATCGTAGATTTTATTTTTCATGTTATAACTGCAGTAATTGACATGAGACCCACAGTATCAAATGCTGTAAAAGCATGAAGTAAGACATAGCCCCTTTATGAATTTGTTTAACAGTCCAAATGGAAAAAACAGGCAGAAGAAGAAAAAAAAAAAAAAGAATATGACATAAGCTAAAGGACAAGAAGGGACTCCAATTGTCATGTTACTGCTACAATTTACTACTCAGTATGCTGACGTGCTTAATTTTTTTTCAATGGAATTTTGACTCACCAAAGGACAGTGACATTCATTTGAAGGAAAGGCAAACAAAGAAAAAGAGGACAAAAAAGCTTGGCCATGAATCAAGAATTAAAACATCTGCTAAACAGCCACTTGAGATTTTGGTTTGATTTTCTCACTTTTCCCCTTCCAAAGTATTCTAAAATGACTGCATAGCCTGCAGCAGTTCCACAGGTAAGACTCAGTCTGAAAATTTTTACCCAATCTCTGACCTCAGTAATAAGTTTGCACACACAAACAGGGACAGGTTGCAAAGTCAGTGAGGCGCTCCAGTGGGTGACCAGGGGCATTGGTGTAAAAGAAAAAAGGACTGTGCTAATAAGGAAAAACCGAGGGCTACGAAAGCAATAACTGCTACCTATTTGGCTCTGAAAAGCTTTCTCTTTTGGTACCCAAAAATAACATTCATGACAGTATGTGTAAGTATTCTCGTGAGATATTTTCAGTGGGAAAGGCCAAGCAATTACACTTGAAAGGAAGGGATCTGGTGTACTACAGCAAGACAGAATGGTAAGCACGCAAAACAGCACTCTCAAGTGCTGAAGCTAAACCAGATAAACTCCTGCTTTCTACCACATTCACTTACATGTGTGTTACCTCATCTTTACAGTCATTTTGATTTTTTTCAGGAAATTCCTAGAGCCTGACCCACAAGACACAATATGGGAAAAATTAAGCTATTTAGGACCTAAGAAATCAAATGTTGGTAAATGATCTAAAGAATGAATCTCTAGATAACAACAACTACATTAAAACTACAATGAAACAATTCAGAATGCAAGAACTATTACAGATGGCATGAAGACAATTTTGACATGTAATCCAACACAGCATAAAACTAAATAAGATCTTTGGGACTTTGAAATTACAGTTCCATATGGTTGCTGTTACACTGAACCACCAGAGATTACAATCAAGTTTGTCAAGCTACTTAAAATAAAAGTTCATTTCCTAAACAAGTAAGTTATAATAATTCTTCAGAAATGTAAAGAGTTAAAATTGAATCAGTTTAACATTTGTTGTGTTACAAAGAATTCGTGATTGACATTTGTATAAATCAATGTCATTAAAAGATTATGTAGAAACTTATAAAAATATTGGAATAATACAAAATGGGTGTTGTGTGTCAACATTACATAAATAGATTTTAGCATCTTTTGCTCCTTTAAGTCAGCATGCTAAGACATTTATGGTTTGTGTATACTGACACACCGGGGTCACCTGTTTCCTTATAAAAAAATTCCATTTTTAAACATGTAGAGTATTTATCCATAATAAGGATTACTACCAGGGTCTATTCAGTAACAAAAAGCATTTAACATTACATTTTCTTGATCAGTAAATAGACCTTAAAATAGCAATAGGCACAAAAAAGGAGATGATTTCATAATGCTTGTGTTGCCCATTTCTTATGGGACAGAAAAAGAAACCCAAGCAGATACTTCTGACAGCACTGACAGTAGAAAAGCTTGCAGGCAACTACTTTTCTCTAGAAGATGTAAGTAGATTACAGGGCTAAAAAGTGTGTTGTGAGAAGAGCAGATGGAAAACTGCTATATTTTTTAAAGAGCATTCTAGAGTATGTGCTAAATGGAAGCAGCAGGTCCCCAACAAGATGTGCAAACAAAACCCAGCCAAGTGATTCAATCTGACCTAGAAAGTAAAAACCACGGTCAATTTGTCACATCTGAGTGCCATGTGCTGAATCAGCAATAGGATTTCCTACTTCTTATCCTTCCTTTCTTCCCTCCTCTCCACAGTGTTGGTATTCATTCTAATTGAATAGTGTAGAAGTGTAATGTAAATAAGAATCAAGACTACATAATTTTAAGGTCTTATTAATAGAAAGTATTTTTTAGAATTATCATCTTGATGAAAAAGACATGCTTATTTACAAACTTCAACGAGTATCTTCTACCCATTTCAAAGTATTAATGATCTAGTCCTGTTACTTTTTAATGTATTTACAACTTGCTTTACATTCTAGCTATGCTTACTATCTAAACAAACACATCTTTTCACCAGCAAATCTTATTTATTTGATCCATTTCTAGGCCATCTCTTTCAATTTATCAACAGTAGCTTTCCTTTTTCTGCTTTTTAAGTTTTCTCTTTTCCTAGATTTAAAGCATATAAAAACTCTTTCTATAGCCAGTCTCACTCAAGTATTTTAAAAGGCAGATACCCAAACTCTGCAAAGAAGGTGCCAGAACTTAACTGTCTTGACTTCCAGTGTTGCAAAACAAAAGTGGCATTACATATCTCATTTTCTCTCAACAGTTATGTTGTCTTTTTGCTTTTTTAACTACAGGCTAAAGTAACAGGAATAGCATGATGCAGTCTATAATACACAGTAGCTATAAAGTGCCATCTTGATAACTTACTACAGCATTTTCAGACATTGTAATTTGAGTGTACTTATATAAAGAGTAACTAAAAATTGATCTGTCTCAAGCCAACAGCTGGAAAAATACATGAGAAACAGCAGTAAGAAGATGTGGAATGCAACTTCTCACATTGAGGAACACAGTCCTCAAGTCTAGACAACCAGAATATGAATTCAGATGAACAGTCATAATTATGTCAGGAAAAATAAGAAAAAGTCACACAAATCATTCACCACTGGCTCTTTCCCTGGACGGCCATCATATTTCACACCTCTTTCCTTTCACCAGAGAGAGCTGATCTGCAGCTCTGAGACCGTCTGTACAGCTAAAGCAAGGTTTTAAGATGCTTTCAGGCCTCATACACAATATAAGAGGAAAATATTCCCATTATGTTATTTAGGCACTTCATTTGGCTAGGCAGTCTCCCTAGACTCCTGCAGTATTCATGGAAACAGAGGATCATCTAGAGAGGAAGCCTGAATCAAGTTCTTATTCACCATTCATATCCTCTCTGTCTTCTACACTGGCTATAAAGCAAATCTATGAAAACTACCTGGCTAACTTAAAAGCAAATAGCTAGATGGTAGAAGTACTTTCCAAAATGTTCACCCAAGATTTTCTACGTAAAGAGCAACCACCACCTCAAGTGCTAGTATTTGAATATAGACAGATGGTGCATGAAGATATGCTCAGATGCCACGCAAAACACAGAAGGAATATTGAAGAACAAAAGAACTTATAAGATATACATGTATGATGATAAATTTGATTCAGTATTACAAATCTAGACACATCCTGAACACCTTGTATTTGATGTCCTGATAAATTGGGAGGCACACAAAAATTAAAAGCAGCATAAAACTACAACAACTAAGTAATTCTTTATTATTTACTTATAGCTACAGAAATGCAACCCCAACTGTACTAACTGAAGGAATATGATTTCTGTTGTTTTAATTAATCTACCATATCAGCAGATTCAGTCCTGATTTCATGGTCTCTGTTAAATGCTCCTCCAGCAAGAAAAGATCGCACTGCCTTTAATTGACCTCCAAAAAAAAACAAACCAACACCCAAATAAAAAACATACCATAAAGTAAAATCTTGATAACACAGTGCTATGTTGCTAGGAAATCTTTCATCACATATGAGAAAAAGAGTGGGGAAAACCAGTGGAGTTCAAGTAGCAAGAACTTATCTACTTTGACTACTCAGAGCAGCAAAACACAAAATTCACTGCTTGAATAAATAATACAGACGTTTCTGATAGCAAATATAATTCATTAAAACATACAAATATAAATGTAAGGTGTAAGCTATAATTTAAATTTTCATCTACAACTTTTAATCCCACATGGCAAGAACAGAGGTGGTAAAATAGTGATTGGTTCATTTGGTTTTCTTGTAAGGTGCTCTTTACATTCAAAAAATCTTGCAGCAGGGCAAGGAATGAAACCGACATGGGCTGACTACCAATTGCCAATGTGACAGAGCAAATACATAACAGATTACAAAGATATGTGTTGGATGCTGATTACTAGCCTGCTGAGCCTGATGTCACTTAACTGTTGCATTATGAATAGTACTCTGATCAGGAAAAGTGTTGGCAATTTGTTGAATTACTTTTTATTGAGAAACTGTCAAGACTGCTATTTTAAACTATAAATTCTGATTGCTTCTCAACTATTATTTCTGTTCCCATCTCAAGAACAATGACTAATACACAAGGGTCATAAAATGCAATAAGCACAAGTCAGATCTTTTTTTTTTTTTAATTATGTTTTAAAAAGACACACCCTGGATGCCAGAGACCAGTTCCCCTGGCCTAACCTAAGGGTTTGTTTTGGTTGGTTTGTTGTTTTTTTTTTCTTTAAAACAAATCTTCAATTAATTTTTCAGACCGCATAATATCTTCTCTGTTCCTCTCTAGGCTCCTTGTCACATAAGCGACAGCCTATTTTCTTTGGTACACACTCAACTTTGAATGTTCAACTTGACAGGCTTCAGCCACCCTGCCTCCTCTGGTAAATCCTCAGAGGGAGTAGGGGGTGAAAATCACTGGAAAAAGGTGTGTAGGAAAATACTAGGGTGACAGTTCCAATGTTTTCTTACTAGTAGTGAGAAATTTAGTGCACTCATTTAGTGCTATGATAAGCACCCTTCCTGAACAGAACATCATTTAAAGCACAATACAAGAAGTTGCCTTGAGAGAAGCTCTAGGCTACTCATTGAAATATTACATGAAATAGCTTTTGCAATTGCATACAAACATATGCTTAACATGTAATCCAGTATCAGTGATGACAAAACAGTAAGAGAGAAATAGGCACGAACATGGGAATATCTAAAAAAAGGAAACAACAAACTAGCTTATCAGCAAGAAATATCCAGCCCACACTTAACTAGTTTCTTAGAAATCTCTAATTCCATAATGAAAGTTGGAAAAATACAGTCTGTTCCTTCTCATGACATAAAGAGGAACTTAAAGGAAAGATGATATCAATCGCACCAATTAGTAGCTGAATGGGCTCAGATGCTTGTCATGACTTTATAGACAAGGAGTGTCAAGAATATCATGTTAAGATACCGTTTGTTTCCTGTATTTATAAGGAACCTTAACTGCTACTTAGCTATTTAAATTTAAAGAAGAGTTCTAGTGTAATTAAATTCCCTGATACAAGTCACTTAGAAATACACTGATAGCAAGCATCTATTCGACCAAAAAAATGAAACCGCCTTTTGTTGATTCCCTCCATACCTCCTTTATACCATCATGCAGGCCACAATGATTGTACAATGACAGAATACTGACACGTCAGACAGCAATAATAAAAGAAAAGACAAAGTAGTTACTTTGCCTAAAAGGAAGTAATCAATTTTGAAGCTCATTCAAATTTGTCTTTGTAAGTTTATGGTATACACATGTTATGATTTACAAGGGTTTCAAAAATCACCTAATATGGAGAGAGCATATTACTTTTCAGTGAGATAAGTGTTAAATCATGAACTGCTCCAGTGCTGACACAACACATAAATATGCAGTATCCATCAATCCATAAATCTGAAAAGAGCTAATGTAAAAGCTCTGAATAAGAGCTTTAGGAATAGTCCTTTTACGTCTCCAATGATTAATATTGCGCTGTATTGCATGAACATAAACATGTCTGTCTCTGCAGATACACAACGCAATGCAGATTTTAATTCTACTTGTAGAATACCAAGTGATAAATTTTCACTGAAATGAACAGGAACACTTATATGAAAGACACCTGAATGTTAGCAAGGGTCATTTTTCTATTTTTCTGTGATCAAATGGATCTTTGGGAAGGGATGACCAAAGTAAATGCTACCAACAATATCAAGATTCTTTACTTTGTCTTCAGCTACTGAATCAATTAATATCAATAGCTCATAATGAATATGAATATTCAATTATGGAGTACTGTTATCAATTTATCAGCCATAGAAAAAAAAAATCTTTAATTTGTACTGAAAATTCTAGGTTGGTATTAACTCTAGTTATACTCAAAACAATGACTCATTTTCCTTTTCTTTTTTTTTTTTTTCCCTTTCCCTCTCTGCTTACCCTAAGTGCTTGAACCAGATCCTCCACTGTCACCAAAAAGTAAATAGAGAAGGGGAGAGAAATAAGTAAAGTGATCCTAGCTTTGCCTTGTCCTGGTTCTCAGAGTTATGTTGTTTGTCCTTAGTAGCTAAGGCCTGTAAGCACGTTAATCATGTCTTCTCAAATTAATTGCTTAGCATGATGAGGTGACAGGTGCTGTGAACAAGGGCAGTGGATGTTGTATACCTAAACTTTATCAAGGTCTTTGACACAGTCTCCTTATCACCAAATCGGTGACACACCAGCTAGACAAGCGGACTGTTGTCCTTGTTAGGTACATTGAAAATGGTCTGGACTGCCAGGCTGAAAGTGTCAGGCACAAAGTCCAGCTGGCAGCCAGTAACAAACGGCTTCCCTCAGGGATCTGTTTAATGTCTTCATTAACAACCTGGATGACTGTACAGAAGGCATTCTCAGCAAGCGTGTGGGTGACCACAACACACTGGAGGGCAGGGCTGCTACTGAGAGGAACCCAGGGGACTGGAAAAATGCAATGACAAGAACCTGACAATGACAAGGTTCAACAAAAACAAATGCAATCTTTCACCTAGAATGTAGTAAGTCCATACAACAATATAGCTGTGAAGCAGCTCTGCAGAAAAGTAGCTGGGGGTCCTGGTGGATGCTAAGTTGAACATGAGTGAGAAACACACCCTTGCAGCTAAGAAAGCCAACTACATCCCAGGCTGTTAGTAAGGGTGTAGCTAGCAGGTCCAGGAACGGTTTCCCCACTCCCTCTATTTGGCACCTGTGAGACTGCATCTGGAGTACTATGTCCAGTTTTGGGCTCTGCAGTAGAAGACACACTGACATGAGTTCAGAGGAGGGCCAACATGATGGTCAGGGAGATAACTACCTCTAGGAGGACGAAAAGAAGGTAGAGATGGAGGTGCACAACAAACAATAGGACAAGAGATGCAAAGCAACAGACACGAGTTGGAAGAGTGGTTTGGTTTTTTTGTTTGGGTTTTTTTTGGGGGGGGTGGTTTGGTTTTGTGTTTTTTTTCTTTTTTTTTTTTTT